>OY744475.1:230015850-230368525 GCA_963556175.1 Tipula confusa
GTAGCTGCCACTTAAATTTTGTCATCTACAATAACATTAAAACTAAAACTAAATGTGCCGTTTCATGTGCAGTGTGACATCGAACATTGTTCGCCTAAATGCTGATATTTAATACTTACCTATAATGCAAATGGGCGATTCTTAAAAGCAATTACCGGCTAATTATTTATTTCAACTTTAATGCAATTGATAATTGGACCGATTGCAAGTCGCAGAGAAAAGAACTAAACAAGAGAACTTAATTGTGATAAATTGATTGTGGTTTCAATTTATTAATTACCATGTTGGAGGAATGTTACGATCAAATTTATGTTGCATTGGTGAAATGCGATTTTAGTAATCAGAAATGTCAAACGTAAAAAACTAAAGTTCTCTTAGGAGGCAGCTAAAATAATGATAAAATTAAAATAAATCGCATTCTCTTCAGATCTATTTAGATCAGCAGTTAGTCAGTGAGTTTATGTAGCATTGTCAAAGTCACTTCATATTGGATTACTTCTTTTAGAAGATTGTTGCTACGTAATTACAGTAAATTAGATAATCCTAGTTTAGTAAAAAAAATTTAAAAAAAGTGCTCCAGGACAGGCTCGAACTGTCAACCTCGGCATTGCTCGTATACTGTCATATAAGTACCGCGCGCTAACCAATTGCGCCATAGGAGCTTACGTTAAATTGGAATTCAAATTGGTTTTTAATCGTTAAAAGCAAACAGAACTAACTGGTGGCTGCAATTATGGCTTCATAAATGCCAGAATATCGTTCAGGTAGATTATAATTATGAATAGCAGCCTCAATACTATACTTAATGCTTTAGAAACTAAAAGACTGGGCCTTTTTTATTTGGTTGATGTTCAAAGTCGGAGTATTGGTTACCGGAATAAATTTGGGTTAAAAATTCAAGTGCTGGATTATTTTTCCTCCGATTATTTTAGGATAATGGACAAATAACAAATACTACTGCTTATTATCCAAAAATTCTTTCGGATTCTTCTATCTGTTAAATTATAAAAGCCCTAACCTAAACTTTAACTTTTGTAAAAATATTTGTTTTATAAAAGTCTTGATTAACTAAACTTAACCTGATGAACAAAAATTTTTATCGATTTGGTTTCTTTTGTGGAGTTTTAATTAACAGTATTGGCGACCCCATTTAACAGTTTTGATTAGTTCAGGAAATGGTGTCGCCTTTGTTATTGTACATTTCCCAAGAATTTGTATCTAAAAATCAAGCTTTTATTGTGTTGGTAATTGTAGTGAAAAATTCCAACATTTTCTATTAAAATCATACTATCATGATTATGTAGGTACATATATGGATATGCCTTAATTATGTATTCGCTACTTGCTGCCACATCAAACGACTAACGCAACATAAAAACTATAATTTTATGTATCCATTCATTGTACATAAATACATAAACTAGAAAATTAAACTATTATTAGTTTTTGGATTATTTTCTTTATAGAATTTCCTTTATTTTCTTAATATAAAATGAAAATGTATACCGGGTGGTCTATTTAACTTGAACCCGAACTAATTTTATATTAAAAATAAAGGGTTTTAGTGAAAAATAGTTTATGGAGCAGTTGCTTGATTTTGAAAAGATAACTTTTAGGGTTTTGGAAGGCAACCTGGTATTGTTAAATAGGAATAAAAATATAAATAATCAGATGAGTTAAACATTTGTATTTTAATGTATGCAATTTTGTACTGATGCCAAGAGCTGTTGATGGTCTTTTGTCACAATTTGACCACTATGACGTGTGCTATTGACATTTCATATTCGTAAATTTGGAGTGCCAACTGATTTTTCTAATACGTATAATGAATTTTAGTTTGACTTTAAAGTGTAAACTGCAAATTAAAGTGTTTAGTTTGAGAATATTTGCAAAGTCTTTAGAAAGAGCAAGGTTCTTCCTGAAGTTGTGTTTTCTAGAATATGTGTATAGTTAAAAACTTTGGATTCATGCGATAAAAGGTAACAAATTATATTAATGAATGATTAATGCTATTCTACGACTTTTATAAATAAATATATTCACTAAAACGCGTATTGCAGTCAGTCATCATCGTATCATTGAAAATCATTCACTCGGTATATTAACATAATAAGTAAAAGACGAAGAAAATATACATAATTTTCCGTTAAAAAAAAATATTTTTAGAAACAGGTATATACAGTTGTTGTTTTAATAGTTTTTAAATAGAGTGTAGCTGGCGGCTAATGGTTGACTTATTAGTTTTAAAACAAAAACATTTAAATTCAAATAGTTACTACATTTCACAGTATCACGAACAGGAAAGGGAAATTAAATAGGACGTTTTGAAATGAAAATGCAAACAAATCAATTTACCAATTCCGACTAACGGTGGGTACAATTTAAGAATCAAAAAAAAATATGTCTTTTGCTCCTACCCCAATAAAAATTTAAATAATTTCGAAATTATTGATTACCAAAAATAAATTTCTTGTAATTGATAAGGATTTGTTATAATCGTGAATACGGATTAAACATATTTTTATGAAAAATGAGTTACATGATACCGCACATGATTGATTTAGCGTGTTGTACTCGAAATAGAATTTAAATTTTTTTTTTATTATTATTTATAATAATTAAATCGTGGATAAATAAATTGGAAAATTATTCAAATAGCATGTTGTTATTGTAGTACGATTAAAGTAATAAAATAATATGGTTTTGAAAATATGCATTCATGACTCGCACGGCGGAAAATAGGACACGGCCATAAGCCTAAACATTTTAATTTTTATTTTCTGTTTTTTTAATTTCTGTTTGCTAATTAATTTAGTTTAATGCAAATATGCCGCAATATGATTTTATTTTATATTTGTATGCAACATAAATGCAGAGTTCGTATGGGTGGTTTGCTTATTTATATTATTATTGGCTTTATTTACAGCTCCTGTGGCGCAATTGGTTAGCGCGCGGTACTTATATAGCAGTATACGAGCGATGCCGAGGTTGACAGTTCGAGCCTGTCCTGGAGCAAATATTTTTTGGTAATATTGGATAAAAACACCAACAGCTTAATTTCCATACAAAACTATGATAAGGATGCCCACTTGTTTATAAAACTTTAGACAAATTAAACAGATGAAGTACTGATCCGATTGAGTTGAATGATACCCTAATCAAAAGCGCTTGTCATCAAAATATTTCATTTGGACCAAATTCTACAAATCCATCAACATAGCTGCGGCTCCAAAATAACCATATGATCATTTTATACTTTTTTATAACAGCTGATTTATTTTTCAAGGCTAGATAAATACAAAATTAAGTAATAAATCTTAAATTGGTAAAAGTGTCACGTACCATGAAGTAATATATGTTAAGTGACCACACCTTGATGTAAGTCTTGCGTATACATTAATCTGATGTTTCGAATATTGGCTATACTTTTATATTCTCATCATATTTATGCCAATATATTCTCAATAAATTAGCATAGAATTAGTATGACGTCTGTTTTTTGGGGAAGAGTCTCAGACCCTTTATAATTTTTTTACTTAATTTTTTACAATTCTCCACCTAATCGTTCGTAATCTTACCCTATATTGTTAAAAAAAAACTTTGAATTAATAATTTTAATGAAAAATATTTTACAAAATTTTCCAACTAATTAAAAAATGAATTATTTATTGTGATTTAATTACTAAAAATGTACCTAATATAAAGCTAGTCAAAAATTGTATATTTCCTTGATTTATATTCTCAAAATAGGCACTGTACGCCACCACAAGGTGGCTTTTAGTGCATCACCAAATTTGCGTACTTGCTATCATTTAACATTGTAGATGGTATCAGTAAAACTCGTCAAATTTCTGATTGCTTATTAATTTTTAATCTTTCGTTTTTTTCAAAATCAGAGTGTCTAACAGGCAATTAACTTTACTATTAGGCTAATGACTCAATAGTACCAGCGGTGTTAAAATAAGACCGACTCTTACGTTTTTCACCCTGATTAAGATACTGGCTGACCACGCTGTAGTTCTGAATTAAAGCAATAGTATAGCTGTTATAATCAAAACCATATTTAAAATTACAACTTGCATCGGTGACCAAAATGATCTTAGAAAAAATCATAACAAGTTTCCGACCATATCCCTACACAACAAAATATTTAGTTTGCAGTTATAATTTGGTTATAAACAGGCTATAAAAAGTTTTATTCTCGTATATAATATTTATGTGTGTACTTAAAAGCACACAAAGAAAACTGATAAAATTGTAAAAGCACAACATAAAACTTTGTGGAAAAATTAAAGTTATTTTTCCTCCTCGCATTTTTACAGATATGCCATGCCACCTTATCTAAACGAGGTAATAATTTAATGTTGTTGTTGTTGTTTTTTGTGAATGGAAAACTCGCCCTTACTATATGTGGGTTATGCTCTGCGTGGAGCTACTGAATTTATTCATTTTGTTATCATCGTTTTTATATATTCACCTTATAGGCATAGGAAATATTTTTCACCATGAAGACAATCTTTTGGTACTTTAAGTTTTTAATAGCTAGAAAGTAGGTTTGGTATCCCTTAGCGCTTAAATGGGAAAATTATAAATTTTTATTTAAAAATGTCACAATTTTTATTATTTGATGAATTGTTTACATACCATAATCAAACTATATAAACAGCCTTCGACGAAAATGAATTAATTTACCCTTCGTGCAATCAAAGATCAAAGTAGAGTCCCTACTTTAAGGGACTACAAAGTAAAGAGAAGCTTTCCAATTCCTAGTAGGATCTCTGAATTTGGTTTTCTAATTTTAAGGTTCAATAATATACGGTCCCATTTGCTCTTTTTTTACATTGGCACAAAAATATGTTGAGACATATCCATCGGAAATGCATTTGCTTCTAATTGTGAGCAAGCTGTGTAACTAAACATCTCAAGGGCAGAGATGCTTTAAATGGATATGTTAATAAAGTAAATTGGAGGTATATAGTAGTAACTCAAAAACTCACACAGATTTACTGTTATAGTTGACAGAATACATTAACGCCTATATTTCTTTAAAAATGAGGAAAGTATCACAGAAATGTTTAGCTGGTATCTGTATCAGGTGATCATTGCAAGGGTTTTAAATCAACTTTAACCAATAAATCGTTGAAATTTCCAATAATCGGCTTACTCAAAAATGTTTGTTTTTGTGTCATTGAACTACCTATATAAAGCTTTCGATATATGCCAACCTACCAGCAACATAGGGACTATCTCACTAAAATAAAACTTTACTTGCGATCACGTGATGGAATATCGATTAAGATAATTATTTTCTGAGTTGCCCTCGGCGACTATATTGCGTGAACTTAACTCGGTTGAAATCATTCAGTTTAAAGCATTTAATAATCACTTAACCATAATCCTCCAGATGAAATCTATAATACCTTCAATAATTTTGTATACAAGGATCAACTAAAGCTAACTTAATCAAATATTCAAAGCTTATGGAATAATTTGAATTATCTGATCATGTTGGACGTCTTTAATGCTAAACTAAACTGAAATTAGTTAAAAACAAGAGGGTACTGCCCAGCTAACCTAAAAAATAAATGTATGTGTTGTATAAAGTATCAAGAGTACCTCAAAACAGATTAAAAACGTTTTGAAATGATGTAACGCAGTTACAATGTTGTGTCAAAAGTAAGAAGACTTCGATAATTTTGAAACTATAGGGCCAGAATTGTTTGTGTTGTTCTTGCAAATACAACCACTGTATTTCTGAACTGAATGTTAACAAAGTAAAATTAAAATGAAGTCAAATGAAACCTGATCTCTGAGCTCAGTATTAATGGCACTTGAATTTTAATAATGGGTACTTGATGTTTTTAAAATATGTCCTTTTTATGTCCAACTTCCGACTATTTATGAAAATTGGATATTCCTTTTTCAAACGTATCCAAATTTAAAAATTTCCAAACAATGACAGTCAAATAAATTTTCCTACTAACGGTAATTGAATCATTAATGAAAAATAGTAAAATTTTATGGCAAATAATTTTGTGATATAAATTAAAATATTGCAAATATCGTAATGAGTTTATAATTAAGTTGGAAAATGAGTTTTTCACTTAAACATAACCTCAAAATATATTAAAATATGATTAAATTAAATTTCAATGACTGTTTGTCATGATACAATAGTATGCAGCATATATCTAATAAAAATTGGAAAATTGTATATGGAAATTCAGGTTAATACACATAAAAATTGAATATTTAATTAGAGGTTTGGTTTTATTTATTTAATTTTTGCGATTTGAACGTGGGTGTCGTCTCTCTATCAAACCTATTTATCATTTTTCTGGTTATTGGTTCGGTTGGTCTGTGAACATACATATGTGTGAATCGAATATACTCGTATTATATACTATATATATAGCAACGGACAACAGTGCGGGGGATGCAAATACCGTGATCATCGATAATAATAATTTAGTTTTACTACTTTTACTACGAAAATGTTTTTACAAATTTTTTTTTTGTTTTCTTATAAAAATAACTATGATAATATGTCAATTGATTGACTTCTTAATGATGATGACTATACATATTATTCCTCAAATACTAATAAAGAGCGAACTCCTCTTTTTTTCGCCTTCGCGTTTAAATTTTTCATTTAATTTTCCAAATGGAATTTTAATGATCGGGCGATATTAAACTGCCCCGATATAAATTATTATGATTTAATTAATCGAATTTGCATTACGCGAGCGAAATTTAAAGAGGTTTCCATATGGAATGTAGTTTGGAAATTCACCAGAACACCATCAACTTAACATAAAGCCAAACACCAATTCATTGGGCTATAAGTTAGTTACATAGTGCTTTAGCATAAATTGAAGTTTAACCGATCTTCGTCCAATTTTGAAACGATGCCTATTTTCAAAGTACGCCTTTTCAGCAAAACTGGCCCATCAGTTGTGAGTCGTGATATAATATTAAGAACTTATCGAAACTGAGACATCAAATCGATGAATATTTGGATTTTTTAGGAAAACTGGAATCTCAAGATTTACTACTAGATCACCGTTTTGAGTTGAAAGATAAACACGGGAATTTAAAAAGACATAAGGATGTATATTTGCAGCATCAAATTATTATAAGTTTCAACGTTTTCGAATGATACAGTAAAACCGAACAATAGTATGAAGTGATTTGTAAAAGCACTTAAGAACCAAAAGAAAGAGAGGTAAAATTAATGAAGAATTAAAGCCATAAAATACATAAATTTAAGCTTTAAATTACTTAAACTAACAGCAAAGAAATCAAAATTAAATGTTCTAAAACAAATTGAAAACTTATAGAAAACACTTAAACTTAAGACAGTAAGGTATTTTATGTTGTACGCAATAGTACATAGAGCTTCATCTGTACATATCACATCAAATTTCGGGGCTGTACGTGCACAACCAGACCAACATAAAAAAGTGATGCATATGAGCATAGAAAATTGATTATGGCAACTTACACACGACAAGTGCAAATAATCCAATAACAATTCAGAAGGTAAAATATAACATAAGATACAAAAGAAGAAGCGTCAGAATTTAGTGAAACCACAAATTCTTTACTTTAAAGACAATGCACGTGTGGAAGAGACACCAACACAAATGATTTCCATACGCTTTCCACATTGGCACTAAAACACATGTTTTAATTTTCTCAATGAAACAATAATTTCGGTTACTTTGTTGCTATGGGCTACGGGATATCATGGCAACTCATGTTGCAATGGATTTAGTACTAGAGCTTTAGTAATTGGTATAAGAAGCAGAATTTGCAGTGATTAAAACTAGGGTAGAACCGGTTTAATAAAGGTGGGATTTTTGTAAACTTTATTTTTAAGGACAGAATTTCTTAGTTTGTTGAACCCAAGAGAAAATAGTTTGCATGGCCATTGAAAATGGAAAACCTTTCATAAAAACGAAGACTCATATCAACCGAACCGAACTATTTGCGCTCATCGCCCGGATGCAATAATAATTACGTTTGTTTATTTTATTATATTTAGGTTTTCTTTTCATAATTTTTCATTTTTTGCTTCCTATCGAAAATAAATTAAGAAAAGTTTTTTTTAATTATTATTTTTACGAAAATGTATTAATCAGAAAATACAAATAATTAGTTTCTAGTTTAAATATACAAGATACCGTCTCGTATATACAGTTAATCAGTGAAAGTGGCACCGAACCAAATTGATTTTCTCGATGTATAATGTTTATCTAGAAAATTTATTTCTAATATCGCCATATGGTAATCTTATTGATTACTTATGTATGTATGTTTGTGTGTTTTGCTTCGCTTAGGTAAATAAAGCGTGTTCTAATAAGAGCATTAAAACTACAATTATATAACAATTTTAAGGAAACGGTAATCCTTTGAACCACCTGACATCGGACAAAGAGGCACAGATTTAATATCAATTTTATATGCAACTATAGCGATTTTTTTGTCAAATTTAAAACTTGTCTCCAAGTAAAAGTCCTAAAATGAGACTAATATGCCTAAAAAAATGTTAGGCATATTATTATAGATATAGCCATATTATACATGTAGGCGCACGCCCATCGGATCTAGTATTACTGTTACCTTCTACGGCGACATTAGCATGAATAGTATCCCTGACTTCAAACTCGTGTGCTTCACTAAAAACCTATTTAACCTTTTTACCTTCAAGTCATTATCAATTGATCTAGTTGAAAATCTTTGTGCAATGTTCGTTAATGTGCATCTATGATAGTGGTTTCGTTGTGTAATCATTATTGAATTATTTTTGGCTAACCAATAAAATCTTACACTTTACGTATGACTGTCCTTTAAAATTGACACTATGAATGGATGTGTATTTCTAAGTGGATTCTTTTGACGATTTCTGGCTCGAAGAGAAATGTTATTTTTTTTTTTAAATATTTACTTAGACCAAATCGAAATGATCATAAATTGAGGCTTACTATAGGTACTAAGTCTACTAGGTTGGCTGCCTACTATGGGTTGCTTACTATAGTGGTGCTGAATATGCAAGAAAGAGCAAATACACAAGTTCGTCGTCGATAGAAGGATCATAATCGAATAACGATAGAGTTATAAGTTCAACTATTTAAGAGCAAATACTTGGAAGAAAACCAATAACTGTGAAATTGTGTTAAAATCGAGTTAAACGGATAACCGTAATTCGTACCTTTTTATCCATTCTACAGTGGTTTACTGGCTAGAAATACCTGGCAGATGTGTAGTACTGCCACAACAGAATGCCCCCTTTCGGAAAATCCCTTATACAACTAAACCATTTTCATTTTCAAATATGGCATTATGTTATTGTTGTCTCGAAGGTGATTGGCACTATATTTGCATGTAACACAAACATAATCGCGATTTGAATACATTTTTTGTGTAGTTGGTGTATTTATTATTGAAAGAAATATGCTTGTAAAGATTTATAAATAGAATAGGTTATCCGCTAAGGTGAAGACATTATTACGAAGAATCCAATTTAGTTATCTGTGTTTTTTATATAGGGGTTGAAAATTGTACTTGGAAAAATTTATATGTTAAACCTTCTTGCAAGATTGGTACCTGCTTATCACATGAGCTTTGTCATGCGCTTTGCCAACTTTTAGAGCGATATGTAATTCTCTGAATCGTTGACCAACCGTTTTTAATAGTTTAAAATTTCTGAATACTCGTAAAATTAATGTGTTTAGCTTAAGACCTATAACATACGGGGGCACTATATATCACATATCATAAAGGAGATCAAATCATCGTGTTGACTGTGATTTTACGTCTGTTTACACACAAAAAAAATTATAAATTATGAGACAGCTGAGACATATGATGGCAACTGGCCAAAACATTATTGTCTGGTAAAAATGAGATAAAATTTAATGGCAAAACATCGGTGATGATAAATCATGAAATCATTTTTTTTTCAGATAATTTTTTTATTTATGTGAATTCGTTCAACATTTCACGATAACATTTTTGCGGACATTTAAATGTGGTGGGTAAATTTTTTATTTAATTTATCGTTGTTTAATATGGCAAATTATTATATAAAATAGATCTTTCATCTCCTTACTCAATGTTCATATATTTTAGAACTCAACAATGGTAACCTAAATAATCATATTTTCAACAACATGAACCCACATAATCCAAACTCAGAGCCAAGACCTCATTTTTTATTGTGCTACAGTTCTGCAGGTATTACGACAACAAATTCCTCAATCGAGAGTCAAACACTTCAAATAAGATATAATATATAGTAACAAAAATCAACGTCAGTAATATGGAGTGTAATATGGGATGAATGTAAACAAACTTCTGATGCAACAAGCATGGACATAAAAATATGTTGTGATAAATGGTTATCGGCCTCACAAAACTCTTATAACCAAACAATTGGCGCAGTGGTTAAAGCTGCGGTGTTTGGGACGGGAGGTACCGGGTTCGAATCCCAACGGGGGAGGGTTGCAAAAGGGATATTTCATCACTTGATTACGATCGGTGATGACGATGAACACAACTATGACCCCCCGTTGGAGTGCAGAATTCATGGGCCGAACCATCGTCCATGCCAGTACAGGCTGGCTGGAGCAATGCAATGTGCAGATGGATATTTGAAACGCGAACCTGTATTCGCGCGTCCTCGATTTGGCTAGTAATGGCGTAAAGTAGGACGTTAATTAACCGCGAAAGAGTTGGGAGAGCTTCGGCCCCAAAACAGATTGCATAGAAATAAACAAACAAAACTATAATACCAACGAGATTATCCAATGGTAGACGGGCCATGAATTGCGATGCATAGCTCTATTCAAATACATTGTAAGAGGTGATTCGTATTGAAGTAGTAAGGCGTTTGACACCTAAAGCTTTCTTTACCGCAATGCTACAATTCATTCTCAGAATGTAATTTTGTAAAAACAAGATAAGTGGTCGAGTAAACGAGTTCTTAAGGCAATACAGATTTACAAATATAGACCCCATGAACTTTCTTGCTCGCAGTTGAACTAGCGATCCAAAAGTCATATGCACAAACTAACATATAGACAACTTAAGAAAATGTAAACAATTTAAGCTACTGTTCATTTATGGTAATTTGCATGCAAGAGTAAAAACCTCATTTCGTATAAATGCAAGCAAATTGAATTTGGCACGCAGTGTCTTGTGCAACTCTAATGGATTTTACATAAACAAAAATTTGATTTGAATCAACAAAAAATTTTAAAATTCCAAAAAATAAATATGCAATCGTGATTTGAATATTGATTCAGCTACTTCCAATCCCAATTTAATATATGTATAATCGCGTTTATTGATTCTTATATCTTACACAAAAGATTCAAATCAGAGAGTTTAAGAGTCCTAAAAATATTTACCACACTAAATTGTGAGCACATAAAACGAACGTCGTCTATTTCCGTAGTCGACCGGAAAAATGGTAAAATCAAAATATAAATCCAGCACACACACACACATAGTATTATTGGAGGGAACCTATATACATTTTTATGGTGTACGCGTTTTTGGTTTTTGATTGATATCGCATTGAAATTTAGCTTCTGTACATTTTCACCTGAAAATTCTAAAATAAATTTTTCGATACATCATAATATTACCCTATACGACATATACACAAAATTAGAGCGGCGCCAATTAGTTAAATTACATTGTGCCGGAAAATTGGTTTAGATGGTGATCGATCTTCTTCTGAATCGAAAGGTTAAAATTGGAAAATTAATCCACGATTAGCACAACATAAAGCCAGCATCAGACACAGTTCATTATGAACTTATAGTTTAATAACCGGAAATTAGATCTACCAAATCGATTTTATGTTTCAAATTGTTATGGAATACTAAATTTTTTTATGATGACGTTCCTTGAAAACTATAAATTCTTACGATAAATTATCGAAACCATGTTGTTGGCTTGATTATTATAAGACCATAAATAAAATATTAAAGCTGAATGAAAGAAAAACAAAATGAACATGTATAAATAACACGCCCGACGCCGTACCAAATTTTATCGTTCATCGATTTGTATTTTCCGACATTAAAGTAGATTTATTGCCAGCCAAAAATTAATATTCGCACAATTTTAATAAATCATCGATCGAAACACAACTAAATTTGTTTTTGTTTTCAAGGATCGGTCAATAACTTTTAATTTAGAGCCTAAAACTGCGAATACATTTTTAGGCATTACACTTGGATGCTTTAAACGCTTTACACTTGGATGCTTTCTATAAAAGAATTATGTCTATCAGGCTCTAGAAATGATCAGAGATGGTTGGAGTCTACTGGTATCTCAGCTTTAGTAGTACGACTTTAAAAATTTTGTAGCTACTATAAGTGTATAATTTTTTGTATAGTACTATTACCTTGAAATTTTCAAAACTGTGAAGAAAGCTACCAATTGTTGCCAACTTATCAAACGGTAACAAGATACTGAAAAGCTGCTAGTGACTTCGTGTGATTCTAACCTGCTCTTTTTCGACATCAATAACATCAAATTCTTTCTTTGGAAAATAAATCCCGTTCTTCAATAGAACCAAATAATTGGTATAGTCTTTAAAAAAAGTAGATCAGTTGCATATTTAATATTTGGTGCCTCATTTGCGTGAAAATTATTTCGGCAGTGCCCTACATCCAATCTATTTTGGAACCGAAGCTCTTTCTATTGTTTCGTGGTTATCTTTTAGTTTCAATCTAACGCAGATACGTCCAACTAAAACCATAGGACGAATTTTATAAGCAATCTGCACCTTGAACAGCGCCAACTATCCTGTATATTAATAAATAAATGTAGGCCAATCCATCAAATTTGTGTTTTTTTCTCAAAACTTCCAACTTTTCTAACACTTTTTTTTTATTCGTATCCTGCTGATTAACTAGCGTTTGTTCGAAAAATGATGCTCATTTATAATAAAATAAAATGTTTTTATGGCTCCATCAGCTTTTTGTACCAAACAAATTTATATGATACAAAATTGTTTTTTGTTGTCTCTTATGATGGGCTGAAACAAACTCAAAAAGTGATTCCATATACATAAATAATTTAAATTCTCTTCTTAGTATGTGTACTATATGTAACATGGTGTGTGAGGAAATCTATATTATTATGTATGTGCAGGCTAACCCTGTAAAACACAGAACATAGGTTTCTAGGAATTTAGTGTTGACCGGAACCGTGTTATTTATTTCATGAAGCAGAGCTAAGTATTGATGAAGCACCATTTAAATATCAATCTTTTATTATTCGGTGCAAAAAAGTTCGGTTCCATTTGTCCAGTAACAACTTGTAACGATTTTCAAAAGTAGAAGTAAGGTGGGTGTCTTGGTGCATTTTAAGCTTATTAGCTTTTTAATTTTAAATATCTAAATCTAAACGAACGCTAAATGGTATAAACAAAACCTCCGTCATGTTAATTATGCAATTAAAATCGTTTAATTAAAAGTTTTAATATCAGATTTTTTATTTTTTATTTTCAATTAAAAATCATTTTTACGAGTAATTCGATATGTTCGGGTAACCACTAAATATATAGACGAAAAAAAATCCTGATATTCCTTATGTACAAGAACTCGTATTTACCACATGATGACAATATTCTTGTTTGTCTTTCGGTTTTCAAAACCAACAAAAATCATTAATTAAAAGTTGTATATATACTCGTATGTACGGAGATAAGGGAGTCGAAGGGGATCTAATTACATACAAAGATACAAACAGTTGTTTGGATTGCTCGCAGTCATTTTACTGAATTGAATATAATGTGCAAACATTTAAAAACATTCCACCCAATCAAGTTTGCCCTTATATATTGATACCGCATGATACTAGAAAAAATAACGATTTTAATCTCCATTAAATCTTAAATTAGGCAATTCTAAACTTTTCGATATAAACTATCACCTAACAAAAATACCGGAACCCCAAACGATTTGCAATTTATAAACAAACAATATAACGAAAAATTGCCTAGCAATATCTGTAATTTACACGATTACATGTTTCCCCTCAACAATAATTTTCATCATGACACGCAAAAATAATGATAAATCCTTAAAAGTTTATTTTCATTTTCACATAATTTTTCTAGCTTTTTACGGTTATTAATTTGGTTGGTTTAGCTTTTTGTTGTGGTACCAAAAATTAAAATGTATCTTTCACACGCGCTAAAAAACCTTACATATACCAAATTACTTTGGTACCAGTCAATTTTTTTTGTTTTATTTTTCCTAAAATTTATGCGAGAAATTGGTTTTTCCCATAAAGCTACTTTGGGATGATTTTTGTTAATTTTTTTTATTAGGTACGTGATGGGATTGTGTAGGTAGGGATTGTGTTGTTTTGGTGACATATAAACTATAGAAATCGAAAACGTTTAAAATCCAGTAAATATTCAATGGATTTAGCTCGAGTATTTATTAGACTCACTCGCACCAATCTGATTAAGAAACTTATCTGTCAGACCACGGTCACTTGTTTATTATTCGTCGTTCACCATACAAATTTTAAAAATTAAAATTACATCATACACCGGTGACCGAACTGATCACCTACACCGTACACATACTCAAGTTATTGAATGAAGAAACCCAAATATGGGATAGAAATCAATTAGTTTTTAAGAAAAACTTAAACGTTTTTTTACAGAAGTATCCAAGTGTGAGGTGAATGATGATGTTTGTAAGATAATAACTGCATACCCAGTATATTCACGATGATTTTTGACCTAACCAACTATTCATGTTAACTGCCATAAGCTTGTTTAACCAATTGACTTGACAAGAAAAATTTCATTCCACACTATAAAAAAAAAAAAATGTTATACTTTGTTGAATTGTTCTATCATGTAATCAAGAGTTTAGAGACGACTTGACTGAGTGAATAAATAATAATTTTGCGTGTTGACACACTTCAACATTTATTTAGTTTTCCTTTTAAAAATAAAAAATAAAAGTAATGCCCAAATTTTATTTTTGGTAGCACTCTGGTGTGAGAATACGACGTTTGCTCAATCGTTAATTGTCACGACATAATAATTTTCCAACTTGTAGGTATTTTTTTTTTGCAGCGTGTTGTTGTTTGTTATTGCTGTCATTGTTACATTGTTATAAAAGTGTTTATAAATCATTTCAATTTAAATACGAGCGAGGAGGGGTGCTTTTCGTTAGTTGTGTATACAAATTTAGTAATTTGTAATTCAATGAGACATTAAAAAAATTTTATGAATGCTAAAATTTTTATTATTATATTAAATACGTGTATGCGGTAAAACTGCTTCTGATTTTAACAAATTTAATTTTTTTTTGCCAAATTTTTTATTGGCCTATTTAAAGGATAATTACATAGGATAGTTATATGCTTTGTTGGGTAGTAAATTACAAACAAATGACATATAAAGTAATTTTGTGTGGTCTAACAGATTTCTCTGAAGTTTATCACTTACAAACAGACATAATAAGCAGTAATCTCAATATGGTTAAAACAAACTTATTGAACCAACAAAGTTATCTGACATATTTCGATCAAAGACATCTTACATTTGAAGAGAGTTTAATCAGACCACAAAGATTTCATTGTAGTTAATACTAAATATTTTTTAACGGGTTAAACTATCTCGAATACTTAGCGGTCGAATCAGTAAAACTAAAAATAACTAACAAAAATCTACGTGGTTATAAATCATTATATTATCTAGACGAACGTCGAACACTAAAAACTATTTTTTTTAGTTTAAGTAGAGAAATGTAAAATTAGGTTGAAGTAACGTTTTGCTCTCTATGATCGTTTACTTTAAATTTTGACGCTGTAACCGATTCATAAATGTATGGAGCCTATGACCTATTTATTACGATATGACATACAAGTTTTTCTGGGTTCTGGCAAATAAACCACCAAATGATAAATTGTAGCAGTTATTAGCCTTAGATAAGAGCGTCCAAACTTCTAACTTTACAAAAGTTAACTGCTCCGTAAAAATTTGTAAAATGTCAAACTCGATGTGAAAAGCAATCAAAATAATTTAATAAATTTAAAGACAATTCGCTAAACATTTCCTTTTTTAACATATTTTGCACAGATGTGAACGATTTTCTAATTAAGGTATAGATAAATAAATCCAAATTAAGAATTATATTTAAATTAAATTTCCCATTCGTTTTAAATCAATTTAAACAATTAAAATTGATTTCCATCTGACATGAACTATTTTCCCGCGAGTTTTTCCCTTTCACCGTAAAAACTCAATACCAAAAGATAACCTTAGACATCTGTCTCATGCCTATATAAGAGGCAACAATATGATATTTTTTTTTTATTTTCATTTGTCAAAAATAATGTTCCTGAGAGTAATAAGTTCTCGATACAAAATCAAAATTTACGTGTCACTTTACCTAGCAAAAGCTCAAAAGCTTTGAACGTATAAGGCGAAATGCTTATTGGTCAGAAATCAAATATTGAGCAGTATGTTGAGACTTTATATGTATATTGGAGTAATAAACTATGTCTTCTAAATCAGTAAAAGTTCTGTCAAGTAGGATTACATGTAGGTATATTAAAACACGAGCTTTAAAAAAAAGTTCGAAGATTTGCTTAAGTGCCAATTCACGATTTTCGTCGTTCTTATTTTCGTTCTTATCTGTACGTTTCTGTTTAAAAACAAATTTTCATTAATTTAAAAAAGAAATGACCGCATTTAGGGATGATTCTAGAAGGTATTATCAATTTAGATAGAATAAAAAAGAACAATACGCATGCAAACGGCCAAGACAACATGAAACAGAGCCATTTAACGAAAAGCGTTTCAGACTAGTTCAAATATTAAAATTTCAAACTATTCCAAATATATGCAGTTTCAAATGAAACGATGAATCAGTCATTTCCCGAAACACTTCGAAATATTATATATACTATTGAATCAAATGAGTAATATGGCAGAAAGTTGCGAATTATGTTGTTTTATGGTAATGAGCCTAGAGAATCAAAAGTCACTACTGTTAATTCTCTGAGAATATCTAACCCACATTCAAAAAGATAAATAACGCTACCAGAGCCCACAAAATCAAATTAAAAAGGTGGATTATTTGAACACTGGTTTTCAAAATGTTTTTATTTTAGCAACTGACAAATATTTTAAGGGTAGAAGTATCACATTAAAACATACCTTTTAACAGATAATCCTCCTTTAGACCAGGAAGTAAAATTCCTATAATCTCCCAATTGAATCTACTGATGAAGAACGAAAAACATAATTTCGAGATTATGTATTACATTCAACTATATGATACGATGACTAGTACCAACCAGAAAACTTAGGTCACGATCAAGTATTAAATTATTGTTCAACACCAAACATACGCGACATAACATACGTTTACCATCAAAAACCTAATCAAAGTGCTGACGTACATACGTACATGTAACTAAATCTAATTTCAAAAATAATAATTAAAAATTGTTTAAATCAACAAATAATTTCAACGTCTTCTCAAAATATTTAAAATTAAAATAAAATGAAATTCATACATGAACAGATAATCAATCAACAATTAATCTATAATTAATGATTGTTTATTATCAAGTGATGAAAACATGAAAACTTGAAAATTTTCCGATTTTCATAATATTTCACTCACAACTAACTAAATCGACACGAAAAATCGAATCTGTTTTATTTTCTACAAAACTTTTTAACTCTAAACACAATCAAATAAAATTTAACAGTTTCTGAATGTGCTTCCAAATTTTTTTTTATTTTTATTTTTTCCAAAATTGTATAATTTTATTAACTTTTCTTGACATTGAAATTTCTTTTATGTACACCAAAAAATAAATAAAAATAAAAAGGTTACTGATGACTGTTTAGTGTATCGAGTTGATGATTGAAAATGACGAGATCATAAAAATATAATTTTTATGTTTGTTGGTTTAACGAAGGCATTATGTGAAAATGAGGGAAAACTTCAAAGTAATATTACGTTGTAAAAGATATATACTCGTACATATGGATACAAGTATGTGATAATATTGCCGATGTTTGGATTGGTTAGATGCGTGGGTGTGTATTACTCATATAATCTAATAATATTGAATAGGTTTTTGTTTTTTTAAACTTTGAACACTGCACTCATCGATTAAATATATTGGCCCATTAATTTAAAGTAATTGTGTATATGTTGAGTTAAATTATTGCCATAAATACATAAATAGTACTGTGATGATTTTAAAATGTACGAAAAATTTCAACAATTCGTTATTCGTTGAATCATACGCCGTTGGTCATCGTTATATTTGTGAAATTGTATTTTGATGTAATTCTGATACCAAACAAATCAAGTTTAGAATAAATTTTGGAATCATATGATTCTTACCAATTTCAGTAATATTTGGCACATTTTAAAATTTATTTTTTAACTACCATAAAGTTTACCAAAATTGAGAATGTAAATTTAAAAATAATATTTGTAGAATTCTAGGTTTTCAGAAATCATTAATTATTTAAAATAAAATTATAAATTATTTAACTTTAAAAGATAATTTCAAAAACAATTGAATAATTTTCAAAGTTTTGCAATTTTAGTATGTTGAAATGTATGTTGAAATGTTTGTTTAGGTACGTGGAAATTTTTTCCAAATCTGTTTATCGGTCGAGTAATTAAAACTTCAAATTTCTGCGCAAAACACATTCATATTTTACATATTAAATTTGCCAAGCTTTAACAGGCTTGCCAAAGTTTTAAAAACTTTGAGTTTATTAATTGGAAATCGGATTAGATTAATCAAAATTTTTAAATTAAATTTATAAGGAGCATGAACATTTTTTGCTGAATTTCATGCAGCTAGGTAAAATTGTGTACTATATACATTGAAGTTTTAATAGTTTACAATAAGTTTTTGGTGAAAGATTTTGAAATAGTTTTTATCATGTTAGAATTTTCACTTAATGTAGTTATTTAAGCTATTTTGTAGTAAAATAAAAATTTTCAGTACAAATTTATAATTGACAAATTTTGAAACAAAAATTCGACACTTTTCTGTAAAACTTCCAAAATTTATAAGTTTCAATAACTTTAAATTATTAGCTTTAAGTACGTAGATATCTTTTGGAGGAATAATAATATTTGAATACTTAATTTTTGCCGAAATTATTAAATTGTTTGCAATACTAATAGACACATAAATTTTTGAAGTTCTCACTCTAAATTTATAATAAATTTTTAATACAAATTTATAAACTATTAAATTTTAAAAAAATTATTTCTTAATTCATTGCCAAATTAAAATTTTTTGAAATTAATAAGTTGGTTTTTTGTAGAAAACCTTTTAAGGGAGAAATTTACTTTTGCCAACTTTTGCACATTAATATTCTCATAGCAATTTATCTAAATCTCATAGCTATTTATTTAGGTAGAAATTGAACTAGAATTGAGCCAAATTATGAACTACACTTTGATATGAATCAACATTTAATTGTTAAATTTTGTAGAACCAGTGATGTAATACAGAATTTTTTAATTTCATACATTTTTAATGTAGATATTTGTCCATGGAGATTTTAAAATTTGATTTTTAACTTATCAGCCAAAAAATCAGTACATAAAATTTCATCGTACATCATCTTTAAAATCAAATTTTCGAATATTAATTTTCACCAATTTTCATCTGTTTCATAAAAATTTTATAATGTTCAGAAATCGATTAAAATCGATAACTCTAAGTAAATGTTACTAAACTAGGAATAATTTTTACAAAATTCCGAACATAAAATATAATTTTAACATATGTTATATTTAATATTCAATATTGGTTTTGGTTCCCTAATTTCCAACTACATAATGAATCTCTAATCAAACTTAAATTTCAAAATCAAATTTTTGAATTCCAATTTTGAATAGTCAGGTCCAAAATTGTGTGTAGAAAATTTCAAATATAAATTTGAAAAGTTTCAAAGTAAAAAATTAATTTTAAAAATTGTTCAGAATTCTTAATTTTCTCAACTTTTCAAAAGAAAACTACTAGTTGTAAATTGAGCAAAATTTTAATTTAGTAATCAAACTTTTAATTAGTAAATTAATTGCAAAATCAAATTTAGAAAAACTAAGTAAACAAATGAGTTGAAGGTCGCTCGAATGTCCAAAAAACATGTTACCTGCATTGCTAATGGATGTTCGTGGTCTCAACTTGTGTACAGCCAAAACATAAATCAGGATCGGGTATTCACTCAGCTCGAGAAACTCTTAAGATTATTATAAAAACTAATTTTAAGATCTTGTCAATTCTTATTAATGGACTAGACGATAGTAAAGGAAAATAGCCTATGAACATTTTAAAACTTCCTTATGCCGCAGTCTCGACATATTATGCGTGAATTATTTTCCAAAACTGTATCTGTTTGCACTGTTTAGCTAACTGAATAAACAATTCTCGAAGTGGCTATACCGAGTTAGTAAAGTTACCTGTTTTGAATCCCAATATGTTCGACGTTTTTAACGAATTTCGGTCGGTGAAAGGCAGAAGATAAAGTGTATTGAGTCGAATCTTCGCATTACAAGATTTTTAAAGTACCACGTCTATCCCGTCGAAGAGCATATAAAATGTAATATTCATGGATAAAATATGTCTTCCTGATTTTCTTTACTTTAAATGTCTACTTAAAATTACTAAAAACCATTATAAGCCACGAGCCTATAAGGTTATAAACATGCTCTCTCCATTCAACATAATCGTACTTCCCTATGCAAGCGTAGTACTCATGAATATCCTGTATAACGGATGTAAGACACGATTATTTTATCTTTGAACATAACCACAAAGGATTTTGATAGGTTTACGTTATTACAATTTGTTTGATGTATGTATTTATTTATCTAAAATTATATAGTCATGGTCTTAACGACTTCTCATGTATTCGCAATAATTCTACTTCTTCTTCTTCTTCTTGAACATGCATATAAATAGCAGTGAAAATATTTCACAAGCAGTAGAAAATTATAGCTGAACATGAAATAGGAAAATAATTTAATGCTGTGACATTTGTTGTTGTGGTTGGGGATTTTATTATTTTCCATTTTTTTTTGTAGAAAAATAATTTGAAAAATTTCAAAAATGTTGTTTTTTTTTTATACAAAAAAAATAAAAGAATATGTCTGACACACTAAACACACATATCAGTAGCGAGTGTGTTATTCGTATAAATGATGATGTTCAAGATCTAACTATAATTAAATTAAATTAGGTTGTAAACATAAACATGTATACATACAGAATGAGGAAGTTATAACATGGCATTTAAGATTAATCTACCTTGTTTTGACACTGACACGCAGATTAAATTTCAGGTATAAAGTCTTCAAGCAATTAACATCCAATTTTATCCATTTTCTCGATAATAAATTACAAAATTCTGCATTCATACTATGTATTAGTTATACAATATTAATTTATATACCACAAGATGTACATAATTTCCACCCACAAAACATTTTCGTAACAACTGTAGGGTGAGAAAATTCGTTTTATCGTTGAAAAGCGTGTAAATATCTTTAAACCGAAAAATTGTTTGAAATGATTTTTCAAATTTTTTATTTGATTTGTAAACAAAGCTTTATTTGATGATATTTGATATAAAAAATATTTTCTTGTATACACAGAAGATTCAATTTATTATTTGATACTGATACAAGTTCAGAATGAGCAGAAAAGGGTATCCCTAACATAAAAAAAAAGAAAACGAAAGATGGGAAATTTATTGGAATTAGTTTTACGCCTATAACTTTTGCAACATGTGTCCAAATTACTAAGAAATCGAATTTAGAAATATTTCCGAGTCATATGTCATAAAAAATAACATTTATTTCGGTTTGATTTATTTGCAGGTAAAGTTCCAAATTTAGCTACAAATCGAACATTCACCTTAAATCTTTAAACTGGCTGCGTGTAGTGAAAATTTTTTTGCAGAATGGTATAAATTTGAACTCAAAATGAGATTTCGTGTTTGTTTGACCGATTTTGTATTTGAACTTATCATAATTATTGAAAAAATTTTAATTAGGTACTCTTGATCTTGCAATTTTTGTCTGTAACCATAATACACTTTTACTGTTCGCTTTCTTTTCAATTTATCTCGTTTAATATATAACTCAACTCGGAAGGATCATTCACAAAGTCACTCAGTTTATAAATTGCTGAATAGCTTAGCTACCGTTACATAGATGCTTCAATGTTGCAACACTTTAGGAGCTTGACTTTCCAAAATAAAAAAATCTCGATCATAACTGAAGTTCATAGCGTATAGAATCGACCCTTCTACAAAAACCAAGATTTCTGTTATTAGTGACAGACCTGTAGGTCCCTGTAGGTTAATTATAAATATGTTTGAAAATCTAAAAATTGCCATATATTTAAATTTAATTTGTTGCTTACAAAACCAGAACGACCTTAAACTAAGACTACAATGGGCAAACTTTCAAGATGTATGAAATTCTGCATATTTATAATATTTGGAAAATTCAATCAAATTGGCTCAGTTCTATCGAGTCAAAATCTGATTGATAAACCAGCCATGAGATCTACTTAAGACTAAGAATGTTTGGAAAATTAAAGTTATTAGAGAAGCGGCAATCCTACTCTATAATTTGGTTTAAACTATGAATTTAAAATAAATCCAATTTACTTAATTTATTTAAAATCTTTTTAAATTTAAATCAAAATTGCATTTTTGTGCTTAAATTATTTTCATAGTATATGGAGGCAGTACTTTGAATTTACAAACCAACCATTTTAAAGAAATTTTATTAAAAATTAACGCCAGTACAATTAACGCCAGTAAAAATTAACGCCAGTACAATTATAAAAGGTCTTTATTAATTCAATTTTTAGATATTTAGTTCAGATTGAAAGTACCTTGAAGCAAACTTAAAATAGTAATGAATAACAATTTTTAAAAATTTGAAATTTAAAACTAATAGAAGGCATATTTGAACTTAATTTATTAAAAAATTACCTTTCGAATTTCCATCAAAATACTCGCATTTACAGTATTAGTACAGGGTACCAAATTTGAGGAGCACCTAAGCTTGATTCTAACTTGACAGAAATTTTAATCATGATAGTTAAAATAATAATTATCAATCAGACATGTCCAATTATCAATCAGAAATGTTTCAAACTAAAATTAAAATGTTACAGTACAGCTAATTCTAGTGATACACTTTGAATTTTAGAATTGTGATTAACTTGAAATTTAATTTAGTTTGAAACGATTTTTTTGAAAATTAATCAAATTTGATGTAGTCTAAGATTCCGATATTGTTTTATTTCAATTAAGAAGAAGTAAAATTAACGAACAAAGCAGTAGAAGGTGACGACGCACTGCCAACTACTTTGCGGATAATTTTAACCAATTACTTTATACCGACGTCCATAATTTCAGATCTGCAACAGGGAGTAAAAGTTGTGCTTACAGTCATTCACGATCGTGATTAAGGCATTAAGGCATTAAGGGATACAAAATTTATTTTACAGAATGCCTACGGAGAAAATACATTACATCTCATGAAAATCTTCAATCAATTTAACATCCGAAATCCATCAAACAAAATCACAAAGCCATTTAAAATGATTTCTAATGCATTGTAATTGGCCACGGTAATGGCCTGATTTTATCCACATTTCAATTTAATATCTACAAATTTTATCGTTAACAAAAATTAAAAGATGTAGCCAACGACCATGTCTTAGTTATAATAGAACAATCTAACAACAACAATAACAACAAAAGGCATTGTCATTCGATGTTATGATAGCGAAACAGCGTTTTATAACACGGTTATGTAACAAAAATTCCAACAACAAAAAAATAATCTATTTTCCGAAATAATTCTTAAGAAAATCCATTTTCCTATTTATACACACACCATATTATCTCTTTAAACCCCATAGTTGTGTGATGGTATAGGATAAGAATTTAAGACATTTTGTTTCTCATCTCATGCTATGTCAGATTAGGTAAAATTTACTTTAAAATTTAATTAAGACGACATAGATTAAATATTATGACGAGACATATCTTTATCGATCGCGTTTGTTATCTACCGTATATTTATAGTAAGTGAGAATTTTACTATGTTGTAACACCATTAATATTATAAGAAAGAAGAGTGTTGTGATGATGAGTTCAACGTTGGAATTAATGAATAATCGTTTAATGGTGACAAAGAACATATTCTGTCCTTATATATTACGATATGTTTTGCCATAAACATCTATTATAAAGATTATTTAAATGAGACTTCACGAAACCCATAAATTCAGGTCAAAGATTAAATATTTCTGAACAAAAAACAAAAAAAAAAATGTTCAGATAGTTTATCTTAATTGTGTATGTATACACAAAATATACAAAAAGATTTAGGCAAAATTCCAAAAATACCATTTTGAAATTTCGGCACGATGTTGTACACAACAACAAAAACGACGACAACAACAAAAAAAATCTAAGTTAAATGTAAGATCGAATACAATGGAATGATACTGCCGACACCACCTACCGATTCACCCGGATGAATATGTTATGTTTTCCCTACTTCAAATTTATATATTTGGACATTTTCTTTTGTTCGAGGCATCATGCATCTTTTACTGAATTAAATTATTTGTGGATCTTAAAATTCGTAAAATTAATTGAGCCGTACAAAATTCTTAAAATTAATTATATAATTAACCCAAGCCCTTTGCAAATTGTTTGTTTTAGAAATATAAGTTTATGGTGGCGTGATCGACATTTTGATGGCCGTAAAAATGGAATCACTTCTATACATTAAAACAAATCACGATAAACATAAAATTTGCTAACTAATTTTTATTAATTAGACTCCTTTGGTCCTATTGTTTGTTGTCTTTATATCACACGCGCGGCTAAGTGTTAACCTAATTAATTTGTATTTTAGGCGCAATGGGCGAAAACATGCCAATCAATTTGTTGAACATTAACATGATTTGATGTATTGTTGTACCTCAATCAATCTATCAGAGCTGTGTGTTCAAGCCATGATTATATATTGTGTCGAAAAGGAATCAAATTTAGATTAATATTTTCCTTAAAATAGTTGGGGTGCGATAAAATTAATGGACACCATAATATTACACTTCAAACGGAATTTTATTGCTTTTATGATGTTTTATTCCGGAAAATGATCATCTTCACGGACAACTATCAGGGGTGTCATAAATTAACGAAAAATAAAATAAAAATTCATGCAATCATAAAGTAAATTCAACAACCAATAAAATATGTGACTCCTCGTTAAATTATCAGGAACAGTGTTGCGTATCAGCACCACTAAATCAAATTTGATCGTAATTTTATTAAAATATTCCTTGGAAGTTTACCGAAATACCGAAGAATTAGCAAATTCGCTGCAGTTTAAGCGGTGCTAATTGAAATTTTTGGAAACTGGATATTATTCTCATTAATTTGGGAGTTCCCTGTTTTACATCTACAAATAAATTAAGCAGTGCATCGTAGTTGCATGCAGTTTATTTATTTATATTTACTTCGGTAGTTTTGGTGTTGATAAAAGCGTACCCAAAAGAAATAAAATTAAAATTAAAACTGAACATTTTTGGCTTGTCTACTAGCAGAGTAAGATTGATTTATACTAATTACAAAATTAGAAAAATTTGTGAAACAAACCTGGACAAATTTAAATCGATTCAAGGCTAGTTTGAGCTTTTCAAAACGGATAGACCGTTAAACACAGATTTTTTTGCAAATCTGCCAGATTACAAACATTCCAAAGATATTTCTTTTAGAAGGAGATACTGGGAGAGATTTCAAATTTAACTTAGTTAACTTGCGAAATGTGCAATTTTCGAAAGATAGCTTATTACAAATACTTAAATTAGATTTCAAAGCCTTAATATTATTAGATAATGTCACAGGACATCCAGATAAAAAACTTTTCGGTAAACATAAAATTCGTAACCAGATACACCTTTAGTCAGCTTATTTCAGCAACTGGTTAAAGGTGCGTTTTATTATTCGCTATCCGGAGCTAGCTATATTGAGAGACATTATATTAAGTTATGTTAAGTTTACATATAGGTGTAGAAAATGAACTGCTCGGCCTAACATCTATCGAGAGCGAATAAAAAACGCGCTAAACGACGATAGTTATTAAAACAAAATGATTTTCTAAATGCTTTTTCAAAAATGATGTAGTACGATAGATGTGGGGCCCAAGGTTCACAAAGAAATTCAATAACTAGCTAAAAAAGCTATAAATTTAAGTCGTAATCATTTTAAAAATTATGGTTAGAGTAAAAAGAGTTTCACTAAATCTCTATTCGAATCAAAACATGCTATGATCTAACTTCTGACTGTACACACTAATACCATACTAGAGGACACTCTCTAGTGTTTCAATTAAAATAAAAGATTAAATTGAAAATGTTACCTAAGAAAATATAGATCCAAACCAAACACCTGGACAAGATCTGATAAACGGGCAAGTACCATTTAACTCACGGGCACTTATATCAATTATCTAATGGACTATACTTTCTTGAAAAGAAAAACACTCTGTAAAATTTAATGATACCAAAACCTGGTTAATATGAAACAAAAATTGCCTAACATAATCCAATTTATGTTCATTGAGTAGTTTCTAAATTAAGGTCACCCTTGGAATATTACATTACGTTCTGCAGCAGTTCGTAACCTCGTCAAAACTACTTAATATCTATTAAAATTGTCAAGATTCATTTTTTACGTCCTTACGCTGACTGAAGGTTTGTATTGGCTGTGCTTTTTTATATCCTATTTTAAATTCCTTGTTAGATTAAGCTTTCAACTCAGAAGATTTAAAAAACTTTGCAAAATTATGAGATAAAATGTTTATTACTAATAAATCAACTACCAAATATTTGAACTTTTAAAGAAATAAAATATTAGCTATTTTGTGAACCCACTATATGTTAGTTCATATTTGTTTAGCAACATAAAGATGCTGCCCCTACAGCGTGCACAACATTCCAGTTATACGAAAGGATTACATTCATTTTTGTTACAATAGAAATTATTTTTACCACAATAAAATAATGATCGATGTTAGCAAACATGATTTTGCAAAATTTAAATAGTCTGTCGTTTGTAAAATTATTTTTAAACTAACAACTAATGTTTCCCATTTTGATGAGTATGTGAAATACAAAAATACACCAAGAAGATAGTGTAACGAATCGAACATATGAACTTAACATTTGTTCATTAATGTAGGCCACACACTAATTAAGATACTATGAAAACAATGTGTCAAACCTACACTAACCAATGAATCATTAACATACCAAATACACAAAAATACAATTAAATATAAATAAATTATCTCGCTTACTTACAATTCCACCGACCGCACAATACGTTGCTAACGAAATCAGTAAGCCAACGTGGCCCAACACTTTTTTTAGTCGCAATTTTTTCGAAATATTAGCAAATCTTGTGCGAATTGTTTCCCGCGGTCCAACACCATTACGACTATCTATCTCCTTTAAATGATTCAGCAGTTCATCACCCGTATCATCATCAGACATTTTTTTATATTGTATTTTAGACTAATTTAAAATTTTTAATTAAAAAAAAAATTCAAAATGTTGATATTTTGATCAAAATTTTTGTGTAATTATCATAAGTATAAATATTAACTTTTCACTTGTTTTCAAAATTATATATAAACAAAACTAACATATTTTTTTGTTTTATAATCAACAATTTCCACTTTGTAATTTTATCTTAATTTTTCATCAACACACAAATTATCAGTTAAAAAAAAAATAAAATTAAAATTTTAAAATAATTTACACTGTGCACTAATTAATCACGTTTTAACCTAATTACGAAAAACGTTAATGGCCCAAAAAATATGTTTTGCCTTGAACACGGGAACCGAACGTTTAAATAAAATAAAAACAACAAAAACACTACACCAAAAATCAAATATTTTCTGAGCGCAGACAATACAAATTAGAACATCAGAACATCTCAAAAGTTGATGTTCAACTGAATTTTGTTAAAATGAAAATTGTCTGAAAACTGTTTTTCCCAAAAACAAAAAATAAAAAATAAAAAGAACTGGTATAGAAAATAGAAAATCAAATAACAATAATAAAACAGCAAAAAAATATATTCAGCTCGCGCTGTGTTTGTTGCACGAATAATTTCCACAACACCAACAACAATCGAATTGTATATACACAAACCAACGGAGTTATTTGGTTTTTACTAGGCGGCAAAAGGAAAACAAAAACGTAAATTTTATCAAGACATACATATTACAACAACAAACTATTGGTTGAATCGGAAAATTCACAAAAACAACAAGTGGGTGAAAAGCAGTAAAAATTAACACTCGTGTTCCATGGTTGAGGCATAAAAAAAAATTTGAATGATAATTTTGCGAGCTTCGATATAAAGATAAGTTGCTCAAACTTTTAGTTAGGTAAATGAGCTACTCAATTTTTTATATAAATATCATAAATATATGTTGGCGGAAGGTATTATGCCACTTAGCTTCGTAATTCAAGCTAAATTTTTTAAGATGTATTAAGCTTTTTTACTTCAGCAAAATTGTCGATTAAGCTCCTGTTCGTTGTGATCTTATTTTAAAATGTTTTTATGTGACATTTTGATGAAATGATAAGTACGTCCCTGAAGCAAAAAGGGAACAGCCGAAAATTAATGATGCCATCAAAGTACTAAAATGCAAACAGAAAAGGACAAACGAAGGCTAGAAAATAGAATAGAGAGTCAGCAAATAATCTCAAAAATTAACACCAGAAAGCCCAAGACATTCATATTCAATCCAAATATAACCACTCACAGCAAAAATAACTGGTTTTCCAATAAGAGGTTTCATTTTGATATTAAAAAAAACGAGTATTTTTTAAGAGACATCAATGAATGTTTATTTCATTGTAAAGAAGAAGGTATGCCATTAACATTTGACAATGATATCAGCCAAATGGCTGCCACGGCAACGCTTGCAGCACCATATCCGTTTCATGAAATTTTCCATGACCAATTCACACATTTGTGGCAATAACTTTCCTCAATAACTTCACAAATTCCACCTTTAAGGTCTTGAATCGATTATAAAGCATTGGCATAGACCTTACCTTTCACGTGGCCTCAAAAAATTAAAAACAAAGGTGTTAAACCACAAGATCTCAGTGGCAAATTGTGATCTCTTCGAGAAATAACACCGTCAGTAAACTTGTCTCGCAAATTTGCGATTGTTTCCTTACTTGTGTGGCACGTAGCGCCGTCTTGCTGAAAATAAACGTTGTTCACATCAATATCTCCAAATCCGGCAGTAAAAAATAATCATAGCTCAATAGCGCATTCCATTCACCGTTACAGTTGCACCAGCCTAATTTTCGAAGTGAATTTTAACAATTTCAATGCGTTTTTGAAGCCGTATCATTTTTAGTAATAACGTAGTTTTTACTTGTTAAATGTCAAAAGATGACAGCTTCAAAATTGACAGCTGCCCAAATAGCAGGCTATTCAAAATGAAACTTTTTATTGGGTAACCCTATACAATAACAGTCTATTGTATTGTGTAGGATAGTATTGAAACAGAGGACAGATGAAAAAGAGTAAGACATAAACAAACGCATAAACAAAGCCAGGTATACATCCAAATCCTACATAAAATCAGGAATACTTCTGTCCTATCACGCAAGACCAAGAACAAGAAACAAATGTGCAACTCATAAATAAAGTCGTTACTAATTAACGAACGACATGAAAACATACTTTTAAAAAAAAGTACCTTCAACGAATATTAAAGTATTTCGAGCCGAACACCGTTCCAAACTTTGAAATGCACAGAAACACGAAGCAGCCAGACATTGAAATTTAAAATCGAAATAAAGAAAGAAAAGTGGAGATGGATTGGAATGTCAATGAACTGGAACCCAGCCAGGAGAAATATAAATATGGAAGACCAACACCATAATTTGGATAAGAACTGGTGGGAGCGAAACAACTTGGTAAATCATTGGCAGGAATATAAATAGTAGCCTAGAAAATGCTTTATGAACCTAAACTGGAGATTCACAAAAAAGAGCACTTTACCGTAATAAATACACAAAGACAAACACTAACACATTTACAAACTAGATTACTTATAAAAAGCATTATGTAAATGCAGTTGAACGTTCAAACAGCTACTTGCTTATCACGCCGTGGTCCTGAGTTCGATAATCGCCATCGACCAAAAATGTATAAACATAAATTAAGTAATTACATCTTGTACCCGGTGACCGAATTGTGTGTAGACAAACGTTCGGTGGGCTAACCACCTGCAACATCCACCAATTCATCACATGTGGTTCAAAAGTTCTCTTTAGAGACCCGGTATGGGACGTTTACGGCCTATTTACCGTAGTTTAGTTTTTTTAGATAACTGTACATATCCAAATAGTAATTGTTTGGTCTGCATTATAACCAGTATCACATATAAGGGTATTTTTTTTTAGAAAACGATAGAAGTGGTACTATAACAGTCAATTAAAAGCAAGATACCAGACGCCGCTACTTGCTACAGTTTAAATATAAAACAACGAGTGGATTTGAAATTTGGCGTAAACAGTTTCCAGATAACATTATTTTATATTTTGGTGACATCAACTGGCTTGGACGTCAACACCATGCGATTTAATGCTAAACTAGATATACTGTCGGTCTGTACACACTTTAATTGCGCAGAGTCAGCGAAATACAAGTTTTAAAGATAAGAGCCTACTGGACGAGGGTCCTTCACCGTTAAACGGTTTCTGTGACTTTCCATCGAATTAGACGCAAATAAAAACATTCGAAAATTACCTACCTTGCACGTAAGGTCTAGCCTATTAATGCTCTTTTACTGCACAAATTTGGTAAACGCTAAAGAAGCTGCTAAATTGTTACATACAAGGATAACCAATTGAAAATACATCAATGAATTTCCAACAGCAACTGCGCCTTCTAAAATTTTCATCGAATCATGTAATTTGAAATGAATAACGTATGACACCCCAATGAAAAGCCGATGGCCCAATGAAAAAGCTTGTTCCATTATTTAAACCCCATCCTTGACAGACGCCACTTTATTCAAGATGACGATGATCAGCACACTCTTACGGACTTTGACCAGAAAATACAGAAATTCTATCGGAGAGGCATGCTTTGTTGCTGCTGCCTTGTCTAAGAATTGCTTAAGCGGTCGCTTCCATGTGCACAAACCATATATGATGACATTAATGTTAATGTTGCTTCTATCTTTAAGGAATATATTGCATAGGTAATAAAGGGTATAACTTCATAAACAATATAGGGAAGTCAAACTCAATTATAAGCAGTAACCATTGTAATTTGTAAACCTGTACTAAAAATTCAACATAACGGAGAGCGTATCATGAGTTACCTAACGTTCCGAATATAATTCTGATTGTTTGAGTAAAATTCCTATCAAAACCCGATTTTAAAATACGATTTAACAGAGGAACAGTACGGCACTATAAAACTACCAAGCCCTGCTCACAAATTGAAAAACAACTATAATCATTTCATTTTTCATAAACCACCATGTTATTTTTCGTATTTTCTTTTGGAATTTCCACTCGATATATGTACATAAATGTACCACTCAAAAATGTATCAACAGCTGACCATAAATCATTTCAATTTACACCTGATGTTGATCTAAAATTAAATCATGAAAACAATAGACGAAAATCGTGGGTAATTAAAATTCTGAGACCATTAGTCGATTCTAATAAAAAAAATATTCCGATTTGCGTGGTGAAAGAATAAAAAAAAAAAAAAAAAATTCACGGATTATTTATGGAATTTTAGCGGAAAAGCCCCAAGCTAAAATTAAGGTACGACCAAGTAATACTTGACTTTTAAAATTTTTCAATTTTTTATTATTCATCAATCATCATACAATATGAGCCAACCGAGCGAAACGGACAAAGCAAGTAAAACTAGTTTGGAAAGCCTAGTTCGACCGGGGCTTACGACCCAAATAAAAAAAGATCTTCCCAATATTAAAACGCGTCTACGCTCGAAAGTTCGGCCCTTAACAAAAGATGATGTTAGAAAAGCGCGTATCGACTATTATTTAGCCACCATTATGGAATTGTACGAAAATGGTTACCCCAATAGTGCAGGACTTCTCGAGAAGTTGGTGGAACATGAAAATTCGTTTAATATTCCAAAAGGATTGGTGGTGAAACGATTTGTAAATTCGAAAGAATTGCTTGATAAATTTTCGAAAGATATTCGCATAATCGAGATGTCGAAATGTGCGGGTAATACAAAATGTGTGATCGATTATTTTTTAAGATTAGCTCTCGATTTTACCACGCTGCACCGTGATTTGTACTGGTTGGCGGAGCAAATATTTTTTCTAACTATTCAAGAAGTAACCGGGCCATGCGTAACAGACCAAGCATTGACTGAGGCGCGAGTACGATATCATTTTGGTTCATTTTATCTCGAAAAAATGGATAGAGTCGAAGAGGCGGTTCAACAATTTGATACTGCCTTGCCACTTTGTCGTGGCCACGAAACGGAATGGATAATTTCAAGTACAGATTTTAATTTTTTGGCCAAAGAGGTGTCACGTAAATATTTTGACGCATTAAATACGGCAGCTATGCGCTTGGTTAAAACAGATAATATAAAAGCGGCTAATTTTGCGGAGCTTTCGATTAAAATTGCATTGGACGCAGATATACCGCTTGGCGTAGCTAAATGCTATTTAGAATATGGCAAAATTTTGCATCACATGGGTAATAATAAAAAAGCGATGGAAGTATTTTTAGAAGCACAAATCTATGCTCAAACAGCTGGAAGTCCTGAAACTATGGCGGAAGCTTATTTTTATTTGGCCACCGTCTATTTGGCTGATAAGCATCTAGCTATTTGCGAGAAACATTTACGATCAATGAAAAAAATAGTTTTAAAAAATGACTTGGAAGAGTATTTGGCCAAGTATTATGAACTTCAGGGCGACTTCTTGCTGGCATCGGGTGAAGGTGTTCAAGCTGCCGAACAATTTGTCCACGCAATAAATACATATGCAAGCTTAGGTAAAATGTCAGAAATTCGACATGCTCGTTTTCGTGCATCAATCGCAATCGCGTCCGAAATTGAACATACATTCATCGATACTCTATTAAAATTGGACAAACAACCGTTCGGCAATAATATGTATTTATCACGTTTATTAGAGTGGAAATCGACACGTGCTCCATTTTGGGACTACACGCCCGATAATAGAATAACGGTTAGTACTACGAATACTACGTTCGAATATAATGGGGAAGAACAACCAACGGTTCCAGTGGCAGCTGACACTAAAAAACCTCAATCTCAGAATGATGCACACCGAGGGGTGTATTTGAATAGCATTATCAATCAAATTGAAGATATAAAAAGTACAGTAAACGATAGAAGTGGTACTATAACAGTCAATTAAAAGCAAGATACCAGACGCCGCTACTTGCTACAGTTTAAATATAAAACAACGAGTGGATTTGAAATTTGGCGTAAACAGTTTCCAGATAACATTATTTTATATTTTGGTGACATCAACTGGCTTGGACGTCAACACCATGCGATTTAATGCTAAACTAGATATACTGTCGGTCTGTACACACTTTAATTGCGCAGAGTCAGCGAAATACAAGTTTTAAAGATAAGAGCCTACTGGACGAGGGTCCTTCACCGTTAAACGGTTTCTGTGACTTTCCATCGAATTAGACGCAAATAAAAACATTCGAAAATTACCTACCTTGCACGTAAGGTCTAGCCTATTAATGCTCTTTTACTGCACAAATTTGGTAAACGCTAAAGAAGCTGCTAAATTGTTACATACAAGGATAACCAATTGAAAATACATCAATGAATTTCCAACAGCAACTGCGCCTTCTAAAATTTTCATCGAATCATGTAATTTGAAATGAATAACGTATGACACCCCAATGAAAAGCCGATGGCCCAATGAAAAAGCTTGTTCCATTATTTAAACCCCATCCTTGACAGACGCCACTTTATTCAAGATGACGATGATCAGCACACTCTTACGGACTTTGACCAGAAAATACAGAAATTCTATCGGAGAGGCATGCTTTGTTGCTGCTGCCTTGTCTAAGAATTGCTTAAGCGGTCGCTTCCATGTGCACAAACCATATATGATGACATTAATGTTAATGTTGCTTCTATCTTTAAGGAATATATTGCATAGGTAATAAAGGGTATAACTTCATAAACAATATAGGGAAGTCAAACTCAATTATAAGCAGTAACCATTGTAATTTGTAAACCTGTACTAAAAATTCAACATAACGGAGAGCGTATCATGAGTTACCTAACGTTCCGAATATAATTCTGATTGTTTGAGTAAAATTCCTATCAAAACCCGATTTTAAAATACGATTTAACAGAGGAACAGTACGGCACTATAAAACTACCAAGCCCTGCTCACAAATTGAAAAACAACTATAATCATTTCATTTTTCATAAACCACCATGTTATTTTTCGTATTTTCTTTTGGAATTTCCACTCGATATATGTACATAAATGTACCACTCAAAAATGTATCAACAGCTGACCATAAATCATTTCAATTTACACCTGATGTTGATCTAAAATTAAATCATGAAAACAATAGACGAAAATCGTGGGTAATTAAAATTCTGAGACCATTAGTCGATTCTAATAAAAAAAATATTCCGATTTGCGTGGTGAAAGAATAAAAAAAAAAAAAAAAAATTCACGGATTATTTATGGAATTTTAGCGGAAAAGCCCCAAGCTAAAATTAAGGTACGACCAAGTAATACTTGACTTTTAAAATTTTTCAATTTTTTATTATTCATCAATCATCATACAATATGAGCCAACCGAGCGAAACGGACAAAGCAAGTAAAACTAGTTTGGAAAGCCTAGTTCGACCGGGGCTTACGACCCAAATAAAAAAAGATCTTCCCAATATTAAAACGCGTCTACGCTCGAAAGTTCGGCCCTTAACAAAAGATGATGTTAGAAAAGCGCGTATCGACTATTATTTAGCCACCATTATGGAATTGTACGAAAATGGTTACCCCAATAGTGCAGGACTTCTCGAGAAGTTGGTGGAACATGAAAATTCGTTTAATATTCCAAAAGGATTGGTGGTGAAACGATTTGTAAATTCGAAAGAATTGCTTGATAAATTTTCGAAAGATATTCGCATAATCGAGATGTCGAAATGTGCGGGTAATACAAAATGTGTGATCGATTATTTTTTAAGATTAGCTCTCGATTTTACCACGCTGCACCGTGATTTGTACTGGTTGGCGGAGCAAATATTTTTTCTAACTATTCAAGAAGTAACCGGGCCATGCGTAACAGACCAAGCATTGACTGAGGCGCGAGTACGATATCATTTTGGTTCATTTTATCTCGAAAAAATGGATAGAGTCGAAGAGGCGGTTCAACAATTTGATACTGCCTTGCCACTTTGTCGTGGCCACGAAACGGAATGGATAATTTCAAGTACAGATTTTAATTTTTTGGCCAAAGAGGTGTCACGTAAATATTTTGACGCATTAAATACGGCAGCTATGCGCTTGGTTAAAACAGATAATATAAAAGCGGCTAATTTTGCGGAGCTTTCGATTAAAATTGCATTGGACGCAGATATACCGCTTGGCGTAGCTAAATGCTATTTAGAATATGGCAAAATTTTGCATCACATGGGTAATAATAAAAAAGCGATGGAAGTATTTTTAGAAGCACAAATCTATGCTCAAACAGCTGGAAGTCCTGAAACTATGGCGGAAGCTTATTTTTATTTGGCCACCGTCTATTTGGCTGATAAGCATCTAGCTATTTGCGAGAAACATTTACGATCAATGAAAAAAATAGTTTTAAAAAATGACTTGGAAGAGTATTTGGCCAAGTATTATGAACTTCAGGGCGACTTCTTGCTGGCATCGGGTGAAGGTGTTCAAGCTGCCGAACAATTTGTCCACGCAATAAATACATATGCAAGCTTAGGTAAAATGTCAGAAATTCGACATGCTCGTTTTCGTGCATCAATCGCAATCGCGTCCGAAATTGAACATACATTCATCGATACTCTATTAAAATTGGACAAACAACCGTTCGGCAATAATATGTATTTATCACGTTTATTAGAGTGGAAATCGACACGTGCTCCATTTTGGGACTACACGCCCGATAATAGAATAACGGTTAGTACTACGAATACTACGTTCGAATATAATGGGGAAGAACAACCAACGGTTCCAGTGGCAGCTGACACTAAAAAACCTCAATCTCAGAATGATGCACACCGAGGGGTGTATTTGAATAGCATTATCAATCAAATTGAAGATATAAAAAGTACAGTCAATTATCCGTTAATCCTAAAGTTGCTGGTTGAAGAAAAAGTACGAATGAGACAGACACATTCTGTCAAACCAAATTAATCAATCAACTTATATATTATTAAAAATTAAATCGGAAGTTTATAATTTCTGTTCCTGTTTGAGCAGTCTCGATAATATCTTTGTATCTTTTCTTGTCTTCTTATTTTTTCAAATTTTAATGGCGAAACGAAATAAGTCCACAAATATGTACTTTTTGACTCGAAAGTTGCTTGTTGCACTAAAATTGAAATGTTTTTGTAGTTTTTATTTTTATTATAACATTTATTTTGTTTTAAATTCTAATTATAGTTAATCGCTTCATAATTAATTTATAAACGAAAGTATATTACCATTTTTTTGTTTGTTTATTAATTTCTTTTCATAATATAAAATGATTATATTTATTTTTAAGTTTTGGTTAAAAACTTAAGTGATAAAATGATATCTCTTAGTTAGGAAATCTGTTTCAATTTTTATTTTATTCTTAAATCATTAATTTACTCCCTTTTTGTTTGGGAGAGAAATTTTAAAACCTGGGATTAGAAATGAAGGGATGATGAATGCTGAAGACTACTTAGATTTTTGTCAAAGTTTAAATCTTTAAACCAAAATGATTAAATTCTATGGGTTAAAGATTCAGGGGGTCGCCTCAGTTCTAAGTTCATCAAATATCTTATCCATGTTTATATCTAGTTGGACACGCTCGTTGTTATTCAGTTTTTTTATGACACCAAAATCACTTGAGTTACTATCGTCCCGCAGCAGATCAACCGTATTCTCTTTATCCGAATTTGAGTTGCCATTGTTAGTTGCCTTAGTAGGGGAAACTGTATCAGCAACGCTATCGGATTTCGAACTCTTTTCTTCGGCAATACTGCGGGTTATATAGTCTGCTATTTCAGATACGGTATCTTCATTTGGGGCTGAAACTGGAAGTTCATCAATATCGCCGAGTGGATTTACCGATATGTTTGATTCGATAACTTTATCAGTTATTTCGCTGGTTTCTTTTTCTTTGTCATTCTCTTCATTATTGGTAGGACCAGTTGAATTTGGTTGCGAATCATCTACCGTCATTTGTTCCATATTATCTGTGTCTTCAGGAATTATGACTTCGGCCTGATCGTCCTCTTCCGTTTCATCAATTAAATCGTTAATTTTTTCGGATGATGGCTCTTCGGCGCTATCCCCGTCTTCAACTGTTACATTCTGAACCGCAGTTGTCTCAGCATCACTACCATTTTTAGGTTCATCCTCATCATCGGAAAGCTGTACCGTAACCATTTGTTTTTTTTCGGCTGGTGTCTTCATAGGAGAATTTTTAGATGCCCGTTTTTTTCGTCCCTTGCGAGTTTCTGGAATAATTTCATCTTCATTTTCTTCGTCTGCATCGCTTTCTGGTAATTTTGTTGTTTCTAATTTTTTTGCCGCTACTGGGGTAGTCTTTCGTGCGGGTCTTCCAACCGGTCTTCCCGGTTTAGATGATTTATCTGGTGTATCCGGTTTTACTGTTTTATTTGATTTTGGAGATTTTTCAGAAGCTTTTACATTTTCAGGCGTGGTTTTAGGTGATTTAGTCGCCCGATTTGGTAATTTGATTTGAATTTTTACGGGTAATTTTGCTTTGTTATTTGGCGTTTTTTGTGGTGTCTTTAACGCCGATTTCATTGGAGTTTTGTTTGCTACGGTTCCCGTTTTCATTACACTTGGAAGTGTATTAATTGTTACACGTTTACCTGATTTTTTTACTGATCCCCATGTATCAGATTCAACAGATTCCACGTCATCTTCGTCGGAATGTTCAGATGGCTCAGGCGATGGTGAAGGTTGATATCGTCGCTTCTTTGGTAATACCTCAGTATAGATTGGATCACTTCTAGAACGCTTTCGTCCCGTTTTCGTTGATGAGCTAACATCAAAGTCTCCCAAATCACTTGCATTAAGCATGACGAACGGAGTTAATTTGAATTTGGAGAGATCAAGCTTCTGTAACAACACAGTTGGACAATTTTTAGTCTTTGTCGAGGAGACAGCTTGTGATCCTGATGATACAGGTGAAAGTTTTTTGCGGCCATCAGAGAAATGCACACGAGCTGGAGTATTTATGTTTGAAGTTACCGTCCCATTACGATAGTTATCAATCATATTCTTGTAGTTTTGATATTTCATCAATTGATATAGACAAACAACGCAAGCATAGTAGTTTCCCTTGTCCTCGATTTGCTAAAGTAGAAGGATACACATTGATAAGAACATTAAAATTACTGTAAATATATATTTACCGTTCCAAATGGTGTATTCTTTAGTTGAGCCTTTAACTCATTCGGCCGTATATCGAAAACTGAATAGGTTTTGCACATAAAACAAAGTGGATTCGTGCCCGAAAGGCAAATATTTTTATTTACAAATCTTGCCAAAATACTGATGTGATACGAACAAGTAACACATATTTTAAATTGATTTTTGTCCAATGCTTTAATCTGGAATTACAAAATAACAACAAAAAATTTAGTTTGGCGTTACTTTTGCAAAGTCACCGCGCCTTTCCTACTCACCAAAAAACCGAATGTATTTTCCAAATCATCGAACAAAAATTGTTGGCATTCATATACAGGACTATCATCACTTAGGCATAAAGAACAATTTGCAGATGTTTCTACATTTTCCACATCTTCATTCCTAAGCTGAGCTGCGTTTTTAGCTTGTGACGACTTCTTTCGCTTCATTTTTTTTTTATTTTTTTTTGGATCAAGCACGACTACCGACCGAAACAAGTACAATAAACCTTTTATTTTATATGTTAAGATAAAAATCTATATCGAAATTACAATATACAAAGCATTTCTATAATATATTAATAATTAAACATAACAATTTATACGAAACTAATCACACAAAATAAATAAGGTAAATGCGGTAAAACTTTTATTTTAGTTTTTCCCGTTCTAAAAATTTTAATTTGACGTTATATGACCCTCTCTTTCTCGCATGTCGTTGCAAATGTTTGTGCCGATAAAATTGTAGTACTAGAACTGACTGTACTAAACTTATTGTATGTACTAAAAATCAGTTTGCAAACCATATGCTTCGTGGGTAAATTTGTAACATGTCATTACTACGTATACGTTACGAGTCGAGTTACCTTGTAGTTAGCTTAGGATCGTCTTAGATTTATCTCATTAGATGTATTGGCCTCTTAACGGAAAGACACTTAACGTGTCACATCACAGAATTTGCTAGACTTAATCGCATTAAAATAGAACTGTAAAGCAAAATGGAGTATTTACAAGGTTCTGCGAATAGCTCTGCTTAGGATATTCAGCACGTCCAACAAAATGCTCAAACACTGACTACATACCAACATAATTTAGCTTCGTATATGTAGAATATACACACGAATGTTCATGTAGAGATTTTATTAATGGATTTATATATAAAATAGGAACATTTATGTGTTTACGTAGTTCTGTTATACCTTCTCGACATTCGTCAAAATAGTGTTTGGTATGGCCACCACAAAAATCAATTATTACGGCAAGCTAAACTTCAACATAAATATCCAAACTTATAACCAAACTTTGCAAAATAAAATCAATGCACTCTAAATGTATAAAATATAAATGTTTAAGATTTTCTAAAAATAAGGTAAGAATATATTTTATAGGTTTGGCTAATAATAGAAGATGTTTAAAACGTAAACATGTTTGTGAATTAATAGAATTTGGCTCATTAAACTGACCATACACTAGTTTTGTATGCAATATGAGTATATGAGAGATAAACAAATTTACAGATCGTAGCGCCACCCGCGGTGCTTTAAAGGCGAATAGTGTAGATCTCGTATTATACACGTACTAATATTGTATGGAATACGGACTCCAATGGATTCTGCATACAAACAGGGTAACAGTTAAGATCACCGTCTTCCCAATCGCAAAAATGATGAAATATACCGTTTACATCCCTTCCCCGTTGGGATTTAAAACCGGTAACTATTGACTCAAACGCTGTAGCGTTAACATAACGGGGCAATTTAGTTTTGCTCGGTTTAAACCGAATTTATTGATTTGTGAAATTTTATTGTAGGTGCAGTTTCGATATCGAAAAGAGCATGAGAGACGTTTGGGAAACAGTCGTGCGGAAAAACGCTGGCGTTTTCGACTGAAAATTTCGTTGTTATTTTTACAATGGGAAATTTATATATATGTGTGTGTATTGACTCAAATTTTTTCTATAAAAAATCATTGGAAATGATTTTCTGAAGTCTTAAGAGTACAGCAAGCCAACAATGAGTGCACTTCACGAAACTTGTTTAAATGAATCACCGGTCTGCACTTTACCTCCAGACCTAGGTATATTGCCATTCAAAACCAGAATGGAAACCTCTGCGTTAACATTGATTCAGTAATTGACACTTGGAAAGACCATTACAATGATTTACTCAATGTTCCACAAGTGGCAAATACTGTAATTTAAAGTTGTCAAATACAGACAGCAGCCATGTACATAGAGGAACACTCCTACGAGGAGTTCACAGTCATGCAGAGACTAACACGAAACAGTCACTCTGGGATTGATTGCATTTACCACCGAGCTCGTAATATTCAGAGGTAACACTTTGTGGAATATCTTTTCGATCTTATTCGATAGTATAGCAAAGTGAAGCTATGCCTAATGAATGGAAAGGGGTCTCGTTTTTTGGATTTAATGCATTGAGATAGCTTGTGGGTTGCTTTGCAATGTGCGGGAATAATTAAAGAATATCTGCGTTTAAGATTAGTAACCAATTTAATTGTAACCAATTAGTCCAAAACAAAATATATGATCATAGGTTCTAGAAGCCAAAAAGACATTAGATACATTTGAATGGGCGACTAGTTTCCGATTCGTTGGATCCCTTGTCACTCGCACCCGTGCTTTGTATGCCTTACGTCCACTGTTAAAGTTTAAATACCTTGGAAATGCCGATAAGCTAAAATTGTACAAGGTGTTGATTAGACCCGTTGTCTTGTATGAGAAATGGCTGATGACATTCGAGAAAATAGTCATGCACATGATATGTATAATCCTAAATGAGACAATGACGACACTAACTGTGCTCTCTTTTATTAATGCAGCAATCTTTGAGGAAATCCGCCATATGGCCGGTGGTAGAGAACGACTTGTCTTAAATCGTAAAAATGTCGTGTAAAGTCACTGCTATAAAAGCATTATATCGGAAAACAGAAAAGTCCCTTCTATTTATTTGAAACGGAACTTCATGTTCAGTTGTTGATACGTTAAATTATACCAACAGAGAGGAATTGGTATAACGTTCATATGCTTGTAGGTAATAGAAATACTAGTACCCTGTAAAATTTTATCAAATTTTTTTTTTTGAAACTGTCAAAATCAATTTTGTTGTTTTGTTTAATGTGTTTGCTCGTCAATAAACTATAAATGGAGTAATAGGCCGTCTTTAAAATTTAAATTAAACCATTTCTATAATTTAATTTTGTTAAATTTTGACAAATACACAATTTATCATTCTTTTTTTATATAATTAAGGTAAGTGGATGCACGCAATTAATTTTCGCAAGCCGCGTAAATTACTATTTAAAAAATATTCAGGTTTGGCATGAACGAAGAAGTGAAAACTGCTTATCGATTTTTATTCAGTACCAAAATGGGATTTTGGTTTTAAGTTTATCTTATCTTGATTATAAATTGTGATGATATAAGCAAGTGAAGTTATGACTTCTAAATTAAAAGTTTTTCGATATTCTACATGTGCATTTTGCAATATTGAATTTTCATCATAATATGACGTGAGTTGAATCTTCGACAGTATTACATAAAGGATGTACTGTAGAACACAGTTTGACAGCGCTAACAATCCTATTTAAACGTTAATTTATAAATAATAATAGTACGACAGCCGCCTTGGGATACAAGTTACGATCAACTTGAAATGTTATATTGAAACACATTCAAAATTATAAAGAAACTCTTTATATTTTCTACGATATAAATAAATTAGCGCGTTATAAAAAAATCCAAACCCAGTTACGATCCTTTCTTTTTCTTTTTAAGTTTCGATTTAACTTTTTTAACAAAAATTTTAACATTTTCCGTATTGGTTTCACAATCTGCTAAATTTTGTTGCTTCGGTGATGATTTATTGGTGACCGCGACTGCAGTGGCAGCTCGTATTTTTGTTTTTTTCTTAATCGGCTGTGCGGCAATAGCGACATTACCGCCAGTTTTAAATTTATTTGGTATTTTAGTTGGCCGCGGTGTTATAATAGGTTTCATCGATTGTGTGTTACTGTTCTGTTTACTCGATGACTTACTACTCGGGCTGGGGATACATTTTGTTTTGGCCAATCGTGAAACTATATCCGTAGTTTGAACAATTTTCGCAAGATTTATACGCTTCTTTTTATCCTTTTCATTAAATATCCCCATTTGCGTTGCGGGTTCTACAAGAGAAGAACGAGCTGATTTAATTTTACTTCCGCTGCTATTAGAACTTTTGTGCTGCGAACTATATGCGTCCGCACTACGTAACTGAGCACGTAGATTTGGTATGCCACCCAAAGTTTTTGTTGGCGATTTAATCGAAATCATTCGCGATTCTTCTATTTCTTGTTGTAGTATTGCCAATTTTTGTGAACATTCCTCGAGCACAGCATCACTATTGAAAGTAGGAATTTTTACAATCGGTGGAACACCCCAAGAAAGTGGACGATTTGTATTTCGATCGCCTCCAACTCCCGTCCATATTTTCTTTTTCAGTGAATGTTTGATACTTCCTTGATTTTCATAATTTCCTTCCTGTATCGTACGGGTATGTAGTTTGGAAAAATTATGCCACGATTTGGCTCGACGTGCTGAATTAATCGGTGGAAGATCTGAAGTCAAAGTTAATGGTGCTGACAACGATTTATCTTTTAATTCATTTACTACCAAATAAACATCATCTTTTTTCGCAGACTTAATAATAAGTTCAGGTGGCATATTACAAGCAGCCTCATAAACATTTGAAAATTTTTTTATGTACTCGTTACGAATATTCCGATTTGATAATTTGTTTATACTATCATAATATTCATCAGATTCTTCATCGTCACCGCTCGTAATACTGTTTGCTGCCATAAAATCTCCACCAGGATCTGTAGTTGGAATATCTAGAGTTTGTCGCTGAGTCTGCAATTTGTACAAAAAAAAAAAAAAAAGCTCGATTTAACTACAACCAAATATGGATAATAAAATCCGCTTACATTTCGATTTAATTTCAACGATTCCCTTCGAATTTTGGTCTTGGTCTTTTTCTGTAAAATAAATTTTTGTATTAAGATTTTCAATATCAAGTTCAAACAAATCTGCCACTTCTAATTAACATATTTGTGTGTGTTGTGTTGTAAAACCGTTGCTACTGAGTAAAATAATTAAAATTGTTGGTCACCTCTAAAATATGAATGCGGTGCCAAATTTTTTTTCTATACTATGTATTTTGATTTATTGGTTGTCGAACTTAAAAATCAATCATATTGCAAAATTGGCAATTTGATATGATTTCAAATGATGCACGAATTCTTATTTGTATTCGATCTTGTCTATAAATTGAACCGAACTTTAAACTGTTGGTATTTGTCCATCCTACAATTATTTCCTTAATGCGCTGGCTCATTGCCACTTTAAAATAGGCTACATTTTTTTTTGTATACAATTTCAAAAACGTCCGACAAGAATGTCTAGATTTTACATAAATTTACGCTTTATTCCAATCAATCTTAAGACCAGTCGAATTTAAACCTACCTTTTTTGGACTTGATTGTTGTGACTCAAACATTTTTATATGTTTTTTAAATTTCAACACATTTTGTTTGAATTTCGCGCAACCCTTTGTCAATAAATTCGATTTTGCCGGTTTCTTCTATACATTTTCAAAACGTGCGCGGTGCAAATGAAAATAAAAGCAAAATAAATTATGTTACCTTTTTAGTAAATTTCACCATTTTTTCCTGTAGCACAGGCGAAGATGGAGGTACCTTTAGTGGTTGACAACAAGGGCCTTCAAAATCAGATAAATTACCATTTTCATTCTCTGAACTAGACGGTGATGTATCACCTGCATCGCTTGAATAATCGGATAATGGAATATTTTGTGGTTCGTCCGCACTCGAACCTTCTTGATCCAATCGAGTTAAAATTTTCGATCGTAGGCGATCCTGTGTATGCATGAAATATATAAATTTGATTGAAAAATATACATGAATGCAAATTAAATAAAAAACAAAACTAAAAATTGTTTCAAAAACCATAGTTTAATAAGTAAATAAATAAAAACTAAATGTATAAAAACATAAATAACTCAACAACTAAATAAATAAAAAGTAAAAACAAAAAAAACCGCTAAATATACGAAAAAACTATATGTAAATGACGAAACTATTCGAAACTAAATTCTAACTGCTGTAGTTTTAACAAACGTTCTTCTTCTACCAGTTTTTTCGCAATTTTCGCGGCCTTTCTAAGTTTACGATCTCGTCGTCTAATTTTTTTCAATTGTTTAAAAGAACGAGTTACTTTTAATGGATTCTCATCGTAGTAGTCCATAAGTGTTTCACAAAATGCGCGGCCTAGTTGTTCGTAATCCTGTGTTAGTGAGTAAGAAATATGATAGTATTAGAGAAAATATAATAAAAATGCGTATTCCATTAATTTACCATGGTTGAAAAATGTGTTCCAGCCCGAAGACCTAGGGTAGTTCCACCAAATGATGCTTCCATTGTATAACTATTCATGATCCCGAGCATCCAAACCACAATTCGTCCGGTTCCCTCTTTATTTCGTTGCACTTTAAATTTACAATTTTCAAATGAAAATTTATCCGCCACATTTTTATGCAACATCAACGGAAACACTTGTTCCATCAGTCGCTTGTCAGGAATTTTTTTATTTTCACATCCGTATATAAAAATATTATGCTTCCGGGAATGTGCATGCATATCACAATACATAACAACACCACATTCCTCCATCAGTCTTTTAATCATAGCTTTGGTGTACCAAATCGATGGATATGTTTCTCGAATCACTGTCCTATATTGTCGATTTAAATCTTTGCCAGTTAGTGAATTTCGTGTATTGCCCACAATAACACCATCCGGATTTAACATTGGTATCAGCTTAAAAATAAATTTATGGCGAAGTTTTTTGGCGACCATTGAATCACTCGTTATAAAATCCATAAATCCTTTCATCATCCATGAAGATGGTGTTTCGCCGGGATGAACACGTGCCGAAACGATGACAGCCCGCTTTTTTTTATGGGTTTCATCGTCGATCGATGGCGCGGTTACTGTTAAATAGTATACATTATTGCCGGCCAGTGATCGACATAGTAATCGTAATTTACAGTAGTTTGATTTTACAGGATGTCGTTGAATTTCCATTAAATAATCTTGTAGATCGGTGTACGTGTACGGATAACTATGTGCAAAGTATACGGTATCTTTATCATGTTGAAAATCTATGTTAAATGTAAGTGTATATGATCCGTATTCATCGTCATCATCGTTGTTGGTGCTGAAATTAAATCATATGTGTAATTTAATAAGTGTTGGTATATGCTATTTGGTGGCTAAGGCTATACTTACGGACTATCATCGTTCTTAAAATAACTAATATTTTCACCGCATCTGCGCCATCCAATTTTCCGTTTTTCCGCTTCAGTCGTCGAATACATTAATGGTTTCATGCCCTCATTGTACAAGCTGTCCGTTTTCACCAGGTTCACAATCGAAAATCTTAATAGAAGATATAATTGAGAGTAACCCAACAAAATATTCAAATATAATCGAATACATACCGATATGTGATACCCCTCCTCGTATTTGTGATCCGAAAATAAAACCATTGTGTATGTCGACTCGTATATAAATCTGGCCGCAAGTACAATTCATAATAATTTCCGGTAATTTTAACAGCTTTTGCCAAATTTCCTGATTCAAATCGCGATTCGAATATCAAATCAGTATCATTCTCTGGTAAATTTGGATGAACATTTAGTAAATATTTTGAACCGCCTACACTCGACCGACTAAACTGAGGTAAATCAAAAGTTTTCAATGATTCAGTGCTGTCACTTTTCGTTAATACTTGTGAATTATTACAATTACAGTGCTCTGTGATGGTTGAATTGGTGGATTTGTTTTGTTCTGAGGATAATAAACATAAAGGACCATGTGATTTGTTGTTTTGATTACACGAAACTTCAAGTGGTTTTGATTTTCGTAACGGTATTATGGCGTCATCGTCGACCGCCACATCAAGATGATAATTTTCATTGGAATCGGGCACTTTATTTGCATTTTCAATATCATAGTAACATTCATCGTCATCATCATCATCATCTTCATCTGACGTTGAACTATCATCGTTACCTCGTTTATGTTTCTTTTTTTCTTTATTCTAATAACAACAACAATTTTTTTTTTTTATTAATATAAAAACTATTATTAGTTTTTTGTTGTTAGTTTTCATTATTAAAACGAAATGTACCATGTCTCGGGAATAATGCATTTTTTAAAATCTTAGAGAGACGCTTCACCAACTACTTTGGTTCGCGATCAAAAATCTTAGTTGTGATATTTTTACAAATATTCTCTCAACAATTCTACGATTTGGTTTTTAAATTTAAATTTAATTTGACCAAACTAATTCCCAAAATAACATTTAATTATGAAGGAAATGAGGAACAATTTAATTTTTATATTGTTGTTAGTTTTATATATTATTTTTTTAAGTAACACACACACCCAAACATGATGTCTGGGAAATTAAAGGGAAAGTTTTGTTGTTTCCATTTGATATCATTGTTATACGCTTAATGGATTAAGTTAGTTTCATATAATTTAATATAAACAAAACCGTTTTAATATTCCATTTGAAATATGTTGGTATCGCAGCCCGGTTTATGTACGGTGAGGATATGTTATGTACATAAAAAGTTAGTTTTGTTATTATAAAATAAAAAACGAGTTGAAAATAAAAGTTTATCAAATTAGCATATGGTATGTGTATGTGTATGTATGGCTGTGTGAAGAAAATTATTTATCAAAGTTATGCTTTTGATCTTTTTTTTTGGGTTGTGCTTTTACCGAGCGAGAGATGTAAAGTATGTTAAAGGGTTGAATGTCGAGAGGATGTGTTTAACATTTTTTTCAGTTTTAATGTTTTACATTGTTCGAAATTAGTTCGTTTCAAACTATTTCAATTGTGGGTATATGGTAGCGGAAATAATAATTAAATTTGGAGATTTTTTTAAAGTATATCATAAAATTATTTAGTTTTATAATCGAATTTACAGCGCCTGCGATAGGTGGCTCTCTTATTTTTCGTAAAGTTGATAATCCCACCACAGTAGGAGGCAATAAAATTGTTCCATCGCTGGGCAGACAACTCGTCCCTTTCCACTAAAGAAATGACTACAGAGCCATATTTCCGATATGACTTAGTGACCAATAATGGGGAAAGTATGATGTTCTTTCGATCACAAACGTCTAACGTAATTAGATGTAGAAGTTTCTTTTTTCATTACAATATTAACTTAGAATCCGAGGAGAGTGAGATCATATCGGTCAGCTACCAAATTCAAAATCAGTAAGAATTGATTGGTCACAGCAAAGCTACTATATACCATAGTAGCTTTGCTGTGACCAATCAATTCTTACTGATTTTGAATTTCGTAAAATTCAAGGATCATAGGACCTAACATTTATGCTATGCGGACACTATCGAATCCCTGGTTTTGTATACTCTACGACCACTCTAAAAGTCTAAATACCTTGCAATTTCCGAAAAACTGAAGTTACTTTTGAATAAGATCAAACCAGGTATAGTACGGACCTGCAATGGCCTTTTATATTTAAAATTTTAAAATTATTTTGTGCCTGTTCTAGGTAAGTTTTATGAATTTATATTGTTGACGTTCGGTCCAGTACATTGAAGGTATAATTTTACAATAAATTTAAACCACAAATCGGCCAAACTGTTACTAAAATGTTTAAATCGTATTATCGATGTCAATGTTAGTGACCACACGTCATTAATAATTTATTCACACCTACTCGACTAGTATTCACAAATAGTATAATTTTGGCAATGCTTCCGAAATACATACCACCCGGGTTAAAATGATGAAAAATTCGATTGTCAATACACTTTTCGATGGCAACAATTTTAAACTATCATACTTTAAGGCAACGGAGAAAAATCGAAATTTTTGTAATCATATCACGGAATAAATTTGATTGAATGGCCCCCAATCACTCATAGCACCGATAAAAAAAAAGAAAAGTTAGAAAAACAACACGAATCATTTGATTTTTTTTAAAATAGCAATTTGTTACACGAATCGAATTATCTTGAGGGAAACGAATGATATAAATTTTTCATTGCGAATTTTTGTTTTGCTTTTCCACACTTTTTCGTGAACGCGCACATATTTTATAACTTTATGATTTTTTATAACTATAGTGCGAAAATTTTCTTCTACGTGTATGTATGTATGTATATAGTATAGGTATTTATAGAAGTCGAAACAGGAAAAATAATTTATTTAATTAACTCTATCATCAAATGACATTATTATTTATTATAATTATATTCCGTATTTCTTGTTAGATTCTATTTTAGAATTAAATTAAGAATTAGGTGAACGAACTGCAACAGATGTCTTTAATTATCATACATGTTTGCATTTTATGCTAATTGAGTATACATTTATATTTTAGCCAAATCAAATTTAATAAATAACAAGCCAAAAGTTGACATTATCATCTTAAAATCTAAAAACCCTAGGTAGGTCTATCATTTTCTCGTTGTGTTATGCTAGATGAAATTTGATAAGATATCTTTATAGTGGGTGGATTTAATTTCATATAAAAGAAATGTAAAAGCACAAAAACATCAATTAAAATTGGAAAATTAATAATCCGAAATAATGTTATCATCCTCCGTCTTCATTGCCATCCCACAACCATTATTGTTGTTCACAAAATATTTTGTCCGAAAATATATAAAAAAAAATAATTGTGGCGGAATGGGGATTCATTATGCGCAATTTCGGTATTTAATGGGTGGCGTACACAAAAAAAAAACGAAGCTTTAATTAGGATTTTTCGAGATGTTAAAAACCTTTTTGTTCGTTGCCAATGCTTTGACAATAATGTAAGCGCCAAAAATTTGTGTAATTTATACACAAAACAAAAACGAAAAATTAAAGTGTCTCAATCCAAATTTTTAATTTACCTCATAATTATTACAAAATAATTGATTTAATTTTTATACAAAATCTTTTAAATTAAATTTTTTTTGTAAACAACAATATTGGCAATGAAAACAAATTTAATTAAAAATTAAACTAAATCGAATTTTTCGGTTTTAATTAATTATTTATATTAAAAACAGAAATTGAGAGGGCCAACACCTCATAAATTAGTGTCGTGTATTGTATCTAAATTGTTTTTTTGTTTTTTAAAAGTTACTTAATTAAGCGAAACAAGTATAATTAAATACTCTTAGATTGACGTCTTTCTTTATTACTATTTTAGCAAAATACAAACACCAATTAATCGAATTATACTATAAATTCTCTATTTTTATATTTTGTCAATGATCGTGAAAGTCTAATCGAATAATTTATTCAATTGAAACAATTTGTTTTTAGATTGGCAAAATTTTTGGGAGGGCAAAACAGTTGACAATGACATAATTTTGGTTTTGTTTTGCTATTCATGTCTTATATTAGAATTTTTTTTTATAGGATTATAGCAGGATTTATATTTTTAGATGTTTAATTTATGGATTTGGTTTGTCAAGACTTTGTAATTTTACTTTGATATCTGGAAAATTTAGCTTATTTAGATTGAGTGAAGCTTTAAATTTTATAAATTGTTTACAACAGGATGCAATCTTATTTAAAATGTAAATTGAATTTACGAAATTTCGGTTTTGAAAATTTATCAACATTTTACGACTGTCTTGGTTGATATTTTACGAGTTATGTTTTAAATTAAATTGTTAAGTTTGAATTGTTTTAAAATTATTCGTATTTCGATCTTACACTTTGAATTCCATAAAATTGAACATATTGGTTTAGCGTATAAATTAAAGTGCCCAAAATTAAAAAAAGTTAGATAACCCATCGAACAGAAAAAATAACATTGATAGATTTGTAATAGCTGCATCAGATGAAACCTTTTCCAAATAAAATAATTTTCTAAAATAAGGATTGAAATAACCAAAAATTAGTTGTACATCCAGTAACGTAATAACCATTGAGTAATTTTACAGTATCACTAGTGTTACAAGAAAGAAACCACAATACCAGTATCGTTTTGCTTGAAAATCAGTCTACAACCAATTAAAGTAAGATGGTAAGTACATTATTTAAAGTGAGAGATGTTGTAACAACGTCTGAAAACTAAAACAGGTGGTTTACGTTCGATTGATATTAACTAGTATGTATTAGATTCACTAGGTATTCCTAATCCCAATTATAAAGAGTGCATATTTCTTTTATCTGTTTACAGAAAAACGTACCTTTCTTAACACCAATGAATGACCTTCAAACAATCGAAAAAAAGAACTACCTACTCTAGAACGTAATCTATCTAATCGATTAAATTTATTTTATATACATACACACACTGAACATTTTCTATTTTCTTGTGGCAAATTATTTTTATCCCACTCAATCCGTCTTCGTCCATTTTAATTTTATAAATCTCATTGCAAAAACTTAACCATCTGTTACATCAAAGCTACACTAATTTTAAATCAATTTTTATAAAAACTATAGATAGAAAACTTACATAGATAAAATATTATTTTTTATAATTATATATAAGTCTTTTCAAAATATCAATAATGTTTTTTTTATAATGATAACGATGATAAGGTAAACTTTGTTGTTGTTGATTATTTATTTTTTTTTTGGTATTAAAAATTATTTTTCCAAGCTTTTCAATATACTGGCTATACATATACAAGAATGATGATGATTGCTGTTGTTTTCATTTCCTTTTTGCCGAATCTTTGCAAGGGTATTTTTATGGGAAAAGATGGAAAAAGTTTTTTTGTAGAACATTTATTTTTCTGGGATTTTTGATTATTATTAAAAATTTTTGGTTTTATCAAAAGATTAATTTAAAATAGCTGTAAATTTGTAAATAAATACCTTGGTAACGGGTCATCAGATTGTGATTCAAATTTTGTTAATTAAAAGAAAAAATTGAAAGAAAGTTTTAAGTTTTCGATAAGCTATAACAATATGTTAAGCTATAACAATATGGAGTTACATTTACGCTGAGGACATTTTAAAATCGCGTAGAATTTAGTTCAAACAATGAAAGACTTAAACCAAAACATAAAAAAAATCTTTTTCCATCTTAATATAATTTGATTGGATTTTGGAAGGATATCAAATGATTTTGTTATTGTATTATAATATCAAGTATCAAGGATAGAAATAATCGTGCAATAATGTTTTAGTTAAATTTTATAATAAAAGCGACTTTTTCAATACTCACATAATTAACAGCACTAATTGGATTGTACAGATACACAACGACACCATTTTCCTCGCCGACCGGCCGAGGTTGTAATTCATTACCAGTTGGTTTATTGTAGGCTTCTGGTGTTTCCGGTATGGAATCTACGTGACGAATTCGTTCATCCAAAACCTAGAATTAAAATATGAAAAAAATATTAAAGTTTTAAAATTATTTATAAACGAGATGGTTTGTTTATAGACATTTAAAACTATCTATAACTGATGCTCTAATAGTATGATAACAAGTAGTATGGTGGGCAATATTCGCTAGACTCACAAATATGACCAAATAGATCAATTACTGCGACATAAACGGTTAGACGTTTTTTTTTATCCTGTCAGCCTGTATCACTGACATGGATGATGGTTCGGTCTATGGATTCTGCACTCCAACAGGGGGTCATAGTTGTGTTCTTTGTCATCACCGATCGTAATAAGGTGATGAAAAATCCCTTTTGCACCCCCTCCCCGTTGGGATTCGAACCCGATACCTCCCGTCCCAAACACCGCAGCTTTAACCACTGGGCCAATTGCTCGGTGGTTAGACGTTTAAAATGTAAATTATTTCTATCTTTATTATTGGTTTGTTTCTTGGGTTAATTTGTTTCATAAAGTATTGATTACTCAAAATGTAGATGAAAATTTGCTCAAAATTACCGATCAAATCAAACATACATATTTCACAAAATTGATTTCCTAATATATTATATCGTAAGTTAACAAAATAATTTATATTTCAGCTAATAATTTTCAGTCCTATTTACATATTTACCCTTACCATCACAATTTAGTTAGATGCCAACTTTTTCTAATAAAAAAAAACCAATTCGCATGCGTTCATATTTTTATGATCGTTACTGTAATAAATTGTTCCTTGTATAAAAATATTTTATTAGGTCAATTTAATTATAGAAAAGTAAAACTACGAAACATAAATAATAATAAAAATATATATTGTAAATATTGTAACTTTATAAATAATAATAATGATATTTTTTTACATTACGACATCAATAATAATGATACTAATTTTTATTAAATTTATTAAAGTATGTTGTGAGTTTGTATAATTTACAATATATGTAATATGAATATATGATAAAAACTCCCTTATGTATCTAGGGTGTCATTAATCAATATTATTTATGGAAATTTTTATATGAAAACAAAACAAATAACTTTTCTCATTATTGGATATAAATCATGAATATGATTTGTTTTGTTTATATAAAACAAATGAGTACATACCTGACATTCAGTTGGCCAACGGGCGGCCTGTTGTGGACATTCATGATCACGTTCCTTAGGCAGTGCAAATAAATCTCTTGGTTCTTTTAAACGAGCTATTGGACGAAGCGTTTTTGCATCCGTATTCACCTCCAGTTGAGTAGTTTTTAAGCTATTTGATAAAAAACTTCCCAGAAAACCTAGAAATAATAATAAATAAAAAAAAATTATTTTCCATGTTTTCAACTTTGCTAAGTAAACATTTTTTTTTTTAAATGTATAAAAGCTCTTTTACTAGAATTGCTTAATGTTTTTTAAATAGGTTTATAATTTTCAATTTCCTTTTATTTTTTCATGTAAATTTTATCTCTTGTATTTTTTTTAAAGTAAACAATAGAAAATTATTAAGCCATACAGTTTTTGAAAATTTTAATTGGAATTGTTGCTCTAGGGGTTTGTATGATTGAAACGTATTTTTGGTTTGTTTTAATTATTTTTGATATTATTATCGTTAGCAGTAGTAGGCAAAATTTAAAATCTAATTCTTTCAGTCAAATGAAGGTTAGCAGTTCAACATTAACAAGCAGTTCGTCTAAGTGCTTCTATAAAAGGAGATATTTTTGCTTTTACAAAATTGATGTGATTCGTCAATGATAGTTGGGAATTGATTGCTGAACCTAAATAAGTAGTAGATCGAGACATTTTTATGCTTCAGACTATCGGTTATTTCATCAAACATTTTTGGTGGTTGTCTTTGTAAATAAAATTTTATGAAATCCAAACCAAATTTTTTTGTTTCCATATTCCCATATAGAGTTTTAACTAAATTTAATTCGTTAGGATAACTGGTTCGAAAATTTTACTTACTAGAATAGAACCGAGATTAGTTTATAATTTTCAACTAAACATTTATCTTCTACAAATATTGGTGTAATTATGGCTTCTTTCATAAATGTAACTTCATTTACATGTGCTAGTGAATCAAATGTGATTTTTATGGACTTGAACGATGCATTCAGATTTTTTACCGAGGTCGAAAAGGCAGTGTTTTTTATGAAATTTTGTATGTAGCTTATAAAGTTTATTTATAGAATTTATATTTTTTTAAGCTCTTAAGAATTAATCTTTAGGTTATAAAAATTATGAGTGGAAAATTTTTATGTGTAGTGTACTTTTATTTAAACACAATTGTTCAACGAATGTATTTGTTTATTTTTATTTATCACATGTTTCTATTAAATGTATGTCCTAAGATGTATGTGAAGACGTTTCATTCTATTGGCAATAAATAAAATATATTTTATTGGAAATAAAGATATCTATAAATGGAATTTTCATCAAAATTCAATATCGCAGAAATTTAGAACACAACATAAGTGTTGCAAATTGAATATTGAAATGCAAGATACATTAAATTAAAAAAACCGACATTTGGAGACTATCATAGGAAATTACTTCAAACAGAAAGGATAAAAAAATACCAATATAAAAGACAGCACGAAAGTTTTGTGAGAAAAAAGTATAGAGGTTGACAACTAAACCGAAGATATCTGAAAAGTAACGTTTTTGGAAAACTTCCATCTTATAACGAAATAATTAACATATGTGTAAAGTGGCTATATTACTGATATGATTTTTAGAAATAATTTTTAGCTGTACAATGATTTAGGAGATATTTAAATGACATACAATCGAAACATGTTACATCTCAATCATTATTAACAAACACAACCGCCAATAACCTGGTTTTGGGTGGGTTATACCAAAATATCATGTTAATTTTCACTAAATTAAAATGTACTGTGCGAGCGTAAAAAGTTCACGTTAAAAAGATGAAAAACAAAGAGTAGGAAAACAAAACTAGACAACAAATTATACTTTAAAAAACGTAAAATAAATAAAATTCCATAAAATTATTTATATTTTGTTATAAATTTTCATTAAAAACAAAAAATATTCCATCCATGAAACAATGAACGTGAACTTTTATTATTTTTATTTTCAGCTTTATAAACGCTTAAAATCCCCAGCAGAAATGTGTGTACTGGAATTTTATGTTGTATGAGTACATATACCTATATACCCCCTTTATACGAAACGACAATCGGATAATGCGAGAAGAATGATATGAATTTTAGTTTTTTTTTGTTGTTATTTTATGACAGGAATTAAATTTTTGTATTTAACTAAGCAGAAACGAAAAGATTTAGAAAATTTTTGTTGTTCCATTTCTAGAAAACTTCTAATCTTATTATGTATATGTATTACGGTATGTTAGAAAATAGTAAAGACAACATATAAATTTTCTTTAGGGTTTCTGGAAGCGTTTATTTTTTATTTCTTCGTCTTTATGGTTTTTCCATCTTGTATGATATAAAGAAGTAAATTTATTGCAGCTACATATACATAAGGTGTATATATAAATATAACATGTACATTGTAAGATACAAAACATAATATATATGTATATATATATATAATATAATGACATGGTAACAAGAAAATTGGGAACATATCAATATCGTAATTTATCTTTCGAAACAACCATACACTATACACACATCGGAGAGATGAAAAACCATTAGAATATAAATTTTATTTCTTTAGAGTTTTAGACAGCTTTTTTGTATTTAGAGTTAATTTTTATTGCTTTTAGTGTTTCACAATAAAAACTATACATAGAATATTTATAGTTTTCGATTGGGATGCAACTTAGAATTTCACAGGATTATATATTACTTGAAGGGGAAAATTAATTTTATTCAATCGTTGAAATGTGATATGTGCTAGAATTTACAGTAATAATTACAGTATTTTAAATGATGCAACATTCTCAAGATTGGAAAAAAAAAATCGTGAACTGTCATTTTAAATTGGAAAAATGTATTGATGCTCTCAACAAATTATTTCTGAAAGCTTTAAATTTGTAAGGCATGGTGCCATACAATGTCAGAATATGTAAAATACCACCATAAATTTCTACCTTAGTAAAATTTAAAACATTCTTTAATGGCAAAGCTAGATCATTACATTGGGTATAGCGGTCGGAAAAAAAACAACCATATTCTCTTAGAAAGTACCACAATCAACAACGCAATAGTAACGTAGTTGCACATCTTGTAAAAACACAACAAGCCGACCAACTCTGAATGCAAAAGGCCAAGGAAAACGTCGAAAGTTTTATTTCGACCATTACTTATACGGATTTTACTTGCGTCGTTGCTATAGTTGATAAATCAGTGGCAGAAAAGTGAAAACGTAGTTAGTTAATAAATCTTTCTACAAATTGAAATCGTTCACAAGAACGCTAGCAAGAATAATTTAGCTTTACCCGTAAATCAAACTCAAAAGTATGCTGAATTTTATTTTTGTGAAATCCTTACATTTCTGGTATAGTTAATCTAAAGTATAGTAGAATAAAATGCAAATATAAACTTTTCTTTACAAAACCACAATATATATTTTGCTTTAATGGCAAAACATAAAGCTTATTAAAATTCTACAAGTTTGTAACTCCAGGTAATTTAAAAAAAAATAAAAATAAATAAATAAATATATATATATATATATATATATATATATATATATATATATATATATATATATATATATATATATATATATATATATTTATATATAAAAATTAAAAGTTAATTTTAATTTGAAATATGGAATTTCAAAATTGTATCGTAAAATTTAGAATTTAAATTCAAATATGATAATGTTATCACACTTAATGTAAAAAAAAATTTGATTTAAAATTCGATATAATTTTGTATAAAATTATGCAAATATGTATATGTATATGTATATTTAGATTTGTAAATTAAAAACTTTATATTATCTAAGACATGCTTAGTAAACATAATATGTGACTAAAATTCTATCTTGCCATAAAATATGAAATTCTCAGGTTTTGAATTTAAATTTATTTAAATACGTGCTGTATTCACCTAATAAAGTTAAATGCAACTTTGTACATATTTGTGTCCTATTTACGTGTATAAGAGTATTTTTCCTATAAAATCCACCTTCTTCATAAAAAACTACCTTGCTTTGGGGAAATTACAAATTTTCAGTTGTATACCTTAAATACACAACCAATTATAACGATACAGGCACGTATCTATGTTAGTTGTTCACCAATGTATTTTCGATGAGTTTTAAATTTCATCTATGAATTAAAAAGATTCTTTTTGGCGCCTATCTTGATCAACCACCTACACAGTAAACGTCCAGAGATTTCTTTAGAAAACTTACACAAAAATTCGTACAATATGTTTTGACCTCTGAAGTTTTTTATCAATATTTAATTATGTTACTTTACTATTATACAAAACATAAATAATTTTATTTTTAATTTATTTATATATATTTTTTAATGATTTTTCTTTGTTTTCTATCGCACATAAAATTTTCTCAAAAATTAATTATATATAAACATTTGTTAAAAATGTAAATTTTTTTTAAATTTTTATAAATTAAATAATTTATGTACAAACAAAACCAATAATTAATTTTTCATAGAACATGTATAATTTTCACACGATTATTTAAATAAAGAAAATAATTTTTCACTCACTTTAATATTAAAAAAAAAAAAAAAAAATTACACTTTAATAATTTTTTTTAATTAAAAAATTAATTCGAAATTATTAAAACAAAACTAATAAAATTTCACAAAATTTGCCCGATTAACTAGAAAATGTTTATCAAACGAAACAATTTTGTATACTAAATACAAAAATTCGCCACTCTTAGAATAGTGTATGTAGTATAAATCGCAAGACGAAATTTTCAACCATCTGTTTTTATGTAAAAAAAAAATGTATTTTTATTTTTCATTTTCATGAAAATTCTCTTTTATATGATCTCTCTCGGTTTTTATTTTATTTTTGTCAATTTATTATGTTCTCACGGTTAATATAGCGATGGTATAGAAAAATAACGAAAGCTTATAGTCGACATCAAAATGTTTTGGTCTGATGAAGGAGATTGTGTGTAGGTTTTTAAAGTTAAAAATTCGGTTCGAAAGCTGAGCTTTGCTTCGTTATTTAATTAAATATATTAAGATTTGATTATAATTTGATAAACCTTGGAATGCGTTCGTTTTCATGAGAGGTGCCGGCTTAGAATCCCATGGGATGATCAAACGATAATGAACATACATATGTATTACTCACTGTTCGAGTAAAGAATGCATGGGCCTTACCTACCATCTTTTAATCTAGTACAGGAGCAATGCAAGGTGCAAATCGATAAGTAAAAGCGAACGTGAAGTCACGCTTCCTCGGTTTGGTCGTCAATTGTGTAAACAGCTTTCGAAGTTTTAGTTTTCTATTTCAAGTCGGTTTTCATTAAACTTGATTTGAAAGTTTCCGCCATTTTGGAACATTGTAATTATGAAACAAACATTAGTTAAAAAATCAAATCAACATTCTTCTTATATACAAAATGATTTTTTTTATCTTTATTTTGGCTAAACAAAATATTGAGAAGAAAAATTGCATTTTCATGTAAACAGAAAACAAACAAGAGTTCAGAAAAATTTCCAATTATATTCGACCGATGTGCGTGGCATAAAGATTTCTCCATTTCTCTATGATTGTGCGCATAATGACACTATTCTCGGGTTATATTGTATACATACAGTTAATGGAAATGAGGTTTTCATTTAGTTTTTCTAATGCTTTTAATGTTTTGTTCATAGGAATATTCCAATTTATTTTATTTATTTCTATAAATATTATCGCGTTATTATTATTGTTTATTTATTTATCTGTCGTATTTATTTTCTTAACGATTCGGAGATATAAACAAAAAATAATATTTATTTTTAATTGACTTGATTGATTGATTTGACGGGTTTTAATATTTTTAGGGTTCTCAAAACGTGTTAGTGTTTAGTGAGCTTATCGTTTTAAAGTTTGTTTGAAAATATTTTTACGGGTTATTTAAATATCTTCAAAGAAAACTCAAATCCGTCAAAATGTTGAGTAAGTATTAGACCATTTCTGCACGTTCTATAGTTATTGCATTTATATTTAAAAATAACAAAACATTTAGTTTATGATTTTTGGCATCAATTTTGAATTTTGTAAACTTGCACATACAAAACCAGAATATTATTTGGAATTTTATTTATTTTATTGCTTGGAATATTGAGACGAAAAATTATGATAAAATTACTATTGCGATTGTCGTCGTATACAAATATTTAATAAAAGAAATAACTTTTCTTTAGAAAAATCTTAAAAATTTTATGATCAGATAACGAGTAATTATTTAAGAAAAGTTTACAGATGGTAGAACACCACCATAACCAATAAAAAACATAAAATTATTTTATTTGGCTAAATAATGTTGTTTTTTTGGCTTTAAAAATATAATTTATTTTATGATTATTATGCGAAAATTATAAATTATAATATGATAGTGGGACGAAAATTTTATCTGATTGAAATACAATTTTTATTAATTTTTTATTTTATTTTATCTTTGCAGGTAAGTTGGATTGCCAAACTATATGTAACGTAGACAGTAAGTGTAGTTAAAAATATTATTTATTGTAAGTGGCTTTTAGATTTTGTGCTACTTCTAAAAATTATTTACGTTGCTAAATTATCAATTATTATTCACATTAATATAAATTATACATAAAAATACGCAGATTTTAAATGGAAATCTGTATAATAAAATAACAATCCTAAAGAGTAAAAAATAATATTGGTTAGATTTTAACAAATAAAATCCAATTCATTTTGTTTAGTTTTTAGGGTGCTATAAACACGCAAAACTTTTCTTCTATGTACATTAATCACTGAGTTCGATTGTATCGAAGAAAATACTCAACAATCCTAATTGGTAAATTATTTTCAAATTGCTTGCCACTTTTGTGTTATACCGAAATGGTCTCTAGATTTTTCTTTTATATGTATGTTTGGTATGAGTTGGGTTTCTTTTTAAATAAGCCAAAAAGTTATCCCCATCTTCTTTAAATCTGCAAAAAAATTTCAATCTCATTGTTATCATTTTAATAAAAAAAAATCTTTTGTTATCTATAATCCAACTTTTGGATGAATTTTGTGTGCAGAAAGCAAGAATATTTTCTGATTTCATTCTAACTTAATTTATTTTTGTTAGTCCTCCGTACTTTTCCAAGGAAAAGTTACGTATAACCTCAATACGATTTAGATATCATACAATAGTCAGTTGAAAATGATAATAATATCTTTGCTTAATGTTGAGTTATTGATTACATTCATCGCTGTTGTGCGAACGTCCTACCATTGTCATTCGCCTACACACAAAAAAAATAAAATCGCGTTTTTTATGTTTTTCGGATGTATTATTTAAATATCGGTATTTTATTATACGAGTATCATTCCAATATTTTCAATACACAAAAACGATAAAAAAATCTCCCATTTTGAGAGTTAATCAAATAATTCACATTGTCTCAAACAAAAATATCGATTTCGTGTATTTATGTATATAATAAAACAGCGCGGGTGGAGGTTTGAATCGGGAGAACACAGATCTTGGCGCCGAATAAATTAAGATAAAATTATTTATTTTTTGTTTGTTTGCCTTAGTTTTATCTTGTTTTTGTGATAATTCGAGAATAAATTATACTCATATTTAGGTTGTGCTATAAAAATACAACGGGAATTTCCCATTTTCCGTTGAAGTTTACATGTATAATACGTTTAACAAAAGGAAAATTAATTTTATTTTATTTAATCAATTAAATACATAATACCGAAAAAGCTTTCTAATCAATCAAGAAATAGTTAGTTGATTAAAATAATTTTTATTTCATTTCCCTTAATCTAAGTTTGATTAATTGACACGGAAATTTTCGAAAATGAGGTTACATTTTTGCGTGTTTATATCACTATAAAACCAAGTATTATAGTTTTAATAAATTTTAATAATTCAACTAAAGTAAATACATAACAAAAATTGAGGCCAATATCCTGAGAAAATGGAGGGAACTTAAAAACCATGGAAACCTCCCCCTATTGGTTGTGCGGGTGTAAAGTTTTTATTAATAAAATTATTTTAATAATTGAAGGATGCACTGCACTAAAATGCATTTTGACATGTTTTATTCATAGTGATAAGCTATTATAAAAACAGCTTTATATCCAAAAGTTTTTTAAATGATTCATAATTAAATAATTAAACTGCTTTTTGATTTGCAACAATAGTTTTAATTACACGAAAGAAAGTTATTAATTTTCTGAGAGTAATTTGTATCTCAAAGTAACCTAATTTCTACATCTAAAACAAGGAACTTACGTGATTAATTACGAATTTTGCTTACTAAATATTCTTAATCAGATAAAAATTTGACGACACATGTAATAATTCAATCTTATTTTAAATGAACCATCAAGAACTAAGGTAAAACAATTAAGTTTGAGAAATGTAATTTATTATCGAAAAAGGTAAAGTAACCCATTCTCACCTTTAAAATTAAACACAATCGTACAAAAAAGTATAACTTCATAACTGTGGTCCTAGAAATTTTATTTGTGAATAGCCAAATAACAAATTGTTTTATCAGTGCTGCCATACAAGTAAAGTTGAAATAAGATCTGCACAGTCATTGAAGAGTTCTTAAAATACGAGTTAATAAATTTTTCATTGAACTGAAACTATGTAGAACTTACTGGAATTAAGTGCTTTAATCTGAATTTCTGCTTTAATCTGCTTTAAACTCAATAATCTTTTAAAATTTCAACCAATTGAAAACGGAAAATATACCGGTCTTATGGATTAGTGGAATAGTGAAGCAGCTACAAGAAGTCTTTCCAGGTACATCCGTCATATTTCGTCCTCTACTCTATAAGAAGTCACAAGAAATAATAATCCTTCATTTACAATAGGCCATTGTTCGCAAGAACATAAAACCAAATTATTTAATTATAATGTCATCCAATATTCGAAAAAGTCCGAAATATCAAATACTTAGAACATCTTCAATTTGGACCTAATTTAGTTTCACGGATATTAAAAACAAAACTAGATATATCTAAAAAAATATGTACTTTGGAATACCATGTAATGGTATACGTAATTTAATTTACAAAAACGTGACCAGTTTGATTGATGGCCATATTTTGCTAATTATGAAATTGCAAGATAAATTAATCACTCCGGATGTGATTGACAGAAGTATTTCTGACAGAAATTTCAAATATGGCACCTAACCACAATTATATGAAATTATGGGCGATGGGTCCAGCTTGATTTTGTCCTTTATGCATTAAGGAAAATGTTACACAAAATTGCTTATAGGCAATACCAAACACTGCTGAATTGTTCCAATTGTTAATTCAATCATAAAATCACCCCTTAATTTTGTCGGCGCTCAAAATACTACTTTATTTTATTTTTATTCTTATTTATTTTTCCATTTTAATTAATTACACAATTTATAAATTTATGATATAAACATAAATATTTAGATAAATCTATTTAATAGCCTAGAAAATAAATTAGTTTAATGGAGTCAAAATGACTGTTGGTCATCAAATATTGTGATAGACAATATTGATGATTTAATGGCAGGATCAATGAATTTATTTTCAAACCGTTTTGGCACAATTCTATGTTTAAAAATATGCCTAATAGATTCAAATCAATTTGCATGGCTATAAATAATTCAGTTAAAGTAGAATTTCCACACATTAATACAATATTATTAGCACCAAATAAATGAATATTAGTTACCTCTAAATGGTAAAGCAAACATATTAAAAATATTGTCCTTATGACTGACCATTGTGGTATTCGTCAGGAATCCTTTTTTGTATTGCTGTAGCTGTTACCTGCATTGATTATCTGCTGCTTATTTTCAAAATGCTCAACATGTTTCTGACCAATTCCTAATGGTCTAATTGTGTCATAATATGTACCGCAATTAGAGCATCCTCAGTACCTCAGCACCTATATCTAAAACCAAACTGTCCAAAAAATCAAAGATCCACGTTTTAAAAGTTTTTTCGAAATTTTCGAAGAAATTTTTTCGGAAAAATTCGTTCAGATATACTACGTTTAAATAATGAACATAATATATTTCCAATAATAAATTTGCATCGTTTAAAAATAGCGCTGCCCAATCCAATTTGATCAGGAGATCACTTATCTTCCAGAGAGTTAATTATATTAAAAACCTCCAATGAAGATATAGTAATTATCGGTACAGGGTTTTAAATAAACTTTGAACAAACTTCTAATGAAATCAAAATAACACAATGATCAGTAATTGTCAAATCTTTAGCAGATGACATTATAGTGGAATTAGAACAAGCCTGAAAAATACGTAGTCAATGCATGTACTAGATGTTCCGAAAGTTCTAGTTGGAACATTTATGTCTGAACTTTATACAATAGGATATATTACATTATATTATACAGAAGTTACATTGAAGGAATAACTATTCAGATTTTTTGCAATCATTACTGCTGATCAATTAATACATTACCAATTTTTAATCTTATTTGTTATTTTGGCTTACTCATACAATCATAAAATAATTTGCTGTAGTACGACCTCAGTGCTTTAACAATTTTAGATTTAACCAACGATACATAAAATGTATATTTCGATAATACAAAATCATCCTGGGGATATTTTCTTCTATAACGATAAAATCGTTCTCATTGCTTGGAATTGATTGTAAACATAATAGTTAATGTAATTAATTCTCCAAACGTTATAATTTCATCAATTTGAGACCTTAATCTACTCTTAGAAATTGTATCATTATTAACTACTGTTTAATGAATAGTTTCAGTAAATTTTATTGGTATATTTCTTTTAAATCCGAACAATTTGTATGGTTCAATATATAAAAATCTATGATTGTATTAACAGAATTAGAATGTCTAGTTGAGAAAAAAAACCCACGTGATGTTAAATTATCTTTATAACTCAATGAGACATTATCATTAACAATAAGATTACTGTTAAACTCTTCCATTTCTGTAAATGTTCCTATTACTTCGCCAAATTTATTTAAAAAGTTGTCTAAATTTGTACTAGGAGGTCGATATACTACCACAGTATTTAATTTAAAATAATTCAGTCTGGCAACTAAGATATTATTATTATATAACCTTCACATTGAACAATAGATGAATTAAAATTATTCCTAATAAAGATATATACAAATAACATTGTTGGAATTAAATATAGAACCTCTCAAAATTTATCTATGTTGATGTTTATATTTTCGATTCTGAAATTATGTTGACACATTTACAACATTCTATGAATTATATATTTGCATTAAAATTTAAATTATTACGCTTTGGGTTAAAGCACTTCGTATCTAGAGTTTATTGTAAGTGTATATGTGATGATTCGTTATCCAAAATAAGCGCATAATCTGAATATTGTCTTTGATTTTATCATGCAATGTTGTCTGCATGCAAATCGATTTCTTAAGTTTTATATTTTCTATCTTTCGTCTTTACTTTCATGTTGACATTAGTTTTATAATGTATCTGTTGAAGTATTATTTTCTTTATTAGTTTAAACTTTTAAAAATTTATGTCAATATGCCGAAAAGCACTCCATAAAATAAGGCTATTCATTGGCAAAACAAAATTGATTTATTTTGATAAAGATAAAATTAATTTCCTAGGAATATACATATTGTCCTGCATAAATCTAGATACTGTACGAAATTCGATCAGAGTTAATAAATTATTTAAAAACCTCCAAGCAATCATAGAATATATCTGTATGTCCTTATACAGAAAAACACATTTCCACTCCATAAATCTAGTTACTATGTGTGTGGCTGGCTATACTACAATCTAATATTCTAAATGTATATGCTTCATATGGTAGGAACACTCTCTTGCCTGAAGTCAAATACAGCATTTTTCATAAGCATAAAATAAAACCACATAGAAAAAATACGAATATTAATTTAAGTTTAAGAGATAAAATTTTTACGATAGTTATGCACTACATATATAAAAATTCTACCTATCAGCTTTGTTTAAACTATGTAAGTTGCTGGGCCAACATTTAATACAATACATTAATTAGGAGTATTCCCACATTTGTTATACAGTACTGTATTTGAACTACATGTGAAAATGAAAAATTGATTGAGCTATACCATACATACGGACATATAAAATTTTATGTTTTTACTATCATTTCCACTCACACACACTCGACGAAAAATAGAAAATTTATAATAACAATACTCGTAATAACTATAATAATAATTTCATTGTTGAAAGTTTATGAATTAGAAACGACATCAACAAAATAATAAGTTGAAAGCTTTTAGAATTTTTTTTTTGATATTCAGGAGAGTCTCTTGAACATTGTATCAATTTTGTTTTTCTAGAACTTGGAAATTAATTTAATCAAAAGTTGTATATTCTTTATTTTTGTGTATGTGAGAATTGTATGTGTATATACGGAAAATTATTTATTTTCTTATTATTTTTAGGAAAATTTTTATATTTTAACCCTTACACACAACATCTCCCTTGTACGAAACAAAAAAAAAAGTTTTTCTGGTGAAAATAAACTGTTTCCCTTTGCATTTCCCTCGTTTTTATTTACCTTCTACTACTCTTCATATATATCTACTAATTCGTTAAATTTTCTTTTTTGTTAGTATTTTCCTTGTGCTCTATTGCTCTAAAGATGTGGGATGTATTTTAATGATATGTATATATTGTTGTGAATTTATAACGAACAGGTATCTGGTATATATACCTCGTACTATATTTAAGTAATGAATTGAATGAAAGAAATTGTATACTAAGAATTCTGTACCCTCGGTTTGAATAAAGGATTTGTTTAAGTTTTCTTTTTAAATTAAAGTGGAGCTTTCATTACGCGATATGGTGATAAGGGTATAAATTAAACAACAAATTTAAAATGTTAAGAGTAAAGTATTGAATAATATTGAGCAAGTTATTTACATACTTAATTACTGTCTCACAATTCTTATCAAAATAAACGGGTAACTAGTTCACAAATCACCTATTTTTGATAAATCGAAAATATCGATTTGGGTTATCTGACTCATAGTTGATTAACATTTGAACCGAATTAATTACGTGTTCATCCAATTTTCCATCTATTTTTAGTAAATATTAATTTTTACTTTAGACAATCATTAAAATAAACGCAACAATAGTGCTAATTCGAAAAATCGTGCTTTTTATTTAGCCTAGAATTATTTTCTTGCTGTCATTTTGGATTAGGAAAACTATATAAATGCTTAATATCGATCAAACATTGAATTACACGTTGGTTGGGTAAAAGTGGTGGAATGCTGTTAAAATATATAAATTAAGAAGTTTAGTGTAACAATCGTCTTTACGTCTCACATCTTAAACTTAGAATTTTGTTGTTATTTCCTTTACTGTATAAAATAGTAACGCATACCAAAATATATATTTTTTATATAAATGTTTCAATCAAATCGTGTCTAAAAATATTTATGCTATTAGAGCCGCAGTAATTTATAATAAACGACATCTGGAATACATAATAACATGTCTCGCGCGTATCACAATAATTTTTTGAATTTCGTTTATATATATATATATATATATATATATATATATATATATATATATATATATATATATATATATATATATATATCACCTACTCAAAAATGTGTGGAAAATTGATAAAAACATTTTAATTTTGGAACTTAATGTGACACCATCTACTAACCTTTATCAGCTATGGTGTAAACCGGAAATAACTGGGCTTGTAGACATTTGAGTCGATCACCAGCTCCACGTGCCCAATCCATTGCACTTGTTTACACACACCCACACGATTAGATACACAAATAAATTTTATATCATTTTCTTTATTCACTAAATTCCACTGTATGTATATATCCTAACCGCACAAAAACTACTAAATTTCTTAAAATCACATCGCCAAACTAACTTGTTATAAATAAATTTTGTACTATTTCGATTTTTTTTTCTATATGATGTTACACAAAAGCTCGAAATTCATTTATTATTGTTTTTTGTTTCGCTGAACTCTGTATAGCCTAGCTACCCCAAAAAAAAACTAAATAAAATAGTTGTGCATGTGTGTTTCTATTACCAAAATGTAAAAAAAGCGTTATAAAAATTTTTTTTTTATTTTAGCAAACTATAAATACATGTAACTATAACCCGAATATATTGTGTATAAGGGGGTTGATTAGTTCGAGCTTGTATTGTTGTTATGTTTGAAAATTTTATTTGTTATCAAAATGTATTTTCATAGTGAGTATAGATTATTTAATCGAAATTTTCCGTTTTTTTATTTGTTTTAGGAAAAGTGGAATCAGAAATTTTTGAAAAGGTATGTCGGTAATTTTTATTTTAAAATTTTGGTATTATATCGTTCTATAGTTTCATAATAAACCAAAATCAAGTTTACATCATACATTTCACTAAATAATTAAATCTTTAAAGATACAACTTGTAAGCCGAAAATTTGTTAGGTATAATGATTTTTCAAAATTCTAACGGTAAGGATATCAAAAATTTAATTAACTCACTTTCGTAATTGGAATTACAAATTTTAGAAATCGTCATCAGTAAACCAACCTTAAGTTATTTATCTATCTGCTTTAAAACTTCTTATAATGTGCGAATTTTATTACTCTTTACAATTTTAGTTAGTTTTTAAAAAAAATCTTAAATATAAATGAAAGTTTTTACAACCGTAGACTAATTTCTATTAAATTAAGGTAATTAAAAAACTTATTTTTTAATATCAACATGTAGAAGAAACTAAAAACATAAAAATGTTTTTATCTCTTCATATAAAAAATTATAATTATTTTCAAAATACGTTTTCCTATTTGATTTTACCACAAACAACAGAAATGAAAATTTTTAACGACCAGTAATTATCGTTTAATTGGTTTTACATCAATAATAAAATAAATTAAAATAATTTTTCCAAAGCATAAAATCTATTTTTTCATCATTCATCTGTACACGTACACTGACTGACCTACAATATCACACACAACTAAAAACGAACATAAAATATGTGTAGGATTTTCCACAAAAAGAAAATTTAATTTATTTTTTTGTCAAAAGATTACATTATTATCATCGTGATCATCATCATCAGCATGAATGATTTTCTTTTTTGAACAAAGTATGTAAATAAATATTAAAAAAATTAATAAACAAATACAGTTGGGCAATTTTCCAAGAATATAAAAAAAAAAAAATTAAAACTTATCAGATAATTTATTTAATTACTCACATACAACAAATGTTGAATGAGTAATTATTACTTAACTCTGGTCTAAAAACTGTCAGGTGAAAATGAAATTTTATGTTAATTTTATTAATATTTTTAATTACAAATTAATTATTTGTAGTTGATGTACATGTGTGGGTGGTTTTCAAAAATGTTTGAATGTGCGATTTTTTACCGATTAAATGGAACATCAATTGTTGGCACTGGGTCGATTGATGTTTGTATATATTTTATACAGATCACATGAGATGATCAAGAATATAAATTTATAGCTATAACAACTGTGGCCTCCTGTCAATTTTCTTATCGCCCGTTTAAGTTCGATAAGGAATGCTATAATAACTTTACGACATATAATTTTACCAAAATACCAATACACCGTCGAATAGAATCTTGAACCTAAACACAACCATTAACCAAAACATCATTATTTATATCCAGCTTTAATAATTTTTTTTTCAATATGAATCGCAATCAATCTTTCTCTATCACATATATAAATTTTCTTTTGTCCTATATATCTCGTAACATATATATAATACACTCTTAAGAAAATTGAAAATAGATTTCCTTTCATTGTGTTTATATCGTCTATTCTATATGTGTTATTTAGAAACCAATATAAATTGGTATTTGTACTAAGAAGTAACTGAATTTTTTTCCTTTTTCCTTATAGATATTGTTTATTAAAGTTACTAAGGAAACATAATTGAAAGGAGCCAAAAAGAAAAAAAAAGGAAATTTTGCTACATTTTAGTGTTGGTGGATATTTGATTGAAAATGAAAAATGTTTTTCAAGAAAAAGCATAAAAAATTGTTAAAGTTAATAATACAAAGGAAATAAGCAAATACCATCACGTCTATATTTTGTTTCCTTTTTTCTAAAGATCTTATGTTAAATATTATATTCATCATGCTTTGGGTAGATTTTTTTTATGGTATATAGGATACAACCTGTTTAGGTACGAAAACCCGAAATGAATATATATATATATATATATATATATATATATATATATATATTTATATATATATATATATATATATATATATATATATATATATATATATATATATATATATATATATATATATATATATGGGGAATTCCATGTTACACATCGAGACATTTGTATGTTAGTATCTTGCTCGTAAAAAGTTATTAAACTTCCACCAATTTAGTAATATTACCAACTTACATTAATAGATTCGGTAATTTAAAAATACGTAATTTTTTCTGTAGAAAATGGTGTTAGTCATCGGGACCACACTATCTAAATCTAATACATAAATGTAAGAAAATGAAATTATGTTATTTTACTTTACGAGTATCAAAACTTTGCCTACATAGCACTAATAAAATTGATTATAGTATAGTCATCAGGACAGAAAATTGTTAGATATTAGGACAAGTACGAATTTTGAAATTATTTACATTTTTTATTTCAGAACTAAACAAGAATAAGTATCAGAAGTATGTTGTGAGATTGCCTTAATAGCCACATAAATCTCCGTTTCACTTGATGTTTTAAAATTACGTAGTGATTGTAATTTGGAAAAACTGCGAACAGCGGTCCCCCATAAATGTTATTTATTGTGATTAATTTCGTTTTTTTAGGGTTACACACGACTTAATATAATGTTATCTGTTTTATAAAAATGTCGTCCAGCTATTTCAATTACTTTATAGATAAACCAGTGCTACGATTCGATTGTATATTTTGAATTGGAACGCCATTTGGAAAGACTTCTAGGCCAGTTTTTGAATTTACACTTTTTGGATGTGATTCTGTAGCTGGTAAGGCTTTTCTAACTTTAACAAGTGCGTTTCGTATAGTTTTGGGACACAAATATACCATTGCTATATAATCCACTACACTTTGATTCAAACAAATAGTATCTGCACAATAAGTTAAAGGATCAGATACACCAGGCGCGTCGCATTAATTTCCAAACAATTCACTGCTGGATTGTTTATTATTATATTGCTTTATTATTATAGAACAGCAATATTTATCTTTAAGATTATTAATTCGGGCCTAGAGCTAACCTGCCCAAAAATTCAACCGAAGTTCAGTATGTTTTTTACGGCAAGTAGATTTAAAAAATTAAAAAATTAAAAAAGGACAATGTCACAATTTTGGATATTAAATTGGAATATAATACTTAATATTAATGAAGATGACTAAATAAGTAAGAAATGAGCTAAAAATGTTCCTAAGGTTCTGTCTGAAAAATTGTGCGAATAATTATGAAAGATGCCGTTAATGAATGAAATGTTATCTAGATCGCTGGCAGAAACAGTCTTCATAAAAACCCAAAAGACCAGCGTGATTTTAAAGAATATAAACATATTCAGCAAAATTCAAAAAGTAGTTCTAACTGCTCCTGCACATCTGGTATAGTATGCTTGAATTGTGGAGACACAACAAGAGCTTCGATGAAAAAATTATCAGTTAAGAGAGAATTTTACAAGATGCAAATTAAATATTTTGCACATTTGGAAGTGTATATAGATGCTAGTGAGTATGATTGTAGAAGACATTGAACATTTGCATCTACAGTGCACCAAATTTGAGCACAGTATAGCAGATTTCAATGTCCTTATGAATGCAAGGAGCTTGATTGAAATTTTACAAATGGATTTAAGTGAGTATAAAACTATTTACGAGTTTATTAGATTAAATGGTATTACAGCATGAAAGCGGGTCGATGCGCGAAAGATGAGCAACTGAAATTATTTTTAAAAAAAAAGTTCAGAAATTAAAAAAAAAAAAGGTAAAAATTTTTATTTATTTTATTTATGTAATTGTTCGGTTGTACAAAATTGAAAAATTTAAAAAAACGGGCCAAATAGCTCCTACTGACTAGAGCTTTAAGATTATTAATAGTAAGCTATCTCTAAATACATAAATAAAAAAATAAAAAACTATATCTGAGCCATTGGCTTGAGCCAACGAACAATTTTACTCACATTTGGTCACGCCGTTATGGTCAGCGGCGCAATCGAATTCAAGACCGAGGTGCCAACCATCGCATATACGACCGATGAGCGTGGGCCATGACAAAAAACCTATTACATAACGTTAAAATCAAAACAAACGGCATATGAACTATAATTCTAGAATGAAAAATGAGTAAACTGTTAATAGTGTTTAGTCATTTAGTACTAAGTGGAAGTTTTATTAGATTTAAATGAATTATTTTAATAAAAATGTGTATATATAGCTGCCAAAAACCATAAAACCTCCATTTGATCAGTATTAGTTATAAATTGGGCAAATACTAAAATATTTATTTTATTTAAAATTTAATTATTAAAAATCACTATAAATCACTATATAAAACGAAACGAATTAAGAAACTCAATAGTCATCATGGTAAATAAACATTTAACAACATTTAATTAGATCGATTAAATAAATATATAATTTATTCTATCTATCACACATTCGCGCTTAAATCTAAATTAAAAATTAGAAATTCGTATCACATAGAAACGAACGACGAACACATAAAATATAAATCAACACTAGGATACGCGGGGGAAAAAAAATAATTTCCTTTACACTTCATGAGATGCGTGCTTAAAAATAATTTAAAAATTAATTTATATTAAGATTAGTTTTGAAATTAATGTGTGTGATGTGCTTTTCTCGGTTTTTGTCAAAAAAATTAATTTAGCATATAGCGATTAGAAATAATATATATAAATCGGCCAGCACGACTACAAAACGTTAACCTTGACATTAGCATACATAATTTATTAAATCACGACAAATGGGAACGAGAGGGTAAATTTAAAATAGATTAACTTTAAACCACAATAAAATTGCAAAACGAAAATGTAAACACACGATTTTTATTTAATCGGGCAAAGTGCCAACTGATTTTTTTTTGTTTTTGTTTTTGTGGAGAACAAAAAAGTAACTCACTAATCAAAATATCCAAAATGTATAAAATAATAAAAAATCGGCACGTCTTAATTGTCAATTGATTTGTATCGTATTCGTATATGGGTATCGAAAACGTTCGATAAGAATAAGCCAGTGAAGAAATTGTTACTGGGTTACTTTCAAGCCTTTTTGAACCACTAGTGTCAAACTGAGTGATATTTTAACTATCTAAAATCCATAAATATCGAGCTATGAAATATTATGTTTAGTCTAAATTCGCATTTTAGGACGCTAATTCAAGTTTCTCCTTAAACGCGTTCGTCAATCATATTACAAATATTTTAAAATTTAAATAATAAATGTCAAGCCACATTTTGTCATCTAATTGCTTGCTTTCATCATCGCTTGTACAAATAATTCAAAATATTTAAACCATTATAGAAAATTTTCATTATATGAAAAATATTTGTTTGACCAAAATATGTCCGTAATTACCGTTATATTTAGTATTTTGGTCCACCCTAATTTTTTTTGTGTAATGATACAATGATAATGCGAAAAATCATTATCGTATTTGCAAAGTTAACCGTGCCAATTGCATATTGTTGATCGTAGCTATTACATCTCGCTATGACTAGCTAGAATATGATATGAATGCTCTAAATCAATTGTTGATTGAATTCCGAAGTTAAAAACGAGTAAATGTAGTGGATGAGAAAAGATTGGCATCAAAATGAGACCGTAGACGCGTGGTAAAATTACTTAAAACTGAAATGTATCGTCTTAGCCACTACAATAAAGCTAGAAACCTAATGTAAACAATACATATGGCTCAGAAATTATTTGAATACTTTCTAATAATAGAGAAAACAAGTTTCGAATATCTCTCCATATTCGCTGCGTTGTATCAACGGTCTCAAGATTCCAGTGTATATAAATAACGTCAAACTCAAATCAGAGGCATGATATAATAATCGTCAAATAAATACTCTTCAGACACGTGACTTGACCCTTGGTTACTTAAACAAATCGTTGACAATTTTTATTGTAATCGCACATAATTGAATTGTATGTAGTACATTGAGACTTTCAGTGCCCCATGTTATACTCATGACTCATTTTCAAAGACTTGCATTTAATTTCTAAATGGACGAGGAAGTTGATTGAAATATTTAAGATTTCGAATGAAGACTTGAATGAAATTCATGAAATTTTGAAGCTAATTAAAAGCCAGTTTATCGATGCATGGGTATTAGTGGTGTAGTACAATATACTATTCGGTTAAAACCTCGCAATAAATGTTTTCGGAAAAAATAATGAAACGGCTAAATGGAGTAAAAAGATGACAGTTTGCCTATTTATAAAATTAAAATAACGAAGTTCAAAATTTTGCATGGAAAAGTGTTTAACATGTGTTCATTAATCTGTTAACTGTAAAGTTTATATTTTAAATTTTCAAAGAAAGATCTCGTTTTGTTTTTAAAAAAATATAAAACCATTTTTTAGAAATACAAAAGCTATTTTATTTAACATTCAATCTCCATTTTAATTTTACTACGTACCTGCCATTAAAATGACTATTAAAAAGCCATAATCCCACAAACAAAAACTCAAACGATTAAATTGTCATAAAGCTTTTCATACCACTCGCCACGCTCTTGTATCCCATATTCTTATAAAATCATTTGTATTCATCAATGAAAAGCATCGTTGTGTCATATGCTATGAAATTTAGGTGAATAGAGTGGAAAGGTAGCAGACCTGGGACGTAAAAAATGTGACAAACTTTTATTTATGCTCATTTTTATTTCATAAACATCAAAATGTATTATGTCATGTAGTGTATGTTGAATTTATGAATTTTTATTATTTTATTAAAATAGAAATATATGTATATGTATGATACGAGCAAGTGTGATGTTGCTGTCTTTGGTTTGGGGATTATCTGTTTAGGTTGAAAGGTGATTTATTACAAGGTACGATATGTGTGCAGTCCAAAAACATAAAATAGGATTGTCATTTTGATTTTTCGCCCTCTAATGTTCGTGTTAGTTCTTTTCAACAGGAACCGGAATATTGATTTTCAGAAGTTGTGTATAAGAAATCTGTTGGCATAATTCAGAATTTAGTTTCATTCGACTATATTTACTATTATAAACTTCAACAACATTTTTGGCATAAATCGTTGTTCTATCACTAGATTATTCAAATGAGAATGGTTTGTCACTAATTTAGTATTTTCTTACGTGATAATTTTCATTGTGACATCTTAAATAAATTAGATTCTAAAAGTTCAGATTTTAATACCAGCTTAAAGTAATTTGTTTAAACTGAACAAATATGTTTCTGTCGCAAAACAAAGAGAGATGGGTAAACTTAATCTAAAATTATTCTTTGTTTCCGCCAGTCACAAAATTAATTAATTAAGATAAAAACTCTGGCAATTAATTTATATATCCAAACATCCACTGACAAAATTAAAACTTTTTAATAGTTTTATCCGTTAATATCATCATATCCATTGTCAAACTGTGTACAAACAAACTTAAATACGTTATTATTAATGCAACAAAACTCTTGTGACAGAACACCCATTTTTCACACTTAATCGTTTGAAAGCATGAACAATGTTGTATTTACATTTTATTCACAATTTTTGTTGTTGTAACGATGAAACTTTTTTTCTGCATATTTAGTAAATGCAGACACAGATTAAACAAAACTAAAAAAATAATCACTGGCTTACCATTAATATTAACGTTTCCAGTAAGTGGGGCATCCATACTTAAATCCAAATTTTGTGTAACTTTTATTTTTTCTTATGTTGTTAAACTAATAATTCATTTTCCGCAAAGCACTTGCACACATATAACACTTGTTTATGCAACGATACGACGAGCTACAACTGCCACACTAAAATATAAAATGAAAAAAAAAATTGTACGTTAAATTTTCATCATTTTCACAAAAATTTAATTAAAAAACTAATTAATTTTTATTGGTTAATTTTTCACTATGCTTATTACAGCTACAACATCACTACTAACATTCCAACTAGTCATGTTTTTATAATTATAGCAAATTAATATTTCATAATTTTGTACACCATAAAATCGTTTTTGTATTAATTTTTTTATAATTCGTATAATGTTATATCTGTTAACCGAGACCGGGTTTGATGATGACTGAAAAGTTCAAAATAAATGTATTTTCCATATAAATAAAAATAAAATGGAAAATTATTATTGCTCTACTAATACATGTTATCATTGTAGTGTTTCGTTTTTGGTTTTCTTCAAGCTCCCACCGCCGCCTTGTTTACATACATTTTTACCATACACTTAAATAATAAGAACAGAATGGAAATTCCAAAATGTAAAACAAGACAAAATGGGAAAATATAGTATTAAAAATAAAAATTCGTGTAAAAGCTCAAAACCTTATTACCGAGTTTTCCGTTGATTTTTTTTAACATTTATTTATATATCGTTCATGTCTTTTGGTTAAAAATATAAATACAGTGTGACACGAATATATTTGTCTATCAGGTAAAATGTTTAAATTTTATTTTATACGAAATAAATCGGGTTAGGGAGCGACATTAAAAATTTCACAATTGAGAATTTTGGGAGCTTTTATCAAAATATTTCACAATTTGGGTGGATAACCATCATAAAGTTTTAAGAATTTTAAAAAATTTGAAATTTTTCCTAAACATTTCACAATTTGGGTAGGCTTAATCATCATGAGTTTTTGAGAGTTTTAGTAACTTTTAAATTTTTTAAAATATTTCAATTTTGACAGGCGAAATACCATGAGTTTTTCAGTATTTTAAATTTTCCTAAATATTTTACAATTTTAACAGGCGAAATATCATGAGCTTTTGAGTATTTTAGGAACGTTCAAATTTTCCTAAGTATTTCATAATTTTTATAGGGCCACTTACATAAGTTTTTAAGAATTTTGAGAACTTAAATTATCCTAAATATATCACGATTTTGAAAGGTTATGAGTTTTGAGAATTTAAGAAACTTTAAAAGTTTTAATACTTAATATTCCATAATTTTGATAGGTTAGCCATTATGAGTTTGAGAATTTAGGAAACTCTAAAATTTTCTTAAATTTTTCACAATTTCATGTAATTTTTAGAATTTTAGAAACTTAAATTTTCATAAATATTTCACAATTTCATGAGTATTTTAGAGACGTTTAAATTTTTTTAAGTATTTCACAATTTTGATAGGGCCACTTTCATGTTTTTAGGAATTTTGAGAACTTAAATGTTATTAAATATTTCACAATTTTGATAGGTTAGCCATTATAAGTTTTTAAGAATTTAAGAAACTTTTCTAAATATTCCGAAAATTTTCCTAAATATTTTAAAATTTTGTGTATTTTAAGGATGTTTAAATTTTTCTTAAGTATTTCACAATTTTGAGTGGGTCACGTTCATAAGTTTTTAAGAATTTTAGGAACTTTTAAAATTTTCCTAAATATTTCACAGTTTGGATAGGTTAGCCATCATACATTTTTGGAAACTTTAAAATTTTCTTAAATATTTCACAATATGGATAGGCTAACTAACCATCATGAGTTTTTAGGAATTTTGAAAAATTAAATTTTCGCAAATATTTCATAATTATTCAGGTTAGCCATTATGAGTTTTTGAGAATTTAAGAAATTTAGAAAATTTTCCTAAATATTTCACAATTTTAAAATTTAAGAATTTTAGAAACTTTTAAATTTTTCTAAATATTTCAATTTTGACAGCTTTTGAGTATTTTAGGGACGTTTAAATTTTCCTAAATATTTCAGAATTTTGTTAAGGTCTCCTTCATAAGTTGTTGAGAATTTACGGAATTTAAAAATTTTCCTAAATATTTCGCAATTCAGTTAGGATAACCATCATGAGTTTCTAAGAATTTTGGGAGCTTTAACCATCCCGTTGTTTTTGAAAATTTGGGGATCTTTTAAACTTTCTTAAATATTTCACAATTTAGTTGGGCTAACCATCATGTATTTTTAAGAATGTTAGGAAGTTTTAAATTTTCCTAAATATTTTAGAAATCAGGTGGAATAACCTACATGAGCTTTTGAGAATTTTAGGATCTTTTAAATTTTTTTGAATATTTCACTATCTTGATAGGCTTATCATGTGTTTTTTAGAAGTTTGAATAAACTTTTAAATTTCCCTAATTATTTCCCAATTCAGGTATGGTCATCAAATGATTTTGGGAATTTTCTTGTATGTAACGCAAGACATAAAACTCACTGATTAAAAATGTAATGTTACTCTGAAAAAAAGAGACATCGAAAACTGTTTGATTGTAAGACATAAAAGTAAATTAGTTTTACAACTATATATCAAAAAGGACGAGTATATTATCACACAAGTTAAAACCTAGTGGAATAGTAACAAGTGGCAAGGTACACCAGCAACAAAAAATTCCTTAAAGGGTATTGTGTATTTAGTGAAAATTAGAACGTTTACCCACTCGGTTTACCCTTCACTTAGTTTATTATAACTTACATCTTATAAAATGTTAACACTTCCCTCCTTATTTAAATATATATAAAACAGAAAGTATTTAATTACCTGATCCTTGGAATCCCAAATTTTATAAAAGAGAAAATATATTTCTAGTACTCAAAAACTATCTCAACTTTTTCATAGTGCTACGTTATAACTAAATGAAGATTTTTAGTTTTGTAATGTAAATTGGTGTGTATTAAACTACATAGTCACGTAACACTACGAATTAAATTCTCGTATAATAATTAATTTTGTAACATTGTATTGTAAGAATGAACGATGTTGACGAAAGATGTTAAATTTTAAGAAAATTTTACTACAGTGTAACGAAATATTTGTGGGACTCATTTTTTTTAGTAGTTAATTGCAAATACACTTATAGTTGATTATATATCCTGTAAAATTGCTCATGGTTCTAATAAACATGTTTTCTTTAAATTCTAGGTCAAGTACAGGTTTTTGAAGTTTAAAGAAAATTTAAAAAGCCATTAAAACTGGCCATAAGCCAAATGTATTGAACGCGAAAGGAATGAAGATTATTCATTCCCATTAAATTTTATGAATTTTTTTATTTAAAATTTTAAATCTTGGATAATTTTAAATAATCTTGTCATGCAGGGCAAAACCGAGTAATAATACACTGATTGTATTATTACTTATTTATTTACAACAATATGTACAACCAAAATACAATACTCAAATGTGTATGGTAAGGGACTACTCATCCCCATTCGTTATACTACCAATATATTTTATAGCCCCAAGAATTATCCAAAAATATATATTTACTATATTTTGCATTTTAAAAATACAATTTTATTGTAAATGATGATTTCGAAATTGGAAATAAATTGTATTTCGAATTATTTTTGGATTTTCCTTCTTTATCTTATAAATCTTACAAAGTTTTCAATCGATTATACATAAGCAAATGAAGAAAACCTAAACAAAATGTTTATATCTCCTCATCAATCATACATCCTTATATAAAATCTAAAACTGTTTGGAATGATAAAGTGGTGACGTAGTGTACGAAAAAGTAATAAAAATCATAACACGGCTAAAAATACTTACGTACGGATCATAAAATGTTGGTCCAAATATAAATCACAGCACTATATATACCAATATAAATCTTAATACCTTAATGTGATCCTTATATTGACCACAGAATTCAGAACTTTAATGCACTAAACAACATATAAAATATTTCTTATCGTACAAATAATTTTTATTACAATTTTATCGATACACGGATAGAAAAAAAATATTTGAAAATAAAAAAATTACTACAAAAATATAAAAATAAACGGTCGAGTCGACTAAAAAATTTTGTCTGAACCTAATTTAGTTCCATAGTAGTGATTCAGAAAAAAAATTGACATATTTTCAACAAAACATAAAATTATCAAGGCGACTCGATAAAATCGAAAATTTCGACTTCGTTTTATGGTTTTACTACTTTTGTTGGAAAAAACTTGGTTCTTGAAAGTTTTAATCAGTATTTTTTTTACGGAACAACAATTTCAATTCAATTAAATTAAATGATAACGATTGATTGGCTATGTGATTTGATTATTGATTAACATTCGAATGAATACCAAATCTAAAAGTTATATATGTACAGAATACAAATCGAATGTTAAATACTAAATCGTGTTAAGGACGACAAAAAGGGATATTTCATGTTTTATATTTTGTCTTACCCTCAAAATGGATAAGTACAAAGTAGAGTTAGGACAATTTTCTTATGATATAGTTTATGAAAATAATTGAAATTATTTTGCGACAGGCCAAAATTATATTAAATTTAATAACCTACGTGCGCTCGTATTATTTCAAATAATGTAGTCATATTGCACAAAAGCTAATCAATTTGAAAATAAATAGAATAGACATAAAAATGTTGCTACCTATAATTCTAGTCAATCGACTTCCAAAGCAACTTAGTTTCATGTTAAATATTCATTTATTTAAATTATGTTCCAATTCGAAACGAAATCCGTACGTTTCGATTTTCAATTATTCTAAATATTTTAATTTATATTCGTTTTTATCAATTTTATTAGTACACAATTCTCGTTCTATAAAATCGAAACAATTCTATTATCTAACCGAACAGTATATAGAACATTCAAAAGCGGTTACCAAAACAAATTAATTTTTTTTTTTATATTTCGAATGTTAATTGTTCGACCGGATACAGATTTTCTCCTTGATTTGTAAATTTTTATATAATTCCTTTGCCTCATACCCTCAAATCTCAATATACCTTGTATTATAACCTATATAATTCATTCTAATTTCCTTTAAATAATTGGAAAATAAATTTTATTTTTTATTCAATTCCCAAGGTAGAAAAAATAAACAATAACATTCGTTTTAATTTAATTTTTCCAGTTCATTTAAAGCAATTTGTGCTAATTAGCATATTTGGCAAGGAAATTGCATATCGTTATTGTATTCAAGACGAATAAAAAAATTAATATTTCTTTATGTATGATAATCAGTCATGAGAGGAAATTGCACCGCCCAAATGCAAGCAAAAAAATATACGAATCGTTATGTAAAGGAAAACCCACAAGGATTTTCACATATTGTTATGGTATGCAAATAAATGAAAAAAAAGTTTTTAAATTTAATTTTAACAATTCGATATAAAAAGTATATCGTGCTCTCGCACCCAAATAAATATATTTGTACCCGGGGCCATATTTTATCGTTAAACAAAACCAAAATAAATTTGTATTCTTAATTAGCATATTTCGTATCGGAAAATTGAATTTTTCATGTAACCCATATTTGTATCGATACGCCAACATTTGCCCAATTATTTTGATTGAATTTTTTTTATTTTTTTGTAATTGAGACATGGAAAACTCGTTTTGCATATAGAATGAGGTTCATTTTTAAAAAAATTGATTTAGGGTATCTGGCCGCAAGTAAATCTTGATTAGTTATAGAAACCTGATAGAAACCAATTTGCAAAAAGTTTCCTAACAAAGCATCTGCCAATCAATAACATTAATCAAAGAACTTTGAAAAAAATTCAATGTAAATAAGTCGATATTGAGCTTGAGTTGCTTTTAGTATACGAATCTATTTTCGCAATGTTCAGTATTATCGGCCAACTTATTCCGGATTCACATCTACAACGTATTGTCGTCAGTAAAAATGTCCTTCAAAAGTGCAATGTTTACCGCAAAATATATCAATCTCTCACTTTTCATGACTAATCGAAAAGTTAATTTTTCTAAAATCATTTAATTTTGCAATGTCCGAATGGATCATAATTTCAAGGTTAGCGACATAAGAACATTCGATTTTTTGTTTAAAATTCGGTTTTGCTGGTATAAAAGCTCTAGGAACGTCAAAGTAATCAATACTGTGCACGATGTTGTCCGTGTATCTTGCCTGAAAAAACAAAATCCTATACACTCGAAGAAGTATTAGAAGTATTTTGCGAGGCTCTGTAAGTTGACAAGAAAAACGTATTTAACAGTGAAACGTGGTGTCACCTGTGTCAAAATAATTAAAATAGCAAACAAATTTCCATTCGAATTTTTACAGGACGATCGTCAGCTTTACCAACAAAATCGTGTTTCGAGATCAAATTTTAATAGGTATCGTCATAGTTCATGGAGTGGTTGCTATCGTTTGATGTTTATTCATAATTCAGTCCAAAGATCATTTAATTTGCGATATACGGTGCCGTCAAGAAAAAACTCGAACGACTTGAGGATGTAGGTGTTTTGAAACCAAATTGAACCCTATCGACATCCGATTCCTAGGGTCGACGAAATAGTGTACAGATTACAAAGTGGTCCATATCTCTACGAAAAAAGATTTAAAGGATAGTTATATTTTCAAGTAGAACTGGCAAGGTAACAAAAAAGAGTAGGAAACACTCCATTTGGACTTTTTCACTTCCAAAAGTTACCATTCGAACACCTATTTTGCCTAGTTTACCTAGATGTTGTGTCAATTGGAAACAGATAGATTTAGATGTGTACAATTCGGAATTACGCCAGATTCTAGAATACTTATTAAAAAGTTTATCACAGTCCTTAAAATAAAAAGTCTTATGCGGATAACCTGTTTACGGCGTAAAGACCCAATTTCTTAATTTAATGATATGGTATATTTGATGTTGCCGTAACGATTCAATAATTTAAACGTGTTCTCGTGCATTATATATTTTTAGCCACTCATTCGGTTATTAACATTAATAGATATTGTCAATTTTTTTTAATCATTAATTTTTTCTACATCTAAAAAATCTACAAGTCATCAAAATTTATTAAACCAGCAAAAAGCTACATCAATCGCATTAAAATTTAGTCAATGAATGACTATTTATTTCAAGTTCAATATCCTTCCCATCATATTATGCTCCCACCAATATCAGTAATATCAAGCGAAAAAAATTGAAATTGAATTTTCCCCAAAGTCATTCATTACGAATCAATTTTCCGTTCAACACGACATGGATACGTAAATTTGCTGATATTACCATATATCCATATATATATGTACATACATTTTTTTTTTGTCTGTTTACAGCACAATATGAATCTATAAATTGGGTTAGCATAATAAAGCATAAAATATGAATTTTATTAGTGTATATATCTTGAAATTATGTTGAAATATGTAAAACAAATTACGGAATATGATCAGAACTGAGAGGCATGCACCATATTGCTTTACAATAAATAAATTTGATGAAATTTAGGTTTACTCTATGTATGTGCGGCATATGTCCGGATCATATTATTAATTGAAATACAACAAAAAAGGATTTTCATTTATGTATATATATATAATATAAGCTTTTTTATTATTTTATTTATCAACTATTACTTTTGCAGGGGCGGTATAAGGACAACAGTGGTACGAGAATTTTCAATCGCTTGTATTATTTTTATTCAATTTATTCAAACACAATATGCTCGTAGAAAAGTAGTTTTAAATTTGTTACCACTGGAAAATTGATTTGCATTTACCTTTATGTATTTACAAAAAAACAACGAGCATCCTCTCTCTCCTATACATAAATCATAAAACTTTCATTTATATAAAATTCATTTGAATATTTTCAAGTTAAAATAAAAATCACTTTAAAATTTAAAAAATAAAAAAAAATAAAATTACAGGGATCTGTACCGTAAAATTAAATCAAGCACATTAATTGGAATAATTTAATTGTTTAGTGCTGTGTAACACCCTGAAGTCATAAATTATTAAAAATTATCATAATGAAAAATTGTGGAAATGAATTTATATACTTTTTAAGCTTTTATCGTTGTGAACTTTTTTTTATGACCGTTGGTTTATAACATAAATGTACAACTGTAGCAGTGTAAGAAGGTAGTTTCGTATAAGAAACAGGGCGAACGTGTTTCAATATACTAAATTACTGTTTCTAAAGAATGTAAATTTAGTATTTAATTTTTAATGATCTTAAAGCTTTAGTAAAATATGTAACCTTTATTTTGTTGTATGAGATAAATCGAGATAAACAGCTTAATAGGGTTAGTCCGAAAAGGATATAAAAAAGGATTAAATATGTGTGCTATTTAAGATTTTTATAATGTTGAAAGCAAAAGTCTTTGGTAATCCAAAAATAATATAATGAAAGTATTAAGAACTTTATTTTGTAGACATAAGACATGGATGTACCAGCCTTAAATAGTATTATACTTAAATAGTATAATATAACTATAAAAAGTTGTAGGAACATAAAACTGGGAAATCGACTTATACTAAACTCTAAGTAATGGAATTAAAAGCTTCCAATAATCTCCTGTTAACATGACTGTTTTCGCTTACTTTAGTACACTTCCAACAGGTTTGATTTATTTTTTGTTTCTGGTATGTAGTCATGGATCCTTGTATCGCCAAAAGCTGTTCACAACCTGCCAACGAATTACCTTTTGTGGCCATTTGAACTACCTAAAGTAATATCCATATTTCTCCATTACATAATAGATTGTTGTTTGCAATAGCAACCATAAAGAATTATAATACTGATAAAATATGGTCGCTACAAGAAACTTATCGGACCGCCCTCGTAAAAGTAGGCGTAATACAAAACTCAACGCCTAATACAGGACATCTACCATTTTCGTGATTTTATATCATAGCTGGTAACATTTTAATCTAACAGATTTACCCAAACCATAAACTTTTTTAATTCTTTTACGATGGATGGACGTTTCTCACTTATGTTCCTGATATTTCTGTCGCTGAGTGTTGATAATTGAATAAAACTTTTCAGCATCGACGCGGTTGAGTTTTTTAATATTTACCATATAGTAGTTTACTGTTTGGTAGTCGGGCGCTGTTCCTTAATAATGGACAGCAGATTTTGCTAATTCCACAACTATAGAGGAATTGATATGTAAAGTAATTATCGAATCATAGTGCTATTCGGTATATTCGAACTACTAACCTGACGAATCTCTTGAAGGCGGTTGTGATTTATGTCGGTTTTTGGGGCCATCGAAAATTTGTGATTTGAACGAAAGAAGTTAATAACGATAACATAGTCCACGATAATATTGCATTAAAAATTTTTCCTCTTTTAAATCGTCCTCGAGAACTTGTCTCGTATTTATTTTAGTTTGATTTTCCAGAATTTATGAAACTGTAGAATATCTAAAACCAATCTTATGGATAAAAAATGAAATCCACTGTTGGAGATTGAGGAAAACACAGCGGCAACGTCCACAAAAACAGCCAATTGGCATGATTTGCCAATGGTCTTTGGTTAAGAAATTTAAAAGAATTGATTCCAAAATGGAGCCCAGCAGAACCCCCGATTGAATGTCGAGTGTTCCTGAAGATTCTCTATATGTATATGGCCGTAAAAAGAGTACCTATGCAGGAATAATTGAATTAGTTTGAGTATGAAGATTGGAAAGTTCATTCTGTCATGATAAGTCCACTAAACTTGTTAAAGTTTGATATTAATACAAATGACCCGATCGGAAACCGAACTGGTGGTCAGCTAAAATTTTCTACGTGGAAAAGTATTCTAGTTGGAATAGTTCGTTCAAGGGTTTTCGTAGAACTGGAAGGTGGATGATCGGCCTATAGCTGGTCGGGTTTATATTTATTCGGTAATTTGGAGAGTATGCTCTATACTATTAGAGAAATATTCTGGCTTAGGAATAAGGATGATTTTGTCAAATTTGTAAACATTCTGAAATTGTCTTTAGAGTAACGTTAAGGATAAGCTGTGAATTATGATGTAGGTTTATCTGAAATTTGCCTAAGTACTGAGTTAGATATGTTATCATCACCCGGAAATTTACCTATCGTCACCCGGGAACCTTACCCGACCCTTTTTTTCAAACTAAATATGAACGATTATTGCTAGAGAGTAAAACACTATAACAACACCTATAAATGTTAATAAACTTAACCGGGAAAACTGGGCGGAAAATTTTTCTAAATATTACGTCTAGACAGTTGTAATGTGCAATAACTTTCTTACGTATATTATTTTTATACCCTTCAAGGTGTTTAAACTACCACCATGATAAATTATATAGTACAGGTATATTATATGTAATAGTTATTCGCTATTCTTTTGTCCGCGATATTATCACTACACTAACCCATATACAAAAGTTTTATTTTTTTTTATTCAAAATTAAGCTTTTGCCATTACTTGTTGTTGTGTATTTTGCCTAGAAGGTTATTTTTCGACTATAGAGTATAAACGAATGAGTATATGTATTACCCAACAATGAACAAACACTTATATATAGTCTTATCTCGTTCAACGATAAGGATTATATACCTGTATGTATACAACAATAACGAACCTCGAACTCAACAAAAAATATAATAATTACATAGCTTGTACGATACAAAGGTACTATTAAAAATAAAATGAAAAACTTTTAAAAGTTGGATTTTTATTTCAAATGTAAACTAAAAGCTTTTCAAACACTGTACTTTATAGACGAATATTAAATTCGCGTGATTTTTCTTTATTCTGCTACGATGGAAAATGTTTAAATATGATGATGATGTTGATGATGAATGAAAACGATATGAACACCTGACACATTATACTTTTTTGTTTAAGCTTTTATTATAAATACGAGTAATATATAGAAAAAATTAAATGTTTTTCTGAAAATGCAGTGTTGAGAAAATCAACAGAATGAAAAATTGTGGAAAATACAACGAGATAGTAATGTAGTTTTAAAACAGTTGACATATTTTATACCAATATGTGAGTATGAGTTTGATATGAATACGGTATATGAGCTTTTATGTACGATATAGAATTTTTGTAAAGCTTATATATTTCTTGACGACATTTTAACTACAAAATTTTATTGATTGTATTGAAATCTTAAAACGTCAATGATTAATTATTAACATTAAAAAGTCGAAATTTGAAATGTTTTGCGGTACTTAACACGCCGCGGTTCCAAGTGTGATACCAAGTTTGTATCGGTGACCGAATTGTGTGACAGAAACAAACGTTCGTTGCCTGACCATCATCAACGTTCACAGACAATCCGTATAACAAGGGGTTCAAAAGTTCTCTGTAGAGACGCGGGGGACTATATATATATATATATATATATATATATATATATATATATATATATATATATATATATATATATATATATTATTTTTACTTTTTAAACATTTTTTGCGGGGTTTATTAATAATTTAACCAATATTGTGAAGATAGTTTGAGATACAACGATTTATGTGAGGGTGCCGCTTTAATTATAGACTGTTGTTTAACTGTAACTGTGTTTAACTGTATGTGAGTATTGCTTAATAAAACTCAACTTTGAGTAGGCCTTATTAATGATCGCGTCAATATGGAAGTTGAACGTCATGTCAAAGCTAAAAACTACTCTCAAATCGTTTACTGACTCCACTCGTTTTAAAATCTTATGTGTTAGAGAATACTCAAAAATTAAAGGCTGTTTATAGTATTGAATATTGTCATGACTTGACATTTCTCCACATTAAGAAAGATTAAGTTTCAATCAGCCAAATTACAAAAACAATTCAAATCTTGTTGGAACAATAAACACTGCAAATTCCAATAATTTTGTAACATCATTGATAAATACACAGCAATGGAACAGCAATGGTCCCAAATGGCTCCCTTGGGGTACAGACGTAAGAACTTAGCCAATTCAGCGGTATGAAGTTGCAATTGAGCTTGCTAAGCTTATCTAACAATAAACGTTTAGTTTATCGAAAGCTTTAGCAAATTCTGTATAAACTACATCAACCTGGACTTTAGATATTGCGGATTTTGTTAAATAACTCTGGAAAAGTGCCAAGTTAGTAACAGTAGACCGGCCTGGATAAAACCCATGTTGATGTGAGCTGATCAATTGCTTGCTAAGGACAAATAGAACCTCTTTAACCATACATTCAAACACCTTCGGAATACAGGACATTATTGCAATACCCTATAATTTGTTACGTCATTGCGTGATCCGTTTTTGTGTATCGGTGTAAGGAAAGTTAATTTCCACATATCTGGAAATTTACCCTGGCCTTTATTAAATAGAAAATGAAGGGGAGCTGACAAACCAGTAGCACAACACCTCAGCAATGCCGGCGGAGATATCGGCGGAGCACTTGGAGATATCGAGGTTAAGAAGCGCATTTACAATATCTTGTTGTAAGAACGTGATGATTAGCTGTTTATGCTAGCTGAAGACCATTGAATATTATTAGTATCTTTGACAAATACACAGCTAAAATAGTCCGCAAAAAATTACAAATTGTAAAAGGATCATTCTACTACATAAACCTTTAGTTTGGTTCTTCAACTTCACAGTTTTCCTAAACTTCTTTGGATTGCTCCTTAAATCATCCTCTAAATCAATAATATAATTATTGTATAAAAAACGGTTAAGACCATTTAATTGTTTCCTAAATAATTTAAACTGAGAATGGTGTAACAAAGAACTAGTATTCTTAAAGTTAGTATGGACTCTGTTACGCTGAATTTCGAGCTTTTTCAGATCCTTTGTGAACCAAGGATCCTTACGAGCCAATGACTTTCTTTTTCATTTTAGAAACAAACTTTTTAATACAGGAATACAATAGATCGTTGAAAAAATTAACTGCATGGTCAACATTGATATTTGACAGAACATTGTCCATTTAACATTAATCAAAAATTTATTCATTGCACTGACGTCAGCGCGCGCGTAGTCAAAAACCAAAATATTTAAAGTTGTTGTTGTCACAAAATTTGTACGATAAATCACAGCAATATCATCACAGGCTTTAATTTTATACGTGCGTTTATTAGTGTAAAACCACAGATCCAAAAAGGTACCACGACTGTTTAGAATGTTGTTTATTTGAGATGCACCAATATTAGCCATATAATTACAAACCAACGCAGAAGCGTTGATTAATAATTAATGATTAATTGCGTAATCATCGTCTAATTGCGTGCTAGAAAGACTATTAAGCATCGAGTTAGTGTAAACCGGGACTTATATAACTAAGCCAATTATTTTATATGGCCGCTGCTGGTATTTCAAACGTCGAATGTGCATGAACGGGATGAGTCTAGGCGAAACCAACTTATTCAGCAATTACATCCAGCTCAAGCGCAGATATGCCGAATACACAAGATATTCAAACATGTTTGAATTTGATAATTGTAGAATTTTATTTTTAATCGCTGAAAGCATACTAAAAAATCATCAGCTATTATACCAAGAATACAAATCTATTAGAAACAGAACTATAAATATGATTAGGAGTGCTAAGATGAAATATTTTTCCTCAATATTAAACCCATCTTTACCATCAAAAGTCCTTTGGGAAAACATCAAATCGGATTTTTTCTCTTCACCAAAGAGAGATAACCTGTCTGCGTCATTCTCGACGAACGAGTTTAGTAAGTTTCTTTTAGGTAACAATGCCAGCAATGCTGAATCAGTTGTCATGGAGGATGTTTTAAATTTTGATTCCTCAGGAACAAACTTTAGTTTCAAGAATATATTGTTGACGGACGTAGTTAGCTCTATAAATTGAAATGTCATTGGTATAGATGAAATACCTATAAAAGTTCATAAAGATGCTGTTATATTGCTTGTTATTTATTGCACTTCTTTAATAGTTTAATACGACATCATTTAAATTAGGTTAGAAACATTCTATTATATTCCCAATTCCAAAAATAAAAAATCCAATAGTTTTATCAGATTTCGACCTATCAGTTTACTTTCGGTATCGTTGAAAAATGTTAAAAAATTCCAAATATCTTATGTGGAATCCCAAAAATACAGCATATTAATGATGTTATTAGAAGAGCACAGGTATTAATGATGTTATTGGCACAGGTTAAATCTGCAGATTGATATTACAGGATTTTAGTATGGCCTTTGACAAAATTGTTCATTCAATTTTAATCAGACAACTTTAAAGAGCTGCACACTCTAAGGGTAGTTAGAGTAGTTTATCATATAATTATTGTTATAATTAATTATTATTACTATTATTATTATATAAATAAATTTTTATAAATAAATAAATAAAATAAAAATGTTGCATGTACCAACAGTCAAATTTTGTTATAGGTTTAGTAATCTGAAAAGAAATTCGTCGGATTTTGGAACTTTATTTGACCCAAAGAAAAAATTCGATTGAAAAACATTTGATAGATATTGGCAGTAGAAGGAAAGCCAATTCATTAAAGTTATCATTTTGTTGGTCTCTCTAAGTTATACCTAAATTGCTAGCTTATGTATTTAAACCGTAGCTTTTACCTTATAAAAATTATTCATTGATTTTCAGTATAGGTTGAGGAAAGATCGGAGTACTGAAACTGCGCTGGTTATTCTACTAAACTATTACTAAATAATAATCACCTATTGTCTGACCCAACACAATTAAAAGTACTAACTACGTCCATTGCTGTTTGACTTCTGTGATCTAACGAGAATGAGTATGCTTCATGTGGTCTCTCCATCCAGCTTGTGAACCATGATGAATAAGAGCTACATACACTTCCATAAACCATGTAACTTCTTTAATCATGTAAATTTTTTTTTGGCACCCGAGTAGGTTATAAATGAGTAAGAATGTGACTTTAGTTTATTGTTATTAAGCTATGAACTTAAATTTTCTGAAAAAAAAAAAAAGTACAGAAATGTTTGACGATTTTGGTAAAGCAACATACTTGATAGTTTTATAGGTTAATTCGTTTAGCTAGTCCTTTGTAGAAATTATCTCCGAGTCCGAGATTATAACACGTCGTTAAATTCATCATGTATCACTATTTACCAGGGGCGGCTGGTGCGTCTACCACAATGATCCTCCTGCGTTCCTCCGATCCGAGTCATGATTTATATCAAAGTACATCTCTGCTAACGCAATTTATTTATTCATCGTGTGCGTAACGGTGTAAAGCAGGTCATCAAAAGGTAATAATTCGACTGTAAAATTGCTAACCGAGGATTATCGAAGGATTAAAATTGTTCGTTTTAATGACTAGCAGCGTAGCACCACCACCATATATTTATATACCCACCACCTAAATATGAACAACAACAAAACCACAATTCACGTGTGAGGTGAGAAATGACATAAACTAAAACTTTTATATTAAAAGTTTAGAAATTAGAATAAACGTAAACGTTGTTCAAGTAAGGTGTTATTAGTGTGTGGTTGTGTTATGGTGCTTCGATTTGTTAGCAAGAAAATTCGTAAAGAGGTACTTTGTCTATTTTTAAACTTTGATCCATGTGAAACGAACTTTTTCGCATAAAAATCGTTTTGTTTTGTCGTTATACGAATATCTAATTTAAATATTTTCTAATCAAATTTTTATATCGATCCAATTTCGAGGGGATAATCCATTCATAAAATAAAATTATAAATGGAAACTGAAAATAGGGAAAACAAATAAATTGTTGTTGTAGTTCGTCATGGCAACAAACCATAACGTTAATTCAATAAAATTGTTGACCTCCTCGCTCGTTTATACAGCCAGCCATCAAGCGTTTTTCCATACACATTTGTTCTGTGTGTGTGTGTTGTGTTATTTGTTTTCGCAATTTTCCATTTGCTATGGATTTTTTATTTTTTTATTTTTTTTGTTTTGAAATTCAGTGTTGTTGATTTATTATGAGACAATAGAGTATAATAGAAGTTAAATTTTTGATTTGATTAATTAAAGAAAATTCGCATAATTAAAGTGTTTTCGTTTTTTGGTTACAGAGGAAAATCAGAAAAATGGGCAGAAAGGTAACCGTTGCCGTGTCAACACTCAATCAATGGGCGCTTGATTTTGAAGGCAATATGACACGGATTATGGAATCAATATTAGAGGCGAAAGAATTGGGTGCAACATTTCGTACGGGGCCTGAGTTAGAAATTTGGTATGTAGATTGTATTTTGAATTGTCTCAAATGTGATCACATCTCAGTGATGATAAATTATCCTAAAATGAGCACCGTATGATTTTATGCAAATTTCATTTCCTTACAAAATTAGTTTAAGTCTGAGAGATGTGAATTACTGAAAAAAAATTTTTTTTTTTAAATTATGTAATGGTTTTAAAAATTTTAAATATATTTCATTATAGTGGATACAGCTGTGAAGATCATTTTCATGAACCAGACACATTTCTACATTCGTGGGAAGTGTTACTCGAGTTGATGACATCACCGCTCAGCGATAATATGCTAATTGACGTTGGCATGCCAGTACAGCATAGGAATGTATCGTACAATTGTCGGGTAGTTTATTTCAATAAAAAAATTTTACTCATTCGGCCAAAAATGGCAAATTGTGATGATGGAAATTATCGAGAAACTCGATGGTTTACACCGTGGACCAAAGTAAGTTGTCCATTGGAGGGGTTTAGCTATCTAAATATTTCTTTAACAACGGGTATCTTCAATTTTAGAATTTACAAACCGAAGATTTTTACCTACCACGTATGATCGCATCATATACGGGTCAAACCACAGTGCCTTTTGGTGATGCCGTAATCGCAACCCGTGATACATGTATAGGATTTGAAATATGCGAAGAGCTTTGGAATCCGAAGAGTACACACATCGATATGTCGTTGAGTGGTGTCGAAATTATTTCTAATTCATCGGGTAGCTATATGGAGCTAAGAAAAGCACATATTACCACCGATTTAATTCGAAATGCTAGTTTTAAAGCGGGTGGTGCATATTTATTTAGTAATTTGAGAGGGTGTGATGGACAGCGAATTTATTTTAATGGATGTTCGGCCATCGCACTAAATGGTGATATCATTTCGCGTGCTAAGCAATTTTCACTGCAAGATGTTGAAGTAACAATAGCCACAATCGATTTGGAAGATATACGTTCGTATCGGATATCACATCGATCGCGGAGTACGACAGCCGCCTCAACACCGACATATCCTCGAGTGTCAGTAGATTTTGAACTATCGTCAAAGAATGATATTTACACACCAACTAATCGGCCTCTCCAATGGATTTACCACACGCCAGAAGAAGAGATAGCATTAGGGCCAGCATGTTGGTTATGGGACTATCTCCGTCGCTCGGGACAAGGTGGATTCTTTTTACCTCTTAGTGGAGGCGTTGATAGTAGTAGTACTGCCACAATAGTTCATTCAATGTGTCGCCTTGTAGTCCAAGCAATCGAAAGTGGTGATTCTCAAGTGCTACACGATGTACGCAAAATATTAGCCGATCCCGATTACACTCCAACCCAAGCTACGGCATTATGTAATCGATTGCTTGTCACGTGTTATATGGGAAGCTCAAATTCTAGTCAAGAAACGAAACAGCGTGCAAATAAACTCGCCAGCCAACTGGGATGCTATCACATCGAACTGAGTATTGATCTCGCAGTTCAAGCGGTATTATCAATTTTTAATGCCGTCACCGGTCTTTCACCAAAATTCCGAACACAAGGTGGATGTCCTCGTCAAAATTTAGCCCTACAAAATATTCAAGCCCGACTACGTATGGTGCTGTCGTATTTATTTGCTCAACTTATGTTATGGGTGCGTAATCGGCCGGGTGGATTACTTGTGCTCGGATCAGCAAACGTAGACGAATCGCTACGTGGTTACATGACCAAGTACGATTGTTCGAGTGCGGATGTCAACCCGATTGGTGGAATTTCGAAAACTGATTTACGAAAATTTTTACGATTTGCTAAAGATAAATTTACCGTTCCGATCTTAGCCGAAATTATATCAGCCCCACCGACTGCGGAACTAGAACCGCTAGTCGATGGACAAATTGTACAGACCGATGAACAAGATATGGGAATGACATATTCCGAATTAAGCGAATTTGGTCGTTTACGAAAACAAGCGTATTGTGGTCCGTACAGCATGTTCTGTAAATTAGTTGCGACCTGGAAAGATGCATGTACTGCCAAAGATGTGTCGGACAAGGTGAAACATTTTTTCCGTTGCTACGCGATCAATCGTCATAAAATGACTGTCTTAACACCAGCCTATCATGCCGAATCGTATAGTCCCGATGATAATCGTTTTGATCATCGTCCCTTTTTATATCGAGCGAATTGGAGCTGGCAATTTAAAGCAATCGACGATGAACTTGATCGCATCTCAACGACAATCACAAACGAAAAAAATACAACTAAAATTATTGAACACGAAAAAGATTCGTCACTGCATCGTAAACATTCGCAAAAGGAGACAAAACATTTGTCTCAAATGTCGTTTTCGGCGCACGATCTAGCCAAACAACACAAGGGTCATAGTAAAAGTCAAGCAAATGTGATGGGCAAAATTAAAGATCGTACTGGAGTTCCTGTATAAATTAGTATTGTTAGTTATTTTCCTATTGTTGATTTTTAATTTTTATTATGCAATTTTCATTCGCAATACATAATTAGCAAACCGTTAAAATTGTGTCGATCAACCGGTTATCATAGACGCATTTTATTTTGTTTTTGTTTTAATGTTTATGTATAGATGGCATAAGTGTTAAGTTAAATGATGTGTTTGTTGTTGAATAGTAATTTGATGATTGTTACTAGAATTAGCGCCTTTTAGTGATGCCTTTTATTTCTGCACAAAATTAAATGATTTTTTAAAATGAATCAAGACAAAAAAAAAATTAAATGAAAATTGTGGAAAAGTATAAAATCATGTTTTGTTTTTGTTATTTACTTATTTTGATTAGCTGTGTTTGGTTTATGTCTTAGCTAAATGTCAGCACACAATTTATTAACCGGAAGAAGTTTTATAATTTGCAGGATGTTTCAAATATTTACTGTGCCTTGATTTATCTATAATTAGTTCAACAAGACGTTGTTGTCTTCCAATTTTAATTTATAATTTTAATTAAAGACTCTCATCTACAATATTTTCGATTCATTTTTATATTTTAAACGATTTTCAAATTCAAAAAAATTTAAATCAATCATACATTAATATTTCGAATATTATGTAACTATTATAGAATAATAAAATTATTAAATAAATAAAAACACAAAATATTTCCACTAAATTTTCGAATTAGAATTTATACAAAATAATTTATTAATTCTTAATTAAATTAAAGTAGAAAACGAAATATAAAATTAAAGTTCCATTATAACTCAAGGATCAGTATAGAAGTAATAATTAACTAAAATTTAACAAATTTAGCGATTGTAGTCGATTAACGAGGAATTGACGTAGATTTAAAATTTAAAAAACATATTAAGATGTAGAACCTAATAGAAAAATGTTGATTTGTTTTGTTTAAACGAATAGCGATCGTTTGCTAAGTTGAGCTCTTCGCGATATTGTTACAAACAAAACAAATCGAAATTCAATCATTTAATAAATTAGCAAACAACTAAACTATAGTAAAAATAATTTAGTCGTATGTACAAACCAAAAATCGATATATTAGGTAAAATCTTGCAACTGTGATTTTATTAAAAAAAATTTAAAAGCAAAAACCACAAAAACATTAAATTGTTGTAAAAATAAAATTTAAACGCCGACGAAATCTAAATTTATATACTCAAACTATTAAATAGTAACAAATTTTATATACTAAAAATGATCTTAAAATAAAATTATCAAAATCAAAGACGAATTTTATTTAATGTTCCAGAATTATGGTAAGTTTAGATGTCTGTTAATAAAATCAGCATGATATCCTTAAAATTCCATTGCACCCCTTTTCCTTGTCATTTGTTTAGAAAATCAAGAATAACAGAAAAAATGGGTACCGCCCAAATAATTCTCCAAGCCAGAATGAAAAAGCATCATGAGAAAGTACATGTTGGTAAGAAGCTGTGAAATTTTCGTTACATAGTCACGTTCACGTAAACCCTTGAAACCTGTAAAACTTATGTCACAAATTCAAAAGTGCCATGATGGTAAGCCTATTAACACTGAAATTTTCGCTGGAAATCGAAAATTTCTGATAACCGGAAACCAGAATATGGTCACCGGTCGATACGCCGCCAATCTTAAATTGTATACCAAGCAGGCTTCCGTAGCAAGTCCTTTAAGGACTTAGCTACAATTGCCGGGTATTTCCTGGCGCTGGATTGTTAGCAAAGGCTTCAACATTCTCAATTACGTACCCGAAATACTCGACCTTTCTCACCATCAGCTTTAATTCAAACCCCGGTTTAACCACTGTATCGACTTTCCCTCCAAAGTGGCTGGTACTATCATATAGTCCATGTTAAACTATGCCGGTGAGTTTCACAAACCGAAAGCTACTCTTAAAAACTGATGTCTAATCAGAATGATGTATTATCGACTACTCAGCTGCTCAATTATCGACTACTCAGCTGCTAGTACGGAGAAAACCCCATTGCGTAGTTCTAAAGTACGGAACTATTTGGCTCGCTGGCGGTAACCTATTCGGTCTTCGACCTGCAGTAATGGATATCGATCACAAGCGACTACCATATTTAGTCTCCGATAGGCCACAAATAAGCGCCTTGTATGGTCCTTCTTGGTCGCCAGAACAGTTGGACTTGCTTATTGAGACACGTTGAAGGCCATAACCTCAAATGCTCTGATATCAATTTCCACTTGTCTTGGGTTCACCTGACCCAACTCCTCTAAAAGTTATGATCACTCGATTGACCATCAGAGAATCTATCACAGATTCATTTTGGTCGCTACCGTTATGGACCATGGCATATAACCTCAGTACCACCGATAGACACCTTAATAGTCAAAAAACCCATATCCTGGTGAAACACAAGTAACATTTTTGGTTTAAGTGAACTGGTGGCACTTTTCGCACCTACAACTCTTATTTCTTCTTCTTTGGGCTCGTTTTGCTATGTGTCCCACATTTCTACACAAGTAACACTTTACTGAGCTTAGCCTGTAACGCACCATAAAGCACTGATTTATATGGCTAATAGTTCGCAATTCCTCTAATAAATATTCGACTATCGATCTTCCATATCGATCAATTTACCCATCTCCATCATCGTTATCAGGTAGCTCATAAAACTCTCGCCTGATTTATTTTTACGCTCCACCAACTGTCAACCGATATTTGTACCGGCTTGAATTCTGTTACCATCAAATTTATTAGGTCCCTCCATTTCGAGATGTATGTCGTGTTCGTAATAATTTCCATCCTCTATGTCGGAAGTTCAAACATTTAAGTCACTAATCACTATTCTGACCTTAAGGTTCGGTATGAACCCCATTAAAATATCTTTGGGTTGGCTTACATCCGTAGGCACATTAACATAAATGCTACCGAACAATTTGACTTCTTGTTGTTGCATAGAGTTATGCAAAGATCAGGTGTGAACTAAACCGATGACTCCTGTTTGTTGCTAAGATTGGAGTCAACAATGGGTTGTAAACACCGATTATTATTATGATAAGTAGCTGTTAAATTATGTCCTTATATACTTTTTAGTATTTTTATGAGACCGCATTTTGTGCGAACGCTAATTATGAGGATAATCAGAAACGTAAATGGTGAAAAACACTTAGGAAAATTATTTTATCTCGCCTTCCCCCGCAATCCTAACCAAAGATAACAAAAAAAAATTCTTGCACGATTTTTATCCAAAACAGAATAAAATATGATAATATTATCAGTTATGCGAGTTTGTACGTATACACACACACACAAACATCAGCCGCATACATTTTAAAATCCATATCACGCAAAATAAAATTTATGGATGATAGCAGAAGCAGAAAAATTATTTGCCAGCGACACACCACAACGACACGAAAAAAAAAATCGGAAACGATGGTATGGGACTGGGGTTAGGATACATGGATTATCGTGATATAAAATAAAATGACTTTAAGACAATATGTATATCGGATAAGATGCTTTACCATCTACATATAAAACCATAAAATTTTAATAGACACATAAAATGCCATAATTCTGTATGGTTGTTGCTGCTTCCAAATTGATAATGCTATTTTAATACATAAAATGATATCTCGCATTAAGGGTTGATTTGATATTTTTATGTGAATTTTAGCTCTTTCGAGATTATAGACTATACTATGTCTGCCTGTAGTTTATCTGTGAGATATTTCGATCGTAGCAAATTGAATACGTGCTAAATTTGAACGCATTAGACATCAGATGGGAATGAAAAACTATGCTTATTTCATAAATTGAGTATATTTTGATTTGACTATGAAATATTTGGCCTTAGGACTTAGTTCAACGTTTTTCCAATTTTTGTATCTGAAGCATATAACACCACATATATGTACAAGTAACATGGTTTATATCTTTTACTATTAAAACTAAGGCCGACAAGTTATTTGACGCCTATGGTAGCAGTTTAGCATCTTAACCTTTTATCTTAAATAGATACCACCCCAACTGAATATATTGTCATTCATTATTATTGATACCATAATAATAATGGGCATAATAAAATAACACTTGGGTAACGTGGGCAGAGATTATAAAATTTATAAACATTCGTTATAACGGGTTTCTGACATTATTGATGTGAGACATAGCTAGAAATTTTGCGATCTCTTTTCTTAAAGATGTATAACGCGGCACGTTTCCATTCACCGGGCACAATTTTGTTTTGCCATAGGTACTAATCAAATAAGGTCGAAAAGATAAGTCCACAAAGTAAGTCCTCCGACTATCCAGAGCTCGGAATTAATGTAAACAACTCGAGGAGTATGATTTCATTCACACTTCCTTCTAGTGTGGATTCCTCGTAGTGTAGGTCCTCCAAGCACATTTCCGCAGTCTGTATTTGACAACTTTCATCGCAATAGCAATTGACATTTGACAAATGAACTTGATAACGATAGTATCTAATATCCAGTCGAATACTATGGTCTTCAATATTAATTTTTCTTGCCCCATGACTTCAAAAAATATGTCATCACCAAAGATTACATCGATGTCTCCAGAAATATGAAATTATCTGTCAAGTGAAACGTGCATAATTATGGCCATTTATCCTTGTTAATACCAAATTATGGAAGGCTTATTTGGAAGATACGTTTAGCTCCATTGCACTAACGATTATATAGGCTCGAATTATTTTAGGGCTAGTTCTTTGAACACGCGGCTTTTACTTGTTAAATAATTGGTCCGTTGAAAATGGCTTATTTCTCAATATTTCAAAGTATAATTCAACAAGTTTGCATCGCAAACCAGCCATACCTTATCTGAGTAGCGCAAATAATTTAAGAACAATGGACGCTTCTCTTGAAATGAGTATGTAACCAAACTAATCGATCTAAACTCAATTTAGGAGAATTTCATGTTTCACACTAAGGTGACTCAAATGATTATCAATGTTCGAGTTTTTCGCAAGTAGATTTGTTTTACCTAGTTCATATCTACCCTAATCTAGCCTAAATCTAACATGTAAGGTCATTTATCTAATTATCTCATTTATTCTACTTATTTTTGACGACCATTCCTGATAAATATTCTATTGATGTGAATAGGTCTTTCTGATCATGCATTAGTCTCATTGAAATTTTGATTACCTCACCTACTCTTCCCCAAACATATCACTTTGGGGAATTCAGAAAGAATCAAGAAATTCATTTCAAGCTCTTAAAAATAATAGACCATACCAAAATCAATGGCATAATTTAAAATGTATATTTTATATTTAAAAGGCAAATTTATTAGTAACTCACCTTGCTTCAGCGTCGACTATACCCATTCTCACTAATCAATTCTATAACTTTTAAAATTTCTTAAAACTCTCAACTCAAATAATACAGACAAAAACTAGGCCGCTGATGGATTACCACCAATTTAGTTAATATCGAAGAAAACATAATAATTGTTTCTTGAGCTGACTTTATTGTTGATACAACTGGACTAAAAGCAGTTGTTGTGAGGAAATACGAATGTATGCTTCACGCTTTGGAAGCTCTACTACTCCTGAAGCTATTAAGGAATTATTATCGTTTCATTCAAAATTGGGTGAGTCCTGATATATTTATTAAGTTGCTGCAACCTGATGTTTGGCCAATGGGAGTGATGATCCGTAAAATTATTGGTAAACCAAAAATATCATCTACAACCTAAATCAGGTCATAATTCGTTAAAAAATTATTGTCAAAATGTAAGAAGGTTATCATGTACCAAAACCGAAACATTTTCTTTGGATGTATCCTGATTATTCCGCAGCAGCATGGATTTTCCCGGGTCGCTCCACTGCAACTAATCTCGTTGAATTTACTCATTTTGTGATAAACTCGATTGAAGGTGGTGTGCAGGTTGATGTAGTGTTTACTGCCTTCAAAAAGGCATTTGATAGAATCTCACATAAGATTGTTTTATCTAAATTGCAGGAAGTCGATGTTCGCTCGAGCTTGTTTTGTGGTTAAGATCTTATCTTTCTGGCCGCAACATCCGCAACATCCGAAATTCCACAGGGAAGTCATCTAGGACCCTTACTATTCGCGATATTTATAAACGAATTTAATCTAAGTTTCTCCAATTCTAGATTTTTTCTTTATGCTAATGATACGAAAATATGCGCGTTAAATTATAAAGGTGATTTTCGAGGTTCGTCTCTTCAACAGGAATTGCACATTCTTTCAATGGTATCAATGTAATAAACTGAAACTCAATGTAAATAAATGCGAAGTCATTAGTTTTATATTGTTGGTATCAGCCGCGTGAAGGAAGTAGTTGACCTTGATGTTGTTCTTGACGAAAACATAATCTTTACTCTTCATACCGACAAAATAGAATAAAGCCATTGCTATGATGGGATTTATGTTTCGTATATTGGTAAAGATTATAAAGATTTGGATACCTTCAAGACCATCTATCATATGGGATCCTTAGTATGATATTCGTATTATTGATAAAATTCAATGCAAATTCACTAAACGTGTAGGCCATTCTAATATCGAAGCGCAAGGTTCTATATAATGGTCGTTGTAAACAGATTCAGTTGCTTCCGTTAAATATAAGAGAACAAACCATTTCAAATCGTCCTTCATCTTTAGAGTTACCTCTTTGTGGAATCAAATAAATTCGTCGGTTTTCCCACAATATTTAATTGAAAAGAGGAATCTAAACGCAAGCAGCCCGAGAAGATCAAAAAATTGCATTTTATTTACTTGTACTATTTTCTTAGTCAACTTCCATGCATTACAGGGTGATACCTAATAATCGCAACTACATATTTGGATTGCACACTATTATGGTTTACTGGGGTCTATTATGAAACATATTCGCTTTCGAAAAATTCGATTTGCGGCGAATTTTAGTATTATGAAATTTTTCTCCTTCGAATAATTCGATATGAATTGAATTTTACGAAAATATGTCGTCAAAATCCGACTGGCGAATAGCGCATTATTCAAAGTGTTGCCAATGACAGTGGTTGTATATTTTTATTGTTTGATAAATTAAATTTTTTAGTAACTTTTTAGTAAACCAATTAACATAAATATACCCAACAAACATTTTATTTCTTTTGTTTCAATCTTCGTTCGTTTAAATTTCACAATTCGCTTGTTTCATAATAAGCACATTCGTCGCGTATCGAATCTTTAGATATCGATTTTTTCGAAAGCGAATAATGTTTCACAATAGATCCCCGGGACGATGCAATTTTAATTCGTGAAATTTAAATTCGGTTCGTAAATGGCAAGGTAGCCACATCGAGCCACTCTTATTTCTGATATTACCGATAGCGTTCAGAAGCAGTTAGGCACTAACAAGTTTACCAACCTTGTGGGTTGAGGATTACGTGCTCATGCCTTACCATGACTGCCTTGATTTGCTATAATAAGGATAGGTCAACTCATCGTCGAATTATTGCAACCGTTGTTTCCGTCCATGTATTAATTGTGCTGGGCTACTGACCCGTTTTAGCTTTTATTTTAGGAATAACGCTAAATATTTTTGGAGCTATGATTCAAGCGGAACAGCAAATGTCTGAACAAATTGTATGGGACACCGATATTAATGCTTTTAATTTTAGCCAAACCTAATAAATGATGTACTGCGTGATGACGTCCTATTTTTAAAAGTGGGGGTTTCGATATATCGAAATCTACCGTGAGGTTTTCATATTATGGGCTATTCCCAAACTTTTCGAATCATTGGTCAAGGACCGTATTTTGTTTAATAATAATGTTGAAGTAGTGATTACAGATTTTGGCAAAGATTTCGACAAGATTTGATTTTATCATATTTGAAGAACCGAACTCAACAAGTTCTAGTAAATAAAGTTTCATCTAAAAATATAAAGGTATTATCTAGTGTAGCCCAATGAAACCAGTTTTGACCTTTTTTATTTGTTTTTAAAGAAAGCGGCTACATATATGATGAATGTAATTTTAATAAAGGCCTTGGGATAAGCCATTCCAATCTTATCTTAATTTATCTTTGGCCCCAGATTAACCCAATTCTTAAATTTTAAATTAGTTAAATTTGGTGAACCGAAATAAATAGAAAACTTCTACATCTGGTTAATTTCGATTATATTCGTCTCGATCGATAAAAAAATATATGTTTTTTTTTAAATAATTTTATTATTTATTCATTTTTCTCATTTTTTTTTAAAGATTTTTTGTATTCTTTTCTTTTCTTCTTGAGTTAAATTTTCTATTTTTCAGAGCTTTTTCATAATATTGTATAAAAAAAAATAATAATAATAATAAAATAATTAACAAATAAATTCATTTTTTTTTCATAATAATATATAAAATAATAATTTTGACAATAATTTATGTTTTTCGTTTTTTATAATTTTTTTAAATAAATATTTAATTATGTTTTTGTTTGTTCATCATTGTAGTAAAAAAAACAAATAATAATTATATATATATATATATATATATATATATATATATATATATATATATATATATATATATATATATATATATATAAATATATATATATATATATATATATATATATATATATATATATATATATATATATATATATATATATATATAAATATATATATATATATATATATATATAAATATATATATATATATATATATATATATATATATATATATATATATATATAAATATATATATAAATATATATATATATATATATATATATATATATATATATATATATATATATATATATATATATATATATATATATATATATATATATAAATAATCATAATATTATTAATAATTATATGTATTTTAATAGAATAAATAAAAAAAATTAATTCTTAATTCTGTGATGTTCTCGTAATTTAATTTAATTTTTAAACAAATTGATTCATAGAAACAAAATAATTAATTTCGTTTGATCATTTGTATGTTGTGTGAGTGTTGTTATTTTTCCAATAAATAATTTATTTATGTAATTAATATTTTTTTTTAACCAAAAAAAAATATTTCCTTTTTTTTAATAATTAACAATAATTATTTCATAATATGTATATATATAGTTATATAATAATAATAATAATAATAAAATATATTTTAAACTTATAAACTAGCAAAGGTACTTAATAAAAGCATCGCGCTTTAAATTTAATTAAATATAAATTAATAATTTATATTGAACCAAAATTTAAAGTGTCAATAACTTCGATCTTTTTTATTTAAATAATATAAACTTTTTTCATATGTATTTAATATATAATAATTTTTAAATTTAATTCTATATACTTTTTTTTTTTTAATGTTTTTATTTTTACTTTTCATCTATTTTTTACTTTTCTCTAATTTTTAAATTATTAAATTAATTTAAACTTATTACAAAATAAAAAAAAAAAAAAAAAAAAAAAATCAAAATCTATGTATTCATAATATAATATAAAGAATTAAATTTAGTTTTTTTTTTTTTTTTTTAAGAATTATATTTTAATTTTTTTATTTTTTATATTTTAAAATTAACCCATTTTGTTCCGACACCAAAAGATTGCACAAAAAACCCGATACTTTGTTTTTAGTTTCGATTAAATTCAAATTTTTAATTTTTTTGGTTTCAACAATTATTAAAAATATATTATAATTTTTTTTAATTTTAAAACCAAAAAAATAAAAATAGAACTTTGCAGTCGTTTTTTTGAAATAAAAAAAAATCAATAATCATAAAATCATAATAATAATAAAAATAATTATAATTTCAAAATAAAAATAATAATAAATTAATTTTTTATAAAACAGAATCAATAATAAAAAGAGGTTTTCTTTTTTTATTTCAGTTCGATTTGAATATAAAAAAATAAAATAAAAATTCATAAAAATATAAAAATAATAATAAATCACGGTTTTTAATTATAAAAATAATTATAAGATTAAAAAAAATATTCAGACTTTTTTTTTTCGTAAAGAGAAAATAAAACAAAAAATGTGTGTGTGTGGATGAGTAGAAATATAAGGTCAGGTAAATAGAGAAGAGAAAGAGAGAGAGAGAACAAGATCTGCGAGGAGGAATTTTAGTTATGTACTGGCATTGGTAATTGACCCAGTAAATTATTTGCAAATGTTGAATTTGTAAATTTAAAGTGTCGCTTATCGTAAAATTTTAGTAACGCAGGCGAATACGGATGATTTTCTTTCAAGTGCAAATAATGCACTTCTGGTTCGCTTGTGGTGTGGCCACATTCTTCGCACACGTACATCTGTAAATAGACAAAAAATAAGAAAAAAAAAATATTGATTAGTATTTTTTTTATCCCTGGTCATTCTCGGTTTTAGATTAAGTGAAATGTCCAGTCGGGAATTTTGTAAAGAATAATTTGAATTATCGGATGAAAACTTAATGAATCGTGTCTTAGTTTCGTTCACCATTTTTTAATTTCGATTCTCGCCCAATACCCAATTATGAAACCGATTAGATTGGATCCAACAAATCTCGAAGGTATGCAAACATTACACACAGTCAATATGAGATGAGCCCAATCAATTCCATAACTAACCATCGATACTCGAAAAGAATTCAAAAATTGATAAAACGAATCAAAACACGAACAATAAATTACAACCGCAATTTCAGGAGATATTCGATGTTGGTATTATAGTTGTTCAACATATAGACGATTTATATAAATAGCCATGGGCTAAATTTAATTCGCACACTGTTACTAAATTTTTACGAAAACGACGCTTTATATTTACAAATTCACCACTTGCAAATACTTTACTACTGGTCGTAGTTTGTGATCCTCAAACCATGCCGAAACCTACGCTTCAAATATATAAAGGGATTAGGAACTTATATTAAAATAAAACAAAATATTATAGTCAACTACGATTAATGTACTACAACTCTAGTCGATCTATAGATACAATATCACCACTAAGATCTGATATCACACAATCTATCAATTGCGATCAGTTAATCCATTAAGTAACCGGATCAACTTTAGCGATTAAACATCTTTTTAGAGAAATTTACTTGGTTACAAATTTCTATATGGTCCTACTAAGTCAAAATAAAAACAAAAAATCGAGGATCAAACGTCATTTTCTTTAAGTACGCGTGAAGATCAGTCAAATTGATGTATGATTAAAAAGATTCCATATTGCGTAACGTCCTAGTCTTGATTTTATTCCATGTTTAAGTTTAAAGTCCCTTGAAAATTGTTAGTCGCATAAAATCGTGTCTTCCCTTTGGTATAGCGATCATCAAACTTTTTCGGTTTCTTAAGCAGTAAGTAATTTAATAAGTCAGTTATGTCTCCTATATATTCAGTTCGCCTGGTTAACTAGCAATACTATAAAAAGTAATCAATTCATTTAGGACACTTACCTTTGCACGCCTCTCCTTATACGCATACTGATGCTGCACACCATGTACTTTAAGGCAATGTGACTCCAAGGAACATCTCTGTGTAAACGATTTCTCGCATAAATTGCACTTGTACGGCCTGACCCCAGTATGAGTTCGGGTGTGCCTCTTCAAATCGAAAGTATCGTTAAAACCTTTTCCACAAAATGTACACAGATACCGTTTAATATCGGAATGACATTTCATATGCCGATTTAAAAGTCGCTGTAAGGTAAAAGTTTTCGAACATACGCGACACATAAATTTATTTGAATCTTCGTCGGTAATCGCAGGTATTGAAGTTTTCGATTTATCTTCATCGCGAATTCGATGCCCGTGCCCATTTTCGACGGCTAGAGGATTTTTAATACCATGACCACCATTTACAAATTCGAGTTGTACTTCGGCGGGTAGTCCCAACTGTAAATAAAATAAGGAGGAAGAAAAAAAATAGTGGTTAGCTTGTTATATTTTTAAGAACTAACGCAGTAAGCAGGCATATCATAAAGATTTATTAATATGCTTACCCGTTGCGATAACGCTTGGCCATGTATAATTTTGGCCTCGTTAGTTAGCGGTGATAAATCACGACGAAAACTTACAGATTGTTGAACAGCTCGCTTATTCGGAATCGGCATGTCGTGCGAAGAGGACGAACCATCAATTGAATTTGTGCCCGATGGTGATGGTAGTGACATATTACTTTGTTGATCAAGATCGAAGCTGATACCACTTGATCCACCGCTCATCATTTGGTGATGATCAGATCCATGATGTCCCAGTAATTGATTCATTTCACGGGATTGTTGGTAGGATGGTGGACTGTCATGATATAATTTATTCGAGTTGAGGTTGTATGGGATTCGATTGTCGTAACCATTATGTCGAGACATTAATAAATGTTCGGTGTACGATTCGAGGTGATTACTATCCACTGGAGTTATTGATACCGAATCTGGCGTTAGAGATGGTGTTGACGAGAGTTCAAGATCGTTACCCGGACTCGAATGATCATCGTTTGGTAGTCGCTGTAGGAACGATGAAAGGTCAACAGCATCGCTTAGACTATCCAATAGAGCGTGTTCTGCAGGTGACGAAAAGGTTAAGGTGGCGGTGAATTGTAGTGGATCAACCACTGACCCGTTCATATCGACCATCATTGAGTCGTTTACGTCGTAGCCACCGTATCCATTTTGTAGCAAATTTGAATCGTAGTCCAGATCTTGTTCGTCTTTGAGAACGAGACCATAAGCTGCGTTTGCCGAATTCAACATCGAGTAGTGAGATTTTGAATTTGCACTACTGTTGTTATTTGTATTTGAATTATTTTGTTCATAGTTTACACCCAGGTTCGTAAGTTCCTGATTACCGTCACAATCCATCGAATTCATAAGGTTATAGCCGTTTTGAGACATGTAATTGCCATTATTTGCGTTATACGCATTTATTCCATTGTTGCCACCTTTTAGACTTTCGTAAAATGGTGGAAGAGAACCAGTAGGTGGACTATTGGGGCCATAATTTGATCGACCATCTCGACCACCCATACCACCACCAGCACCACTACCTCCTCCTAAACCTCCACCGCCTCCTCCACTAGCTCCACCACTTAAACCACCGCCTCCTCCAGTTCCTCCAAACCCACAATTACCACCACCGTTTCCGTTATTAGTATTACCAGCGCTACCTCCGGTATTTCCATTATTCGTTGAATTCGAACCATTCGATCTACCATGGCCAGCCGCCGCTTGTGTTATTCCATTAACTTTTCCCACAAAATGGGGTCCACGAGCGACAGGGCGCATCGACAACATAGGGGGTCGTGATATCGAAGACGTTTGCGACGAATTCATTATTGCACTACTACGACGGGCCTCGTGTCTCGATTTCTTCTCCAGCTCTTCATCAAAGTCTGACCGACGTTTTGGTATATGATAATCAATCGGTTGATCTTGTTCGGGTTCTGTATGTTTTGGAAGCGTAATTGGAAGCTTCTCTGCCGACGAACTTGTAGTAGTCGATGGTGTTCGTTTAATCACCGAACAACGCACCGCTGGTTCTGGCGCCGGCGGTGGACTTGGCTGTTTATCAACTTGAGGTGATTTTGTTGTTATCAGACTCAAAGGTTTAGATGCAAGGTCGTCGTCGTCACCTTCCGGCAATATCCGCTTCTTGTCTTCGGTCACACAAATTGCTTTATTCAATTCAACAGATGTAATATCTTTCTTGTTTAAAATCGACACCGGTACATTATTAGCTGGATAGTCTTTTCTCTCTGCGGGGGTTAAAATGTGTCCTCGACTCCCGTATGGTATATCACCGCCTAATATTGACGAAATGAAGCGACGTGCGGGTCCCCCAATTAATTTATTTGTTTCGATGTGATGTCGTGCCGATGGACTACACTGTATCTGGAACTGTGTGGCTGCGTTTATTGAAGGTGAGGTCTCTGATGCGGGGGGACTGGGCGATAAACGATTCTCCTCCGAAAATATATCACGAACTATGGAAGAGAAAATAAAAAAAAAACACTATTATAGATATACACTTTACAACCAATTACGCTTACTTCTACAATTTATATAAAATTCTAAACTAAACATTTTGATTTTAAATTAAAATTTTGATCAACAAATTTTTTTTCTATTATGTGGGGTTATGTAATTTCTCGATGTGACCTCCTGATGGCCAATAATTAATTATTGATTGTCAAAGTTGATGATTTTTATTTTGCTTCGACTTCCCATAAAATTAAATTACATAAAACCCTATCAGGCAACGACACATATTTTATAGCATTCAAACGAAATATTTAATTTTCGGTTTATGCATAATTACCTGTAATTTTAATTAATTTTGACTTGCGTAATGCGTACTAATGAAAATAAAGGACAAACAAATCGAATCGGACAAAGTAAATTTTTTTAGTACAGGTGCATTTTTTTTTGAAAAGTTATGCTTGTCCAATTTTTGTGTTCTAAATATTAAGCAACATTTGTGGTGTATATTTATGGGGAAGAACATATATTAGTACAAAGTGTTGATTATTTTTGTAAATTGTGGTAGTGAAAATATATTAATTTAAATTAAAAGGCATGCAAATCATAAAACTAACTTTAATATATGGCTGACCGAGCAATTTGAGCATTGGTTAGAGCTGAAGCGACAGTACCGCTACGTCTATGCGAGTATCAAATTACAATGGGCGACTAATGGAAAATGGATTTTTAACAACTAAAACCACTTGCATTTGACTGGTAGGTATAAGTAAATACTGTAAATGTTGGGAGAATAGCTTCGGCTCTAAAATCGAACTATTACATAACATCATAAAAATATTAATCGTCTAAAACGTTTTTTGAGCAATATAGTACGCATCTGTCTAATGATACTACATTATAAATCGATAGTACCTTTTCCCGTATGTACTACACTTTGTGTATGAACAGGAAATGTGTATTCCAATTAAAGTGTAAATATATTAAATATCGTTTAAATAAATTACTTTTGACAAATAAGACATTTTAAATAAAAAATAATCGCGATTATTTTTCTTAAACATTATTTATGTAAATTGCATACCTTAAAGTTTTTTCTTAACCGTTTTTCATGCAAACATATACGTTTTATATATGAAAAAGACAAAACTGTGGGAAAAGTTTTTGTGCCATACAATTAAAAATACTGTAAAATACCATCACCATTGAATTAATTTTCACTCTAGACTTTTTTTGTGTGCTGTTGAAATGGGTGGAGAGGAGAAACAAGTGTTAAACGCACTTAGTATGCAAATAGCATCTTATATTTGTATATACAAAAAAGACAAATATATTAAGAATTTACCGTATTTTGCCAAACCCTAAAATTTTTATAAAACTACATTTTATGTATATTTATTTCGTAAAATGACCATACTAATCAAGGGATTAATGTAAATTACATAACAACGATCGTTCGATTGATGAAGGCAATGAATCGAATTTGTCATCTACATACTAATTAGACGATATTTCAATGGAATTCATAAATGGAAAACTATTGAAAATGTATGTATGTATGAGTGCTTTGTACGTTTATAAGAAGGACATATAGCAGTACAGGGTGACTAATTCGCAAATATACCGTAACTGAACACTACACACAAATTACATTAACTTATTTATGCGTGTACACAAGGCCTTCAAAATTTTGCTTACCAACACAAACATTAAATACATATATGTATGTATATATGTATATTTTTTTACCAAAAACTATACAATAACCGATTCTCTAGCCTTGTCATGCTCGTCTTAATGGCTTTTAAGTTTTATTATTATTCTGTTGCTATATATATAAATTTGATTAATTTAAAATATTCATTAAGATATAGTGTTGGTTAATAAAAGAAACAGTTAAGTGTATGTTGTGAACAATCAAACTTAAAACTTACGAAAATCACACAACATGTTTGCGAGCTGCTATATAGTCTATCCTTGAACTCGATGAAGAATTATATAGACAAAATCTAAATAAAAACTAGCGCTAATTTTAAATTTTTTTTGTTCTAGTTAATTATAGTTCTTTGGGGATTAAAGGCAGTCTTATACTATTATGTGTAGTATGTAAATCAAAGCTCATTAAAATTCAATTTGTTTTGATTTTAATATGCGCGAATAGATCAACAAAGTAATTGGTCGTTCTATTCTTAGAATAGTGTCTTTATGTACAAGTGTATGTATGTGTGTGTGTGTGTATGTGCGATTCCGGCATACAAATCGATCAAATGAATTATTTAAATATGCGATAATGTCAATCGATAATTTAACAAGTTTTTGTCACATTGCTATATATGCGACTATATTGATTGGCAGGTTAAGTTTTACACAACTTATCTTTCGATCGTTCAACTGATTTAATAATAGAATCGTTATACCTTCGCCTAATTTATGCCAGACAAAATTAAATTAATGCAAATCGGATGGTAAACCATAATTTTTTTAAAACGATATAATTTTGGTTTCCGTTTAAAATTTTAATTTCAATTAACGATCGTTAAAAAAGAATTCGCACGAAACGAATTCTTTTTATGGTCACCAAAAATTATTTGTTATGTCACATTAAAAACAAAAAAAAAAAATTAAGCTTTAAAATCGAACGGCAGATGTATCAATTAAGTAGCGATGTGCATTTATACGATTTTTGGAACATGCATTATATAATTGAAAATGAATGTCATGGTCAAGACGATAAAAGGTTTCTTTACATTTTTATGCGACAACAACCACATAAAGTCATAATAAAAGCATTAAATTATTTTTTATGTTTTTTTTTGTCTTCATGGATAATTACTGTAATTAGACATTTTGGTTTTGTACAATGAACAAAAACCAAAAATTTACAGTCTCTTGATTACATTGTAAATGTAAGTTGCCGCAAGCAGATAATAAACAATCGATACACTATTTTTTGTGTAGTACACATTATTTAAAACGTACTAATTTTATTAGTACTAAAATTTGTAAAGAATCACGTTGGTTTTTAAATTCAAATGACATGATTTCTGTTTAGTCCTTTGTTTCGCTTGAGTGGAGGTGCAATTATGTCAATTTTACCTCAATAAAAACATGTCGTGCAATTTTTTGTGATGAACTATGATTTTTCCGGTATATATATAGACTACTAAAAGTAATTACATAACGATAAACTTAATTATAAATGTTAAAGTCTTACTTTGTACAGTTATTAAACAAATGTTTATGTGCGTTGTAGAGTTGGACTCGGGCTAATAAATTTAACAGGTTCGTTAAATTATCTATTATAATATTATAGAAATTTAATCACGTTTAGCCTATAATAATTGTGTTCAGCAATTTAACATCTGTATAAATTCTATTCTCATTTCGATTAAACATTTTTCAAAAACAAAAGCAAAATTGGTGCAGGTGATCATTTAACCAAATGACTTTGTAATATCGCGTCTCAGATTTTCAACTCTTTTATCGAAAAATATTAATTAAATCTACACAACCTGTTCAAATAGAACAAAAATTATATAAGACGTTGTAAAGGTGCATAAAATATTTTTTGTACCCTTTTATTTAGTGGTAAAGAGGAAAATAAACACTAACCCTTTCGTTTAAAAACTTAAAAAAAAACCTCAAAAATAATGATGGATGGAATAACATAAACACAATATGTTAGATTTGTTATTAGAGAACCAAAACAGGTGTTTGTAAACCTTTTGTTGTGCACATACTACACAATACAGTTTAGTAAGATAAACGGGTTAATTTTATACCTGTCTTGTATTCATATAAGTGCTCTAGGATGCTCATCTGTACATAATATAAAATTACATAACGCTTATATAAAAAATGAAATTGATTCAAGTTTAATATATACAATGGAATGCACGCAAGAGATATAAAAGAATAAAACTAAAAAGTGAGATCGCGGTCGTCGCGAAGATTGGAAAAACAAAATGGTGAAAATTTGTATAAAATAAACAAAACATAAATAGTACAGCTATTCAATACAATAATGATCATGGCGCTATTTGTATATACAGCACAGTAGTAAAACTCAAATAACAGCTATATATTCTAAGAAGAAAACGAAACGATCTTCAGTTTTGTATGTTAAGCGCGGACAACAAATACATACAATTATAGGTATACACACTGACACACAATAATATATAATACATATATGTATATATATACATATATAAAATTGCAAATCGAGATACGGTTATTATTCAATAATAACAAATAAATAAAGAAAAATATAAAGGCGAACTTGAAATAATGTATGTGGATATATAAGATCGCTTAAACCGGTTTCCGTGAAGTTCGATCGTTTCTTTACATATGTATATACATATATATTTATATACTCAAGAAAGAAAATACATTTAATCTGTATCTACTTGTGTTGTGTATCAATGATGATCAACAGTTTTTTTGCATTACGGCGCGAAACAATTTTTTTTTTTCGTATTCTACCATTTTGTTGATCATCGCGTATAATGTCACGCAATATTATATATATTATACATCAATATTCAAGTGGGTAGTTGGAAGTGTGTAATATGACCGCAAAAATTGTTTGCAATATGATCCAATATCCATCCATATTAAAACATACATAAAACTGGGATTTTATGGAAGTCTTCGAAATATCTTAAATCTTATATTTATTCGAGTACTTTTTTCGCTATATTGTTCGAAGTACTGAACCGATTTAAAATTGAAAAACCAGAAACATATTGAGTTTATGATAAATTATGATTTTTGAAATTCAACATCTTATAAAAAGTTAGTATTGTACTTTTCTTTGCTTTATACATTACTTCAAAGATCTTGCATAACTTATACCATTACTTGGAATTATATGCGTATTTTTAAGTTCCATGATCACAACCAATTTTTCAATATTAGTATGCGTATTGTTTGATTCATTGATTCAATTCGCTCATGTTAATTATTTAACAGTTCCACTAACTTCTTCAGGAGCTTCTTTCCCATGGAAGAAATACTATAGAAATATTATAGGATATATAAATGCAATTTTTATAGTTTTAATTAGAGATAGTATGATTAATATAAGAAAAGTAAGTTATTGCTGTAGGTACTGGAACAACGCATAGAAAATATAACAAGTTTTTCTGGAAAGATGCTCTTTGTTTAAGTACTACTCTTTAGAATTTTTAAGATATTTTAAGAAAACATTTATGCTGTTTTGTTTCCTTAAATCATAAATACATTTATAGGTATACTTCAGATATATCAAACTCATTCTTGTCGCTTGCAGCGCAAGCTTTGGAAATCTGATGTGAACGTTGAGGTTTATACTTTTATATAATATATATGCTTTACGTTCACTAACATCAGTCTTTAACTTTTATACGTTGTCATTGAATCTAGGTAGCTTAAATGCTTTAAGATAGCAACTGTAGTATTTTCATTGAGCAGTTGGCACAATGGTAAAAGTTTACGTGTTTGGGTCGGGAGCTACTTGGTTTACTTCACTTAATTGCGATTTGTGATGACGATGTACACAACTATGATACCCTGTTGGAGTGCATGGGCCGAAAACTTAATTTCAAGACAATAAATGTTTAACTATATAGAGTTACATATTTTGTATTACTTTAAATAACAGCTAAACCTTAGTACAGCTTAAATGAAAGCTATATATAAGCCATTACTGTCTTTTAGGGTAAAAGTCACTTTAGTAGTAGAGAGATAATTACGAGTAAAATCTTGCTAATTCTAATTTATTTTTTGTAAAATTAAATTTCTAACTTTTTACTAAACTTAAAGTATGTAAGGTATTTTTATAAGCTTTCAAAATTTCAATGGCTATAAAGATATGACATAGTTTTCTCTAAACAAAAAGTGCTTTGGTGGAGGGACTGTTTTAAACGCTTAAAAAGCTCAAGTTCATTTTTCAATCTGTTTCAACTTCATGGAATCTGTTAGTATCAACTGTGCTAGCGAATTTTGGGACACCCTATTAGTGTATATATATATATATATATATATATATATATATATATATATATATATATATATATATATATATATATATATTTATATTATATATTATTGAACAAAAGGCAATTAAATATTTTAATTTCGGAAGTTTTGTAATCTAAATAATGAAACAAAAGACAGTTGAATTGTGACTTAAATTGTTAAAATATGCTATGTACATATACATATATAATATATTATATATTGATGTTGATATCTGCTATATATCGTAGATATACTTACAAGCTATCAAGTAACTGTCGTAACATTTGCAGACACGGCAGTGTCTCTCGTCACATGAAGACCCATCAAAGCGACAGAAATTTTGCAGGAAAATATTAACAGTATTCAAGTATGGGTGAAGAAATAACGAATTAAAGTTAATGAAGCTAATTTAAAACATGTTACCTTTACCATGCGAAGAGAAAATGTTTAGATATTCAAAAATGTATTGGCTCCCATATGCAGAAAATCAAGTTTAACGATTGAAAATAAACTACTGCTTTATGAAATGATAATAAAACCTATCTGTGCGTATGGTATACAGCTGTAATGAATAGCCAGCAACTCGAATTTGGATATTCTCCAGCGGTTTCGGTCTAAACTTCTAAGAATCATAGTAGATGAACCATCGTTCGCGTCAAACGAAATCAACGAGACCTCCAGGTCCGAAAAAAACTTCTTACTACCACAACGAGGGAAAGACTGAAAAGTCACACAATTTTTAGTTTTCCAAATAGGTCTTAGATATATACTTAACTATAAACACTAAATTTTAAAACCTCTAATGAGTCTAATCAATAATAGTGAAATTTATGTGGTCTATCAATTTATACTAATTTTAAGTGAGATTTTATCAAAAATACTTCAATCTTGACAATGTAAAATAAAGAAAATAAAAAAAAAATTATAAAAAATATATTGATGTTGCGTATATACTAAATAATTCTAACTCAAACTATTATCACTCACATATATGATATAAAATGCGCTAAACGACATTATTTCTAAACACTAGCTATATAACTTACAAAAACAAAAATAAATTAATTTATGTATGAAAAAAAAAGTTTTTTTTATTAAATGTTATTCAAATATAAAGTTAATGAACTTGTGATGTATCATCATCATCATTTAGTTAAATTAAGTATTAGTTACTTAAGATGTTTTGTTGCAAAAAAAAAAACGGTTAAAATTTCAAGTTTGCGTTGACAAAATTCTTTCAATTCAAAGTTTGTTTTCGTAATTTAAATTATTATTTTATTATTATATATGTATGTGTTTTGGAGTTAGTTTTGTTGCTTTTAATTTGCGGTTTGATTTAGTTTAATTTTATTTAGGTCGTCTAGGAACACGTGAGTCACTGTATTTGCGCTAAGTAATTTAATTAAAATATCAACTAAATGTGTATCTTCCCTGCTATATATAATTGTTTTAAACAACCTGTACATTAAGATGCCCGACTGATCACGTCCCCTTTAAAAATAAAAATTCCATTAATTCCCCCTCACATTCTTGTCTTATTTATAAGAAATCCAACACTGGTAAAAATGTATCAGATATTATACAAACAGTACAGTATTTTACTCAAAGTCCTTGATATACGCGCGCATATAATCGGTATAGATTTTTTAAGGTCAGAGAAATGAAAATGAAAATCTATATCGAATCACAACACATGCATTTTTGATAAAAAAAAACATTTCACCTGAATCACTCTCAATATAGAGACCCTGAAATTTTGAGATTCTTAACAAAAGATAAGACAAACATGCCAGGTAGATTTCTTCGTTTCTTTACGTATAGTTTTTATATATATGTTTTACCCCTCGCTCAAAATACAAAAGATATTATTTTATGCTGTTGTATATACTTTGTGAATAAGCAACGAACCTGATTTAGGGTCTAAGGAAATAACCTATAACATATGGTTAGTTAGATGTGTAGAATTATATATAGCGTATATATAGAGAATTTGATGTGATTTGTTTTGAAATCGTGGGAGCGTAATTTAATACTCTATATACATATATAATATAATTATATTTTGTCCAACTGAAATTACTTCAATTAAATATGTTTTTATTACCGACGGACATCACTGTGCGCTTATATATATGTATACATATATAAAATCTCGAATATATATTCATATATTTGCTTCAATAAATAAATTATTTCGAAATTTAAAATAAATAATGTACGTAATCGCACAATCATACAAAAGTCAACCCTGACCCGAAAAGTTTTTTTTATATATAAAAATTGAAAATAAAGTTCTGTTTGAATTAAACTTCGCGACGATGTCTATTTATACTGTATATATACTTTTGTTTGTTTATGCTTGTACTTGTCGTCGTCGTCGTCGTCGATCTGAGAAATAATATTCATGCCAAGACCAAGGTGATATTAAAGCGGTTATGTCTGGCACATGAATATATATAAGTATATTTATATATAATTTTAAATTCCGTTACACAATCAAAGTGTCGCGAGTATGTTATTATGTGACATTATACACGCAGAGAGAAATTCTAAACTGCACGTAACGTAAATTAGTTTCCGGTCAATAGTCTCATTAAAACACAAATTAGCCAATAGTGATATATATACTCACCCGTAATCTATGCGACTCGATCGAGATATATGGGTTTTTAATTAGTATTTTGAGGTCTTTCCCATATTTTATGTTTATGTATAATGAACAATTTCATGATTATTTGTCAACTGTATTTGGCTTCGATAGCTATAATCAATTTTGATCGCCACAGTGACTCATGCGACTATATGAATACTAACTATTAATATGTGTATAAAAACTATAATAAGAAAATCGTTTAGTCAGATGTGAAGTTTTACATTTTTGTGTGGATAGTGAAATTATTTATACATATACTTAAAAATTTTTCTTAATCATCGTGAATCTTTAAGTTCATTATATAGTTGTGTTTCTTGACGACATGTGATCCAAATCAGACCACGAATTACAACATAAAAAGCCAAGACGCAAATTGAATCATTTTCTTTTTATATAAATATAGTAATCGAAAACTTATGTATGTTGAGATCGGACCAGACGTCAAGAAACACAACTAATATTAAACGATTGAATATTTTTAAATATAGCCCGTGGTAGATAGATTTGTGACGTATTATAATTCGGAAAAACCGCACACATCGATTACTCATTTTATCGAGCGAACTTTACGAGTGCGTATATCATTTTGACCCATTTAACGGTTAAGGAACCCATAGGCGCATAAGATTAACGTTTACGTGTTAGAATAATTATCTATATATATAGTTCTTACTAATAAACAGAATCAACAACTATATAGTACATATAATATGTTTATTCAAATCACTAATTGTGCGATCTTTGATGATGATCAACTAAATAAAACAAAATGGCGTTTTTTGTAAACAAAATCGGCCATTTTAATTGTGACGAAATTTTAAGACATTAACCGTTCATTTTGTATATGCGCGTATTCACATATGAATGCCATAAAAATGTCATTATATAGAATCTTGTCTGTACACATATATATACATAAACTTGTTCCGGAGTAAAGAACTAAACTATGGTTATGTATATGCATTATTTTGTTTTGTTCACACTATATTTACATATATATAGTTGTTATTTAATAGTTTCAAACAATAGAATGAAGAATTATAATTAAAATTACAAAAAAAAAAAAAGAATTTCTCATCCCGCGGTAATCTAATTAAAATACGGAATATATATAGCGCGCTAGATTGATTCCCAGGAAATGGAGATAGAATTTTTGTCACGTGATCTATACATAGATTTCATTAATTACAAAATATGCTTATATATCTATACATATGTACACATACCTATAGATATACATCTAAAGCATAAATCCGGTATATATATATAAAACTATTTTGTGTATTTAATTTTTTTAGCAGAAAAAAAAATCCAGAAGCGTGCGAATTTTTTATTTATTTTTTTGCTTTTAATAAATATACACAGACTATTAATATTTTAGATTTAGAGGTCACTTTATAGGTATAATACATAGTATCGGGGCGAATAAAGAAAATCGAATTTTAAATCGACAGACATTTGTCTTAATCTTTTCGAGAAAATTTATCGTATATGCAAAGTTAAAAATGTATTTATATTTAAATTTAATCGCGCGCTTTTTAAAATAAAAACATTTATATATATATATATATATATATATATATATATATATATATATATATATATATATATATATATATATATATATATATATGTATATATGTAAGGATTTTAGGTCGCGATATCTATCTATGTCGACGTACTTCATTACGTATACGACATTGAATTCGTATATACCATAATTTAGGTTGGATCTCGATAAATTATGTCTGATTTTGTATAGTTAATTGCATTACAAATAATTTAGAAAATCTTATATCTAAAGTCATAAAACGTATAAGAATTAAATTTAATTTAGAATTTATTAGATGCAAAATTAAATATTTGAATGTTGGAACATTTTTGACTTGCAAAATTGCATTAAATTTATATAAATTTTATTAAGTTAAGTGACATTTTGGCTATGCCGCGCATGTAGTCATAATATTCAAGAAATATCTCATAAATAAACATATATATAATGAGTTTTGATATCATTTTAAAGTTTTTAAGAAATGATTAAGTCTTTTAGTTTTATTTAAATCGTATGAATTAATTTTTTTAATTGTGATATGTATTCAGGTTAAAAATTAAATTCAAATATTTAAACTAATTACCAATCTTATCATTAAGTTAAGAAACTAACCATATCATATAGCTAAACCAAATAAATTTAAATATATTTACGATTTTTGTTAAAATATTGGAAAAAAGACAAAACTTTAATTTATTTTTGTATTTAGTGACGTTTGAAAGCATCATATATGTATCTTGTTGATCTGATATTTTTATTGAATTATATATTGCTTTGTCAGATTGGAATTTGAAGTGTTTTGTGAATCACCGGTCGTATAGCGATGGTTATGATACATGGTTACCATTCCGCGCTCCCGAGTTCTTACCCGCCTTTGACCAAAATCAGTAAATATAAATTGAATAATTACACTTTTCACCGGTTACCGAGTTGTCGCAACAAGTGTATTGAAAAGTCTATTTAGAGACACACTAAGTGACCTTTACGGCCTCTCATGTATAGTTAGAGTGCCACATTAGGAGTGCTATATGATAATATATATACATGTAGACTGACAGAGGCACCTGCAATAAATTAATGAATAACTTATAATCGTTAAATAAGCCTAGATCCGCTACTGTCTGCGTAAAACACCATCTACACACATTTCTTCCCACTTATAGTAGATAATATAATTCGCACATAAGCCATATACAAGTATTTTATCGTCGCGTTATATCTCCAAGGTGAGCAAAAACAGAAAAAATCGCGAATTTATTTAATTCACAAACATAACGGTTACTTAAATGACCGCGTCAATATGGTATGTTGTTATTCAATCATATATAATAAATAAAATAAGCAAATCAATGACGACTTTTTTTTTTTTAGTTTTGTACACATATAGTTTTCTTAATTATATTTTTATATATATACTATTGTGTTTGTATGTATCGCACATCTTAAAGACTTCTATAAACGATTTTCTTTAGGTAACATTTATTTGTTGTATATATATATATATATATATATATATATATATATATATATTTACAATGAATATACAAAAATGAAACGTGAATTGAATATAATTAGCATTGTATAAATACAGTAGGGAGTAGATATTAACAGGTGCCGTGTCTTAAATTTATAAATCAGGTTCGTCGTTTGCTCCGAAAAATTCCGTATGCTAATCGATTGAAGTCTTTTGTTTTTTTATTTTTAAAATATTTTGTATAATTCTAACTAACCTGTATCTTTATCCTTTTTACGCGATATAAGTGGTAAAGGTTCAGTATTTCCATGTTCTGAATCACTTACGGGACCGATAAGCCGGTCCTCTTCTTTTGCATGTAGCAAATTTTGTGATTCGAGCAATCGCAATTGCTGTTGATGCAACCGATTTTTGATTAAAAATATTTTCGGCATTTTAACTTTTTTTTTTAAATATTATAAAATTTTTAAAAATTATTTCTATCACTTGTATTTTTTATAAAAAATATATAAAATTATCTATTTTTTAAAATTCAATCACATATTTTACAACACTTCTTTATATATAATTTTTATTTTATTTTCAATTTTTGTTATAACACATAAAAATTTTTTTGTTTCATTTTTCCTCACTAAATTTTCATTAATTTTCACTTAAATATTTAAAAAAAAAAAATTTTCACTCGTATATAATGGATAAATCCGATTTGTATATGCGCTATACAGTATTATTCCCAAAACACAATTATATTATATGAATTGTTATCCGTTTTCGTTCATTTCAATGAAATATTTCATTAAACTAAAGTAAAAAATGTATTTGTTTATAAAAATAGTTTGTGTTTAAAAAAAAAAAAAATAAACAACTAAACCGCTTAACTAACAGAATACGCGTTAACACTGCGGCGTTTCGTCTCTTACTGTACTATTCAGTTCTCTTGTATCACTTTACAGCTAAGTGCAAGTTTTTTTTTTTAGTTTTTAGTTTTTTTTTTTTTCTCAGGTAACGCTATACTCACAACAATGGACGACATGTACAGCTATATTACTTATTTCTCTTCCCCTACCCCATATATACAGACATTTGTGTGCTGTGCTGTGTGTATATTTTTAATAATAGTTTTTTTTTAGTTTTTACGTGATTCGATTTAAAACCTCTACTCTCTTACCTGGCTCTCTCACTTATCTCTATAATATTTTTTTGTATACAAACTAAATAAATTCTTAACCACAAAAGTTTTATTAAACTTAAGTTTATAAGTGTGTGCGTCTGCGTGTATGGAACTATCTACACATATAAATATATATATATATATATATATATATATATATATATACATAATTTTTTTATTAATTTCTTTTGAGTGAATAAAAAATAAAAATTATAAATATTAACTGTGGGATGGGAATTTAAAGCCTTAAAGACTTAAGAACCTACTAACACAATACAATTATTTTTTTTATATAAGATGGTCATCGCGCATACTAACACATATATTTACCATCATAACACTATGTAAGATATAAAACGTCTTCTACTTTTAAAGGAATTGTTGTTATTGTTTTAGTAAGGCAGATTCACTCTTCTTCTTATTGTAGGTATATCCACTTTACATACACATAATTGTATATAGCGGCGAACGGTTTTTATTTCATATAAACAAACACATATACACACACACACACACATATATATATATATATATATATATATATATATATATATATATATATATATATATATATCTATATATATATATACATATTTATATAAAGGTCGGGGTTGGTCATCTAGACTAACATTTTTAAATGACATAATTTTCTTTTTATTATTTATTTAGATTTTGTTTTCGATAATTTTTAATTTTACTTATAGTTTTACAGTTATTTTATTTTAGTTTACGTATAATACCCTTTTAGTTTTTAATTTTTTGTTTTATAGATTTAAAAACTATGAAGGTGGTGTATTTTGGTTGACGCTATATGTAATGGAATTTTTCTGCGGGTTGTTTATTGTATAGTAGTCGCGGGTATGCGTTATCCACATGATAGAAGAATTTAAAAGAGAGGTTTATTTATATTATGCAACACCGGTGAGGTCTAAAGTTTTTTAATAATATAATACAGGGATTCATAAACTTTGGAATATTAAACGTTCGATGAAATAAAAAATTTTAATTTAACTTTGTACAAATAAAAAAAGCGCATTTATGATTTTATCACTCGAGTAAAACTGAAAAGAACTAATGCTTTTAATGAAATCCGACCTAGAACATATTATGATAAAATAGTTACGATATGTAATGATAATTTGGTATTCGAAGAATATCGAAGATGATTCTTTTGAAAATACTTAGTATAGATGATAAAGTATAAAATGAAAAGTCAAAATGTAAGACGTTAATAGAAATAGATAACGAGTGAGGTGTGCCTCTATATATACCTCAAAACAGATAGCATCTACTTATTTAAAAATATTCGATGAAAGTTTGTTTTACTAAAAAAAAAATACAAAATTCTTGTAAAAAATTCATTCAAGCTTCCTCGTATATATAAAATTACTTTTTTGTTTAATTTAATTTGCTCTGGACGAAAAAAATTTCCAAGGACAAAATTCATTCCGAGGGGGAAATACATTAGTACTAAAATTAGTCCCCCTCTTTCCTAGTTGGAGGTGGTTAAAGTTACCCCAAACTTTGAAATTTAGCAAATATAGAAACCCTTATTTGTTATTGCAGATTCGGATTTCCCGGGTAAAAATAAGTACGTATAGATTAGTTAATTTTGGCAGAAATCGGCTAACCGGAAGTGGGAGCTTCCATAGAGAGTTTTTAAAAATTCAAAAAAAATTCTGTCATTTTCGGTTAGCCGATTCCCGTCAAAATTAACTAACCTACATGCTTACTTATTTTTAGCCGGAAAATCCGAATCGGCAATAAAATATAGGGGTTCCTATTTAAATTTCAATGTTGTATACATGTATGTTGTACATACTATATGTATACATCTAAGAAACTACTGTGGATCATGTTTTTTATTCTGTAATTACTATAGTTTGTACTGATATGTTTGTTTATAATATTTTTATCATTTTTAGGGTATCCAAACTATTGAAAATTCACAAAAAATATATGAAATGTGTAAGTCACTGATGTCCAGAGGTCAATAATAAAGAAATATAACTTGTATTGCTCTATAATTCTCGAAAACTTAAATCCAAAGTTGTATACGTTCAAGTTCAGAATGATACTATTATATAAAGATTAAAGACATCTGTTTAAAAACAATAAATTGTTCCACGTTGCTAATTTTTTTATATAAACTATGTTCAAATTTAGATTAACCTTCGTCAATCATTCATATGAGTACATGGAAGAATTCGTTGAAATTTTATTTTACTTATACTTACATAGTTTCATTGTTCAACACTTTTTCAAATAGCATTATAATTAAATTTGGCAACCACAATTTTTTATTGTATTGGATTTTAATCAGGAGCTAAATCAACCGGTCTGGAGAAGAAAATATTGTTTTTTTTTAAATTTATTTTTATGTTGTTATATACTTATAATATTGTTAATTAGTCGCGGTCAATATTGTTTATAATGTTAATCAGCGATTATGTTTTAACATAGCTTGCTTAAATTAGAGAACGCTAGAGCCTTTTACTTAATATTAACGAGATTTGTCCTATTTTTATAGGTGCTTCAGTATCAGTATTCTTTTTCTCTGCAAAATTCCTTTTTTAGATATTCCAAATTCAGTTTTTTATATTTATAGTTTAATTTGTCTAGAAAAGCTAGAATAGTACTAGCTAAGGTAAATAGTTACAGTTTCTGATTTAAAGTTTTTCATCTTCCTAAAATTAGTAAGAGGTCGTATAGTAAATTTAAAAAATCATTACAAGATATAGAATGTTATAATTTATTAGTATATGTGTCTAAAATCCCATTGTTATTTTATTAATAAAAAGTCAAAATCGTTATTTTTCAACAATTCGTCAAGCAAGAATTATGAGACGTTACAGAACCTTGTTATGGAAAGTCCACAAGGTCTGTAGCCGAAATTTTTGCGTACCCATGGCTTAAGCACAGCTTTCAAAATATTTCGCGATAAACAGTTGCGTTTACCTTCACGCCACGATTCAAAATACCGAGAGAAGATCGTCCATCGGCAGTAACGGCGGCACAAACCATCACCATTGCTGAAGCTTCACCAGAGAAGACCATATTCGTCAGCAAATTACTAGCATGCAAACGAAGCAATCTTTTTGTACTATCCAGTCCTTTTTTTCTGTTTAGGAGTAAGATCGCATGTTTTAGAAACTTTAAGGGCTTCAATCCAAACTTATTTTCGAATCTGGTTCATCCTTTCTCAGGATATGCTCAGCTCATCAGCCAATTTGTTACTACTGCGACATTGATTTCGTTCAATTAGAACCTTCACCTTTTTAATAATTTCTTTTGATATTTACGGCCACTTTCTTTGCGTTAGGGAATGCTGCGCAACACAAAATATGTATGCAGTTTGAGATGGTTTAACTCTCGAATAATAATTGTAACTTATGACTTTCCAGCTAAATATAGGAATTTATTATTTTCGTTTTAACTTACAAGCAAAGGGTTCAACAGACTTATAAACAATATAGTGAACTGTCATTAGTATACTGTTTAGAGGTCTGTCATAATTAATTTGACAGATATATCCGGGTGAAGTTTCTTATAGTTTGTTAGGATATTCTTCTAAAATATTGTTACTTAATTATTTGATTTACTATAGGTCCTTTTAAATTATCTTAATACCGACCAATAAGTATTTTAGTTTAATCTCTTAAGTTTTCGAAGTTAAGCCAATTTAAAGTCAATTGAAATTTTCGCTGGTCTTCAAATCGACAAGTTAAATTGTGGTGAAATTACAAGTGAAATTATTTTGTTACAGAGTTCAGTTAAATTCTAATACAGCTAGAGTCTTCGTAAGCTCACCTTAAATGCACATAAAACTCGGTTCATTATATATAATATATAAACAAATATATAGTAAGAAATCGTCCCTCTTCTCCTGTATTTATCTAGGCAGTTCTCTTTTTTCAGTTTTAAATATGTTTAAAGATTTAGGTTGAGTTATTATCTCTTATTTGGGGTGACCATTGAGTAAGTATTAAGAAAATGAGGCATAAGATGCTTAATGTGGGATGCAAAAATGTTTGTAGGTCGTAAAATTAATAATTTTTTGTCTGGGGGTTTCTCTATCGAATTCAATTTCACTAGATATTAAGAGGTCAGAAATGAGTTGCATTTTACACGGTGAATGAGTTTAGGGCTCAAGATGGAGTGTGTAGTCTTGATTTCCTTTTCGTTAAAATGACATTTTTAAAAGAAATTAATCTTAATATTAAAAAATAATTTAAACAAATATAATAGTCTCTATAAATTTCTAATTTTATTGTAGATTTATGTAAGTGTATCGAGTTGTTGAATTTTGTGTACTAGCGCGTTTAACACTTAAGCCATTTTTAATTTAAATAAAAAAAGCAATTGTAACAAACGATAAAACTATTATTTATTTCATTTATATAATGTTTTTGGTTTGATGATTTGATATAAATAATAATAATATTATAACTATAACTATTATCATTACTATTACCACTATTCCGATTATTATTACAGAGTTTTGAATTTAAGTAAAGAACATCATCGCGCACAATACTAACATTATTTATATTATATACGTTATGTTTCATGGTTGAAAATTCTAATTCTTAGTTTTTTTTTTCATTTCATGGTTTGTAAAAATATTCTTGCGTTGTTATACGAAAAGCTTGAATTACTTTTTTTTATGGTTTAAACATAAGGTATATAATTATATCAATCTTAAATGTAATTTATTTATACGTATGTAAGGATTACATGTGATTTTGTAATAGACGCATAACTGTGTTTTACGATTGATAGAAATGCCGAAAACAGAGGGAGCGTGCTCGCGCGCAATAATAACATTTTATCATAACCTAAAAATAACAACAAAATAAATTCCATTCTGCAAATGTTGCAAAAGATTGCGTATAGTATTAAAAAAATAAAATGTTTTTATACCTCAAAGCTATGTCTTTTGTATATTATATTATAGTGTGTCTATAAATAATTATTGGTAATTTTCTAAAATTGGCAACAAACGTTTTATCGTAGACATTTTTAATTATCATCCTTTTTTTTTATTTCTTAAACATAAAAAGGATTATAAAAACCTCAAGATAATAAAAAAAAACCCGTATTTTAGTATTCGCATTCTTGTCTTAACCGTCTGCTATAAAACCGTTGCTTATTGCAATTTCTCCCTTGCCTATTGTTTTAAATAGTTTGCTGTTTTTGTTTTAGATCTTATATTTTACATCTTTATGATTTTATGATCACCTTAAGCGTCAAAAGGTTTTATTTTGGTATACAAATTTAGGAAATATAAATTAAGATGGTAACAGGGTTGATACTGGTTTATCGCCACGAATGTTTTTTGCACGAATGATTTTTTAGGGCGTTTTATTTATCCTTTTTTTGTATTGTTTAATACGAGGCAATTTTGGAGATCTATGAATGGTTTTAATGCTTCCATTTATACCTATATTAAAGTTAGGGTTTAAACCAAGGGTTTAAGTCCTTGCAGCTCCAACCCTTTTGCAGTCCTACTTTACAATGTTGCGGGCACACGTTACGACGCATCTACGCAATGTAATCGTTGCTCTGGCATAATGGAATTCGACGCATTTAACGAATTTTTCGTTATAACGATAATTTTGGCAAAAACAACTTGTTTGATTTACTTTGTCTAGGGGTATCAACCTGCTCAATAATTTATTATTGATACGAAGTTATATTTTTCCGCTGGTTCTAAGGAATAGTTTAACTTTAAAATTACTTTGGCGTTCAGAGACCAAAATTAATGTAGATGATTAAAAATTTTCCTTTTTTATTTAATAAAAATGTTGTATGTGGCAATGTTTAATTAAAATTAAAATTTAACCGCTCTTCACCCTTATTTTTGTTCAATTTCTATATCATAACTCACTGCTTTCTCGGTGTTATTATGCTGAAAATCTTCTATTCGATGCTTGTTTACAACTGTAGTGCCGTAGTTTTTTGTATGCAAACTATATAAAAATAATGAAAAAAAAAAATATACTAAATAAGGTTCAAAAAACTTCTTAAGTCCCTCCTTAAAAATGTCTATGTTAAAGTTCCTTATCGAAATTAAAAAATAATCTTAGCTTAATGAAACACATATCATGAAATAAAATATATTTATACTTTTATTTATTTTTATATTCTATAGACATAGGTACCCCATGACACATAAATTCATCCATAACACAGAACTAATTTATCTATATAGCTAGATACTGCACCCATTAATCTTTCAATCACATAAGTTTCAATTTGCCAACACGTGTATTACGAATGTACTTTGCAATAAATTCAAGGTTGGGAAAATTATTTTTTTTTACTATTCAATTAATTTGATCTATACAATATAATATATGTACACATTCAATATAAAACAATTAATTCTTTTGATCCCACAGAACATAGAGCGCCGTATCCAAAATATAAAGTAAAACAAAAAAAAAATCTTGTATCTATAGAACATTTAAATTTAGCCAAAACTCGATAAAGAAGTAGGTAACGCGACAAGTGAAACAAACAAAAACAGCAGAACACAGATCTTAAAGTTATCATTTAGCAATTAGGTAACTAAAACATTAACAACAAAAAACCCACAGCCATTTATCCATACTAAGATTTCAGTTTTCAATCAAATTGCTAATATATATCATAACTAATCAATACTCAATCAATAAATCTTAAATACTTGTGTATACGACAAGACAATACGCAAAAGCTTCGTAAATCTCCAAATAGTAATGAAAAAAAAACCAACGAAAAGTTTTTGTTCACTAATTCAATTCTTTAAGACGCTGTGATGTTAAATAAAATAAATACGAACGAAACAAAATCCAACAACAACTTACGAAAAATGATAGATTTATATATATATATATATATATATATATATATATATATATATATATATATATATATATATATATATATATATATATATATATATTTATATATATATATATATATATATATATATATATATATATATATATATACACATAATATATAAGCGTTGTGTATATATCTCTCTACGTCTATCTAACTATCTATTAATCTATCTATGAAGAATCAAATATAAAAATAATAATACGAATAAGAATAGTAATAATAATGAGAAAAGAAGTTCAATGACTTAATTCAAAGTCAAATCGACAAGCATATATAAGCAAAAAAAAAAAAATACATAACAAAAATTTTTTTTAGTGTATTAAGAGATTTTTGTGTTAAGCTTTTCTTGTGTGTTCATCAAATACAAAAGCAACCCGAAATTTTTTATTTCGATTTAAGAAAACAGCATTCTTATGTGCGCCGCTCTTCGCGCTCTTGCATGAATAAAGTCCAATTTAACGAAACTTTACAATTTGAAAATATATTCCGATCGATTTTAGCTGGATGATATTGTAATTGGTCAGGTAGCACAATCATAAATATATATATATATATATATATATATATATATATATATATATATATATATATATATATATATCGAAAGAGAATCTACTACATACATGTACCAGTACCTAAAAATTTGTTACAATTCTACATAGATTCGTAAAAAAAACTATTTTAAAGTTTATAAATGTTAAGTTACTCATACACACGATACAACTTTAAAATACAAATTCAAAGTCAATGGATCATCTATTATACACTGTTGTGAACGGTATAAATATCGGTTGAGTTGAAAAGAAGAGGTAAAAAAACTATAAAAACGCTTTAAGTTTATATAAGATTCTCTCTCGTAGCTTAATGCTCTTTTGTGTAATCAACGAACCGAATATTTTTATTTATTGTATTAAACTCACTCACACACACACATATATATATAATACACATACACATCCTCTCAATTATATAAAACTACCTCTTGAGAAAAACTAAACTATATAATGTAATGTATAATTATAATACAAAATCTTCACCTTGGCAATGGAAAAAATGATGATGATGATGATGATGAGGGAAATGATCACGATCGCGAATGAAGTTTTATTTTTTTTGTTGTATTCAAAATAAAAATCCGGATGTAAATTATTAAAACAACGGATTAGAGTTAGTCATTCTCGATTTTCCTGTACTTAAAATGGATGATAAATGTTAAACTATGCTTTAATTATGGGATGTAAGGTAAGGTTTTTGTTGCATGAATATATTTCCTATACGTTCGTACATCGATCGTAAAGAGGAATATTTTGAGGCCTATATATGGAATGAGTTCCATATTATTTAGTTTGGCTGGTAAAATAACTATATATAGCCACCATTCACAAGATGATTCAATTTTAGATTGATGATAAAGAACAGCTGACAACTTTCATTCAACGGGCTTTACGTTCTAAAAGTTCAAAATTCTAATTTGACCTATACGCGATTTTACTCATCTGGTGTAAAATATTGGTTTGAAGACAATCGATCATGCATTTCTCCTACTATTCAACCACCTCTGGAAGATGAAGACAATATTTTTCCTATTTCCCAAGAAAAAGCAAATCTCATCTACCGACAATTTGCTGCAAACCCGAATTTAGCTGATTATAATGTAATACCCCATATTATCTTTCTAGCCTGTTCGTCGATGCGTCGCATTAAGGTCTAGAGTTATTGTTAAAGTCTGATGAAATATTTAGAACATGACCCTCTAATTCTCGATCGTCAGCATGGTTTTTGCGGGGGCGTTCAGCAGGTGCCTTAATTAATGTTGTCACTGAATAATAGAATAGAAGCATTCATCAATCTGCTGAATTACAAGTCATTGTACATCTCGAAAGCATTTAATCGCAACAGGCACAAGGGTTTGCTGTGGAAATTGAGGGTAATTGATCTTCACGATTCGTTAATTTTATGGATTGAGAATTTTCTTCTCTGTCGCAAAATCCAAGTAGTTGTGGATGTCGTGTCTTCAATTCTACATTTTTTAAACGCTGGTGTTCCTTAAGAATCTGCTCTTTCTCTGACACTTTTTCTAATTTTCATCAATGATCTCCTATCAACAACTCTCAATCTAATATACTTCTACGCCGATGACACCTTACTTTCCACCTCTTACTGTTTACCTTTTTTCATCGCAAAACGATGTTCTCGCAGAAAGAATGGCTATATGAAGGATCGCTTTACACGAGATCTCAATTCTATTCTAGAATTGGGTGAAGCCAGCAGGGTTGAGTTTAACCCCAAAAATTTCAATCTTGTGATTTTTCTAACCGAACTGATCGCCATCTTTTCTGACATGAATCCAGCTTAGCTACGTCTGACACATTTGAGATTTTTGGCTTAACTATATCAATGAAAATATCTTGGGCTGCACAAAACAACCAGATATGGATTTTTACGACGATTTAAGTTTTACTTTATACCACCTGAACTTGATCTAATTACAATATACAGGACCTCATATTTGGGCTGGAGCACCGAAAACTCATTTGACTACATTCGATCGGGTCCAAACCTGAGCTTCTCAAATTATTGAGAACGTAAAATTATATTAGCTAATTTTAATTCTCTTTCCCATAGATTACGCCTATATTATACGTGTTTTACAAGTACTTTAACGGCCATTGTTCATTGGAACTTTATGGATTTATGCCTGGTTTGTTAAGGCCCGCGCATAATTTAAGACGCCCTGTGCACCGATACAATCTGGAAATCAAATACGTTAGGACCAATAAATTTAAAAACTCATTTTTGTTAGGAGCACATGGAAAACAATTTTTGAACAAGTTATAAACAAACAGATAGGTAATTACTTATCGGAGCCTGATCTTATTAGCAGAGGTCAATATGGATTCCAACAAGGCCAGTAGTATACTTTGCTTGTCTTGATTTGATAAGCAGTTTGTACGTACATTTGGAAATTAAGAAAAAAGTTGGAGTGATGTTTGTAGACCTTTCAAAGGTATTTGATTGCATTGATCATACAATTCTTTTATTAATTTGAAGTTAATAGGCATTACCGACAAGGCTCATTAATTTTAGTGAACTATCTGGAAAATCGTTTACAGTTTACCCAAATCGGAGAAAATCGATCCGGTAATATTATTTCCTCAAATGGAATAGCATGGATCAATACATGATATTTTCGTTTGGAAAATTAGGGTTGGATTCAAATGTATTTTGGGGTATCTTGCTGAACGATGATATAATAATAAATAAAATCTGAATCCGACTTCTTTGCTATTTGTTTATATTCATTGATCTAACAACTTATTTTTTGACTTCAATTGAATCTAATTCTGAATTATAATTTAGATCCTAAGTTTTACTTTCGTAATGCTATATAGAATATTATTTCTTGTTCCAAAATCTAACATGAGCATTAATTTCGAACGTTTATTTTATTTTTATTTTTTTTGAACTGTTTCCCATTCTTTGTTATGCCGAAGCGATTGCAGTCATATAATATTCTGTTTTAAATATTCTTAAGCCAAGAATTCTTTGACATTGACCGAGAAGTCAACATACATTTTTTTTAATCTGAGATGATACTAATATAACATTCATATAGCAAGTAATAAGGTAGTTTTTACTTTTAAAGTTCGTATATTATTCTGTTCACACATCAGGGTAGAAGCTAAGCTGATCATTTCAAAATTACTCGACATATTTCGAAATAAATGGCAATCAAACGTCTAATTATCGGTCTCTTTATATACAACACAAACTATTTATGTTCTATTGTTTCTGCTTAAGGACACGAACGCATTTTTATTATTTATATCCATTCGATTTAACCTTTTACTGAATTATAAAGATACATTGACGAGCAAAAAATCGACAACATGTCGAATAGAAATTAGATTTTTTTTTGGCAAACTCATGATGAAAATGTGATTTAAGATTGAAATGTTATTAGTTTTTTTTTTGCGCTCGATTATATTTTTTTTTTATTAACAATATCACCTACAAAAACTGCCGCCCGCCCGATTTTTATTTATCTAAGCGTTTTTAATTAACTAACAACTAAAAATATATATATACACAAAAGTTGCTCATAAGGAATTTTCGAAAGTCTTTTAATAAACTCGTAGCCATGTGTCTAAACAATATACTCTCGTATATACACATTTTAATTTTGTGTGTACCGCATAATTCCAAATTTTGTGTGTATGTTGTCTGATTGTGATATATGACATTTTAACATTTTGATTTCCTGTTCGTTTTTTTTTTTTTTTTATAAATATTTTTGAAATTCTAAATTTACATTTTAATTAAAATATGTTGTGTGCCGCTAAAAATTAGAATATGAATAGAGCTTGTCAAATATGAAAAAAATGTTATGCTTAATAGTGCGGTCTTTACACGATTTAAAAATCATAGAACTCAAGCAGTGTATACAAATTAATGCAATTTACCATTCTATATACACAAAAAGGGTATACACTAAGCCTTCATCGTTTGCTAATTATTTAAGGATATTTTCGTTATGTACATAAAATGTGTGAAGGGATTGGCCATAAACCAATTTACCCGATACTTTATTTTAATGCCTTAATCCTCTAACGATATTTTCTCCTTTCGTATTGTCTTACCTTTTTGTCTCCGTAAATTAGTTTATTGGCTTATGTTTTAAAATTTAATGATCCCTTTTCGGTATCTCAACTTTTAGGTACCTATACATAAATCGAATTGCCGCTTCCAGTAAACAGTTGTAACAATAAACTTTCAATTGATGTAAACGTATTAGGTATATATATGCGATATCAATCAAATATTTGTAAAGTAATAAAATTGATTGAAATTTTAATTTGAAACCAGGTTGGAAGGGTACACAATAATAAAAAATATGTTTTAGCAAAACTATCAAATTATTATCAGTTGTTGTAGCGGTTAACAACAGTAAAATGATGTGAAATATCGTGCGAACCGGGATTTTAATTGGGACAAGTTTTTTAACAAATAGGATGTACTGAATATCGGTTAGAATACGGTTTATAAAAGACTACACATCCAATAATCTTTGCAGTGTTGTATCTTTGTTGGTATTAAATTATTGTAGTATTTTAAAATTTTTAATTACGTGAAAATTTAATGCTGTTAAAAGTGTAGTATAAATTAAAATTATAATGTATAGAATATTGGTATCAAACTTACTAACCAAATATAATAATTTTTGATCGAACTGATAATTTAATCGAAACATTCTAGACGATATAGTCTTTTGACATTTTTTGTTGAGCTAAAATACTGTTATTGCTATCTCAATAGACCAATTTTAAAATTAATTAAGACAATTTTTGTTTTCTTTCCACAGACATATCAACAAGAATGGCTTACGCCACAACAATATGGTGAGCTTTAGTTAATATTAATTTTATTTTTTAAAAATACTTACGACTGTTATTTTAATTACAATAATTATGACCTTCAAATCCGATGCAGTCAGTTGTAATTTAATTTCTACATATTTATGAAGCTTCAACTGTTGATTTTAAGAAAAAGTAAAGCACGCGAAAATACTACGCGACTAAACACATTTTTACCAAAAAGAACATTAAACACTGATCGAGAATATAATACAAATAAATTAAACAAAACTGTTTTTATACTAGGTATAGTTCTCTACCCATTAAATAAATCAAGCGTTGAAACTTAGTTTCCAATTCTGAGTTACGCAGGCAATAAATTCACATGGAAAAGTTGACTTGAAAATAACCATGAAAATCATACATTACGCATTCTTCGTTTAATGATATCCGCGAAATCGTTTGGATCACTTGAAGTTATCTCTTCTTGAACGTCCGTAAACCATTTCGGTAGGTGTACAGTTTATTCCCTCTTTCACGGTTGTGCGAATTCTAAGCAAGACAAATGGTATCTCATCGCTCCAATGGATCGTATTACATCGAACCATTAATGATGCCTTGAAAACTCGGCTAAACCTTTCTACCATGCCGTAAGATTGCATATGATATGCGGTGGTTCTTATACGATGTGCTTCTAAAAGCTTGGTCAAATCTGAAAATAACTTTGACTAAAATTGTGAGCCTTGGTCTGTTCTGATTTTTATTGGGATTCCAAAATGCGAAACATATTGGGAGACGAACCTTTTCGCTACCGTAGAAGCAGTCATTTCTGCATTAGGATACGCCTCAGGTAATCTCGTAAATCTGTCAACGATTGTAAGCAGGTAAGAAAATCCACTGGATTGTGGTAGAGGCCCACCAAATCCATGTGTATATGTTCAAATCGTGACGGTGGTATTTCAAATATGCCGTGTTCCAACTTGGTATGCCTGATGCATTCTCTCGCCCATCTGTTGCAGTCTTTGTTTAGTTGAGGCCAAAAATATCGCTAAGAAACCAGTTTTCTGGAAGCGCGAATGCCGGGATGTGCTAATGAGTGAAGAGATTCAAAAACTTATTAATGTTATAACTTATAATGTTTCACCGGTGTCTGAAACTTTATATTTTACTAATTTAAATGAAAATTTGGTGTTCCGTTTCTCGCTCGTTAATAAGGTGTCGCGATTGCCTAGGGCTTCATTCAGTTTTCGAAGTAATGGCTCGCGTAAGTGGTTTGTGGTCTGTATAAACTGTCTGCCTTCTTTAAGATAGCGAAAATGTTTCAGAGCTAGATAAATCCCTAAAAGCTCTCTGTCGAAAGCTGAGTACCATAACTCTGCCGACGAAAGTTTCTTCGAGAAAAATGAGATTGGTTCCCAGGTATCCTTATTTAGTAGTTCTAACACGGCGTCAACGGCTCATAACTTGATGCGTCCGTAGTTATACTGAAAGTTCTGTCGTCATTAGGATACACTAAAATAGTTGATGTTGCCAGAGCACGTTTGGCTTCATTGAAGAATTTCTCAGTGAGGCTAAATGAGAATGCAATGGTGAGAGATATTGTGCAATGTTTCTAACAAATCTACTATAGTAATTAATCATACCTAAGAACTGTTGTAATTGCCGATTCGAAGATGGTGCAGGGAAATTACAAATCGTTTCAACTCGACTAACGTCTGGTGAGATTCCATTTTTCGATATTATGTGTCCGAAAAAATTGAGACTTTCGGCACACAAAACACATATTTGGACGTTTTAATGTTCACTCCAAATTCCACCAGTCTGTTTAAAAGTAGCCTTAAATGGTGTTTGTGCTGTTCAACATTCTCACTAGCCACCAGTATGTCGTCTATATACACAATGACAAAATCTAGCCCTTGACAACTGCATTCATAAATCGCTGGAATGTTTGACTCGCATTACTCAGGCGAACAAACTCAAATAATCCAAACGGCGTAGCTATAGCAGTTTTGTGTATGTCTTCCGGTGCTACTGGTATATAATGGTACGCTTTCACCAAATCAATTTTAGAGAATATCTGGCAACCATTCAACCCCAAAGAACATTTTTGGATATGCGGTATTGGGTACCTATCTGGCACCGTAATAGCATTTAACTGACGGTAGCCACCGCAAGGACGTTAATCCCCACTCTCTCTTCGATACCATATGTAGTGAAGAGGACACACTTGATTTTGACTGACGGCATATTCCAAGTTGTAACATATGATCGAATGCTATTTTGGCGGCTCTGTGTCTGACGGGATCCAGCCTTCTTGGATTACAAAAGTGTAGTGGACCACTTGTTTGAATATGGTGAACGACATAATGATTTACAGGAAGTTTATAATCCGGTTCTTTCACAAGATTTGGAAACTCAGCTAAAATTTAACTAAAATCGTTATCAATCACGAAGTGTAGTGGTGTCGGTGTCTCATCTTGAACAGATATCGTACTTATGTCCAGTTTTGTCTTTGTATCAATAAGACGTTTACGTTTGAGATCTACGAGAATGTCGAACTTGGTAAGGAAATCTGCTCCTAATATTGGTTTGCTATAACAGATGCCAAAACAAAAGGATGGATAAAATTACGTCTCAACCCTAAATCAACTTCTAACAGTTTTATGCCAAATGTGTCTATGTAAGTGCCATAAGCAGAAGATAAAAAAAATCTGGAGTCTTGCAATCATGATTGAATTTGACCCATGACCAAGAACACTTATTTATTCCTAACATCTTTAATAAAAAGGCGTTGTGTGGTACAATTACCAGTATTTGCTGCAATGGCAGCATCGCTTTTTAATTTTTGGATCGGTTATTTTGCTTGTTTGGTTTGCCTGAGCATCAAAATTACAATGCACCTCACATTTATGAGACTTACTTCCATATTTAAAGTGATCCCGGCATAGAGGATACTTTTCTACGTTTCGAATACTACGATTTGAACTTTTGCTTCTAGATCGAAAATAATGCGGACTCTGCGAACGATTAGCATTCCTATGACGTGGAGCTGAAATGTTAAGTTGAACATTACGCTTCATGTATTTTATCAGCTATATCTAATAAATATCACCAGCTCTCCGATCGTCTTGATGATTAAATATATATTTTTGTTAGTTGGTGGATCATAAAGAGTTTTTAATTTATAAACATAAAATTATTGAGTTTTATTTTATTTTACAAGTGGTGACCCCGACCTAGAACACATTTATTGTATCGGGTTTTAAAAAAGAAATAGAAAAAAGAAAGCGTCAGGAAATTTTGTTAAAAGCCGGCATTTTTATTTGTGAAGTCTATATCCATAAAAGAATCAGCGCAGCGGAAGCCGGGAGCTAAGTATTACTACTGTAGCAGTGCATTCAACAGTTTGAAACGAGGTGAATTCTGGAATTTAACACCGCCACTGGTGAAGCAATTTTCTTCTATTTTTAATTTGTTTATGTACCTCGACTTTCTATTGCAAAGAACTTAAACATTGAAAAAGGTTCTTTATTCCATCCTCGATTTCTTATAGGACTATAATTACTATACTCATAACTCTTCATGTGATCATTTTTATTAATTACATTATTATTTCTATTTAACACTAAAAAAATGAACAAATAGTTTACATAATAAGTGCTACTCCAAATTTCTAGATTGATCATTAAAATGTTGCCTCTTCCTGTCAATTCTATTAAACCAGCAATTGTTTACGAATTAATCACTCGTAGCATTTGAATAACTTCCATAACCTAAGCATATTCGTTTGTGATGAAATTATTGCATATATGTTAGGCAAATATTAGGCACGAATAAAAAGACGACGGACAACCAAATTTTTATTTAAAAAGCGCCCATACATAAATTAGTTCGTGATTACATTTGTAAGTGGTAAAACCTGTTGCCACAATTTAATGCAGCTTCCAAAGCAATTAATTGTTTATTTACTACTGATGATGGTTTAACTAATCTTATATGTTTATATATACTCTCATATAATTCGCATACATGTAAAGGGATAGATAAAAACTAAACACAAAAATAATTATAATTAATTTTACTACATTTGATAGATTCTAAGAAGAAACATAGAATTATACTCTTAACCAATTTACCACGTTACGATAGATATGTATAAGAAATTTTTCCTTGTGTTATTGAGATGCTGTTCTTGTATCTTCTTATAGAAGTATAAATTAAAGGTTAAATGTTTGGGTTAAATAATTTTATACGTGATAAAATTTTTTTTTATCTTATAACAAAATAAATTATTTTCGCAATAAATTTTTTATTTTTTATAAATTAATATTTGATTAAAAAAAAATTAATTTATTTTTAAATGGATTATAGACTTACAGCGTTTGCATTTTGATTTATCACAGGAAGTGAACTTTGTTCAGAAACCTATAATGGAAATACATTCTGTGTATATTTACGAGGTACATAAATATAATGGATTGATAGCGGTTGATGATGGATTAGCATATATATGATCGCGGTTGAACCACCTCTGAATATAATTAAAATAATGTTTTCGTATATGTATAGAGAGAGGTTAATCATTCATTGCACTATTCGCGTATATTCTGTATACTCATTCTGCCACTGTAATTTTAATAATTATATAAAAAAATTAAAGAATACATTAAAATCATCATTAAAATTAACAAATTTGATAATAAAATTAATCAATGCGTTTATTTATTTTTAACGAGTTTAGCTATAACTATAAAGTTTATTTTTCTTAAAATCTAATCAGCAACATCTTGTTTAATAGTACATTGCTATTTTTTTCACATTTACGATATGAGTAATAGTTACAATTTTAAATAAACTACTATGAGAGCACGATATATATTTTCTAATTTAAGCAACAACAAAATATCTTGAATTATTTAATTAATTTATCGATTTTTAACACATTCTTCGTGAACACTTGATATACATAAAAATCTTAGATAGCGATAAAATCAACTGTAAATTCATCGATAAATTATAATTACGAATGTATATTCTTGAAACAATATTTTGACTAATTTTGAAATTAAATAAATTGTTTCAAGTACCATGTGTAGTCGGATTATTTATATATATATATTTCAGGTGACCGCAACAGGTTCTTTTCGATAAATTAATTGACTTCTACATTTTGCGCGTGCGATTTACGAGATTACATATTATATTTTTTTTATGTTAGTAAATAAACATAGTTTTCAAAAAAACATGAAATAATTTTTTTTTTATGTTGATGTTATAACTGTTCTACAAAGTTAGTTAGTTATTCATGGCTTTGGATAGGCACTAAAGAAACATTTTGTATATTTTGTAAGATGATATTTTTATTTGTTGTCAAACAAATTAACTTGTCGATTGGATCGTGCATACAGGTTAAAATTTTAATAGCTAATAAAGTTGTTCAGATGATAAGTTATTTATTGAATTTAATTTTTTTTACATAATTTATTATAACTTTTTAATATTATTTATAACAATGCGTTAATTAGTTATGCAGATAGGTATAGATTATATTCCAATAACTAGCCTATGGTTTTCAATTACAGTCAAATTGATCGCGTGTATATTATAATTAAAGCTATAGGAAAACAGGAATATATGATAGAAACTGATTAAATATTTTTAACGGATTTTTAACATTTCTTTCATTTATTAAGGAACAACTCTTCTGTGATGTCAAAGTCGTTGCATTTCATTGAATAATTCAGCCAATTTGTACAGTAACATGACGTTTTTATCCAAAGTAGTAATGGAATAAAACTAAAAAAAATTGAACTATTTTCAGAACAAATTATATTTGCTAAATACTTCTAAATCATTCTTTAAAAAATTCTCATTAAGCAAAGGGCTTAAACTTTTTTTTATTAAATAAGATGCTAAGAGAAATTCTAGATAATAAAAACGATGTGGTCAAGATGAAAACGGTGACTTTAGATAAAATTGGAAGATCTTATTTACAAATTCTTGAGTAAAATTCTACTTAGAAGAACTAAGATCTTCCCTGTCTTAGCTTAATATTTCAAATTCATCTTTGTGTACAATTCACAAAGTTTAAATCTAAAATTATATATCAAACCGAGCGTATACGCATCAGTAAATCACAGTATTTTGCCATTTGACTGACATTGTAAAAAAATATATTTACTTCGTGCCCATTGCGATCTATACCCTAATCATATTAAAGATTACGAATCATTGCACTCAGCAAATTGGAAAATCCCAAACTAATAGATCTTATTCGCGCGCACTAAAAATGTTAACTCTAATTTGGATTTAAATAGATTTTTATTCTGTTTTATCCTAAATCTATAGTGATAATAATAGTAATAATAATAGCAACAACAATAGCAATAATAATAGCAATTAAATAACAATAACTATATCTTTATATATATATATATATATATATATATATATATATATATATATATATATATATATATATATATATATATAAATGTTACTGTAAATTAATACTTGAGGTATATGATGTGGCGTTTATTTTTCATCTTCTAAGTGTATACGAGCTTACATACTGAGATCAAAAGAACTTTACCAAAAAAAAAAAAAAAAAAACTAAAATTAAAGTAGGAAGTAGAAGATGAGGAACTTATAAAAAAATATAATTTTGGTTCTTCTTATTCCAATCATAATAATTATTAATAATATGTTGTTGCTTTATATACGCGCTTAAAGATGCATAGAGCATATGTTCGAAATGTGAAAATAACAAATAAAAATGATTTGTTATTAAAATAATTAATATTTTTTAATTAAACATTAAACAAAAAAAAAAAATCAAAAATCAACAATTGTAATGTATGTATTCTAAGCACCTAGGTGTTGATTAGAATTTATTATTTTTAACGGTGAAACATTTAAAAGTACATCATATATAAATTACTAAATATTAAATGGTGATCGACTGTTGGTGGGACTGAATTATATGCATTTTGTTCTAAAAATCTCAATCCATCAAATCGAAAAAAATAAAAATAAAAATAAATACTTTCCTGTCAATCAATCAAATTATATTACATATTTATTTTGATCATAAGTTCGTGGCGTTCGACGTAATTAGATATCTTACGAGATAAAATTAAAGATTAGTATTGCAATATGTATGATGTATCTATATATATACTCGAGTAAGCAAGATGAAATCGCTTAATTTTCGAAAACTTATTGGAAGTAATGTTTACATTATAACAAATTAGGTAAACTATAAATAATAATTAAATATTGGCGGATGGAATTTCCCGCGTATTGTTTGTATACGTATATATAGCGATATGTTTGTTTTTAAGTAAAGTAATACGAAATTATCGCTGATCAATATTGATCTTATGATTTTTGTGATGTTTATGAATATTTTGATATGTTAGTGCGTTTCTTATGGTACGAAAAAATATGGATATTATAAACACATTTGTTTAACAGTCCTTGAAAAGACTTAAAATTAAGTTTACACACTTTTAAAGCACACCAACAGTTAATACAAAGTTCCATCTAAAAGTCAGTGCTCACAAACGACCACTATATAGCGTATTTTCTTTCGGACAGAAGTTTCGGTGCAATTTATATTCTTACCCAGGGTGCAATACTTTCGAAAGATTGGGCTACACCCAGAAAGATTCTGTACATGAATAATAAGGCAGTATTAGATTTCATTTAAATGTTTTAGATTGCATCCTTTTGAGCAGCAGTTTCTCAAATATTTTGAAGGGTACTAAACGCAGGGAATTATGCTCATATATTTTTTATCATTAGAGGGCTTGTTTGGTTTCGGGTTTATTGCTAAAACGGTAGATTCGATTGAATTTAAACGTTTAATTATTTTAATAAAATTTTAATTGTAATATTTTCGGTGTTAAAGTGAATATAAATAGGATTTTCTTGCAAGTACTTTGTGTAATTGCTATAAAACGGTGGATTCAATCGAATTTAAATGTTAAATTATTTTAATAAAGTTCTATTTGTAATATTTTCTCGGTGTTAAAGTGAATATAAATAAGATTTTCCTTCGAGTACTTTGTGCAATTGCTATAAAACGGTGGATTCAATCGAATTTAAATGTTAAATTATTTTAATAAAGTTCTATTTGTAATATTTTCGGTGTTAAAGTGAATATAAATAAGATTTTCCTTCGAGTACTTTGTGCAATTGCTATAAAACGGTAGATTCGATCGAATTTAAACGCTTAGTTATTTTAATAAAATTCTATTTGTAATATTTTCGGTGTTAAAGTGAATATAAATAAGATTTTCATGCGAGTACTTTGTGTAATTGCTATAAAACGGTGGATTCATCGAATTTAAATGTTTAATTATTCAAATAAAATTCTAATTGGACTATGTAATTTATAGGAATATTATATTAATACAATTAATATAATAATACAATTATAATACAATTTAAAATTGCGAAAATAATAAAATTTATTACAGGCTATGGCTATAAGGAATTAGCTCACTAATAGTTTTTATTTAAGGGAACTATGCAGGAAAGCTAAATAATGACACACTGGGGCTGCTGATAAAAGGTGATAGGAAGCAGAGTAGTTTATAAAAGTTGTGATTGTATTACACTAACAGTAGTTTGAATATTGACTATCGGGAAACCGAATCAATGCTGTCATTACTCATATAACTTAACTTCCCTACTCCACAAAAACCTGTAGAATAGAACTGTTCCGTAATGATCATGAGGTGGCTGAAACCGGGTCGTTTCTGTCAGGCATGGAAATATATCTAAAGAAATATGCGACAATTCCTCCTATCCTACCGTTTGTTAAATGTAAAAAGGCTGTGGGAATATGACCGGCGTTATCCGCAAACACTTTCCTGGTGATTGGTCTCACAGTCTCATCAATCAATCAATTAGAGGGCTTGTTTGGTTTCGGTATTATAATTTTTTCGGCTTCTTTATATTACGGAGGTAATAGATTTTAGTCGAAATGATGCGTTGGTTATATATATGAAGAAGTTTTCTTACTCCTTTTTTATGAAGGTTTTATCATGAAAAAGAAACTGTAATTAAATTATAGCAAGGTGATTTTTTTTGTTCTTATGTTAAGATTAATTTCGTCTTTTAACTCCCGTAGTGATATGTTGGTTTTCCACAATGAAACGTTTACTGTCAGTATTTTTCTACTGTGAAACCAGAAAGAGAAAAAAGCCATAAATCACATTAGAGTGATAAAGACAATCGTACCGAGCAATTGGCGCAGTGGTTAAAGCTGCGGTGTTTGGGACGGGAGGTACCGAGTTCGAATCCCAACGGGGGAGGGTTGCAAAAGGGATTTTTCATCACTTGATTACGATCGGTGATGACGATGAACACAACTATGACCCCCCGTTGGAGTGCAGAATTCATGGGCCGAACCATCGTCCATGCCAGTACAGGCTAGCTGGAGCAATGCAATGTGCAGATGGATATTTGAAAAAACGCGAACCTGTATTCGCGCGTCCTCGATTTGTCTAGTAATGCCGTAAAGTAGGACGTTAATTAACCGCGAAAGAGTTAGGAGAGCTTCGGCCCTAAAACAGATTGCATAGAAATAAACAAACAAACAAACAAAGACCATCGTTTTTGGTTTTTTTATTGAAACAAAAAAAAAAAAAAAAAACAAAATAGAACAAAATCAACTGTCAAGTAATTTAGACTTTTTTCTCCCTCTGGTTAGTTACAAAAATTAGTTTGTAAATTTTAAGTTAATCTGCTCAAATTGAGAGATTAAAAAAAGGATGACATGAAGAGATTTTATTAAATCTGTTCAAATTATAATTAAACGCAATATGCAATATTAAAACCCTTTAAACACCTCTAATCTAACTAATCACAGTCAGTGATAGAATTATATTTTCTTTAATTTGGGTAAGCATAATTTAAAAAACCATATGGCAGACCGTCATTCAAATATTTAACCAAATTACCAGAAACCATAGTCCATTTACATTCATTCATTAAAATTAAAAATATACAAGGTCATTTGACCTATAGCTTTCTAACCGCGCAACAGACCAATTTTCTATAAACACGATGTCACACCGATTTGAAACTGACACAATCGCCAATCAAATGTCAGCATAATCAATTATTAACCTGCACACAAACGACAGAAAATAAATGAAAAAAAAAAAAAAAAAAAACGAACATAACCACATGTTGTATGTAACTTACACATGTGTACACATCTCAATCAAATTTGAATGTTTCTTTTAAAAATCTGTTCAGTCGTGTATGTACAGACGTACATATATTTCGTTTGGTGTCTTGAGTTTGTTGAGGTAAGTTAAGATAAATTTGCTATGCCATTCAAAAATTCTGTTTAATTGATTTTTTTTTTTTCAATTTATTGTATGTAGTGAAGTTTATCAGTCACGCTTCAACTTACCTAAAAATGCCATATTAAGAATTTATTGTGCGGTATATTATTGCTAGTTTTGCTATTAATTTTTATCAATCATAAACTAATAATTATATATAGCTATTGCCAAAACGGTATTATTTCGCTGTATATTAACATTTGCAAGACTATATAACAAAAACAAATTCTTAGTAATAATTATTATTAACATTACTATTGTTACTATTACTACTATTATATATATAAATATATATATATATATATATATATATATATATATATATATATATATATATATATATATATATATATATATATATATATATATATATATATATAATTATTAATGACCAATAATAGTGGAATATAGCAAGTTTTGACCAAGAATAATATAATGGAAGGTTAATTATTAATTATTCAATTGGAAATTTATTTGTTATAAATAAAAAAAAAAGTTGCGTTTTTTTTTCAAAGTTGAATGATCTCAATGTCAAAGACAAATTATATTATATTTCTTTTTATTGAATATTTAGTTTAAGATCAAGTTTAATTACAAAGATATATGTTTATGATATGTTTTGACCATTTATTTTAGCGCGGAATGTTACAAGTAATTAATGTATATTGGTACATGTTTAATTGATGCATTGAGTTTTGAAGTGAATTGTAAATAATATTTGAGACCATCTGGTTAAATTAATTTTATGAGTCACTCGATTAGAACGATTGTTCGATTTACAATTATGCGTGGATGTTCCACACACGCATATTAACCAATTTAATCAACAACCATATAAACTGCAACAACCTGCAAATTAATCCCCAATCCAAATATTACATCCTTCAAACAGTGTGACGATGAACACAACATAAGTAATCCAAAAATTCCATGGATATGATGTAAGATATATCCATCATGGAATTTTTGGATTAATTTACATAAATATGCCATTTCTTTAAGTTTGCAACAATTTTTTATGTAGTATGTTTTTTACTCACACATCTTGATAGAATTAATTTTTTTTTGCAATAAAATTCTTATACTTTTTGATTAAGTTTACGAATTTTAAAAGATTACCTAATTAATTTTTTTCTTTCTAATGCTGCATAGTCTATAGGTAAATAGAAGTTCATTAACATATTAAGTTATAAAAGTTTAACATTTAAAAAAAAAAAAAAACATTTTATTTTGTTTCTGATCAAGGTGTCGTAATATGATTTATGCGAATTATGTCATTGCGATTGTTGGTTCATTTAATCCATATTCAATAATTAGTTTTGATTAATTATAAGCTGATCGGTTCTGTTATTCGTAATATCGTTGCTAAGGTATGATTCTAATTTTTAAAGTTTTAGAAATCCTCAAATGGTAGTTCTGTAAAAAGGCATCAACAAATTTAAAGCTTTGATCAAATTAATGATCGTACATATCTTAAATTCTTTAAAGTGTCCTCTCCAAATAGTGCTTCAAATCAATGTAAGCAACCTTAGAAAATTCGGTTTAGTTTCTGCATGGCTATAGGAAAAATCAAAATTTAGGAAATTACAATTTGATTTTCTAACTTGAAACCGCTAAAATCCGTTGGACTTATTTTGTACTGCAATCTTTTGTATAAAGATTCTGATGCTGTTCCTCCTTAGAAACACACACAATTTTTTTTCTAGTATGACAGCTCGGCTTAATGCTAATTTAGTATTCCGGATATAATTAAACTTAAAATATTGAATATAACCTAAAAAATATAATTTAAAAGTAAATTTCCAAGGTTTGACATTTTTGGATTCCTTCTTCTAATCCACTTCGTTCATTTAATCGAGCAACGATTATATGGTAAATTACCATAAACTTATTTTCAAAGACAATAAATTCTAAAATATGCTTATGCTGTCCAAACACAAATATTATTTGATTTTTAAGAATAACTTTATTGCCAATAAAGTAATAAATTCAAGGGCATATTTATCGAAACCGCGAATTTTAGCATATTTGGTACAACATTGGTTTATATTCGTTTATAGTATTTAACACACACGGTATTTATTACCATATGTTATGCGTCTACTCCCACTTTCTTTTGGCACACATAATATGACTGCTCGTAAATTAAAAACTCATATATCACTATAATCGGATAAATGGTCAAGGTATTTTCTTTGTGAGCTAACTTACTAGGATGTCATTAGTCGAGCTAAAACATTACTGGATTTAGCATGTGTCTCTTAATAGGTTTTGCGAATATTTTAGGTGATTTACACGGGTAGGATAAAAAAGCCATCCAAACTTTATTTGATTAATATCATCTTCGATTTTATATGCTATCGTTTATGTATGTTTAAATAAACTATTAACTTTTATTAACTTTTGATTAGTAATAATTTTAATGATATAAATTCGGGTTAAGGTAACAAAAAACCACAAATTATTATTTATTATTTGATTTAAATCTTGACAGTAAAACTTGAAAAAAAAACTAATTTAAAATCGACTAATGACAACAACAAGTTATTTTAAACAATAATCCGTCCCGATGTAAAAATTTGATAATACGAGTGCATCTTAAATGCATTCTTTGTAAATGAAAAACTATCTACCATCATCATTTTTCGAGTTCTTAGGTCGTATACCTACCATTACATCGCAATGTTATAATGTATGGCACTTAAAATACAAATTATGTTGGCCATGTATTACATATTAAAAATTTAAAAAGCATAAATCATGTAATTATGTTGTGTTGATTAATTTATATTTGTCGAATGATGTTTATGTGTGTATTTGTATATATATAGCATCTGCATTTTATTTTAATGATCTCTGGGCTTTTTAAATGTTGTTTGAGATACATGTTTACCGTTATGCAACAAAACACTGGATCGAAATTGTTTATCTTTAGATTTATGATTTTATTTTATGATTTATTTTAAATAAGTAAATTAAATCGGTTTTTATTATCTTTTGGTGGTGATGGTAATAAATTTGTGCTTGGAAGCATCTTATACAAATTAAACAAAATTAAATAAGTGCAATAAAATAGGTTTAATGCGAACCTATACTCTTCAGAGGTATGCAACAATATTACAAACATATTGTTAACTATGACATTTTTAAAACCGATACATAATTAAGTAAATCTGTATCTATTCTAGAACAAATGTCTTTTCATATCGAAACAACTGTCAAAAAATATTTAATTATTATTTTTAAATTTTGTTGGTTCTAAAAAATTTAAAATAATGGTAATTAATAAATTAATAAGAAAAACGGAAAAAAGTTTATAAAGTTTTTATTAGTCAACTATACCAAACTTTCGTTCGGAGCAGGAGGGATCTAAGTCAAAAACCTAGTTTTCTATTTTAAATTATAAAAAAATGTTTAATTCATATAGTTAGTCGAAGCAATGCTTACCTGGTTTTAATATATGTACTTTACATAAATAAAATGCTATCGAAACGTACTGAAAGTTCTAATTTTCCAAACAAAATATTAACTTAGCTTTTAATTTGATGAACCCATGGTTTTATACCCCTATCCCCTACTTTTAGTTGTGTTATGCTTTCAGAAAAACTTATTTGAAATTTTAAAGTTCTAGAAAATTAGCCTTTTTTATTAGTTTATTAGTAAGTCTGGATTTTTCTGCATAAATTGGTTGGACAATACTATCATATTGTCAGCTCTGGTCCTTTTAGTGATTCTGTTCATTTAGAATTGTTTAAACTGATTATATTCGTAAGAGGCCAGCATAAACCTTTATATTGGTGTTATCACTTGTTGTTATTAAATCGGCCATGTCTTTCTTTTTTTTGCATGGCAAACCTTTTTTCACCAAGTGATCATCTTGGACAAAGCGGTTTGTGTTTTTTTTCTGTTGCTCAGATGCGTTGTTAGAGAATATTAAGAGTTCGGATTGATATTTTTACGACAAAAAAAATTGCAACTCTGTAAAAAAAATTCTGCCGTTTTGTGGTACTAAACTTCGAGAACATTTGAATTGGCCTTCTTCAGACGAGATGTCTCGCTGTTTTTTAAACTCGATTCGTAACTTTATTCTTCCACCTACTGAGATTTCGTTATCGCTTCTTACTTTGACTTGTATTCTCCTGCCCAATTAAACTACACTTTCCATTACGATTTCTAAGAACCTGAATATAGTAATTGTAGCTCCATTTTGCATTTGGAGGCTGCCATTTTCATGGCAATTTTCTCTAATTCCCTGTACTAGAAATAATTAACTATTAATTAGAATTTAAGTGCACTGCCTTAAACTCTAATTAATTTAGTAATTCTGTCAATTAGTGATGGATAAATTTTATTTTTACTAAGGTTCAATTAAGGCATTTAGAAAAATATAAAATTATAATTATCTTGTCTCGAGCATAATTTTAATACAATTGCGTCGCATTATTAATTTGATTATAGAACTCGCAAATCTTATTATTACATATCACCCAAGGTATCATCATATAATATGTGTATACGAAAAAATAATAATTATATAGCGACAAAGTGCCCAAAAGGTTGGTATTAAAAATTAAAGAGGCACACACCACAAGTCGCCGTTTTTTTTTTAAAGAAATTGCCAATTAAATTTTACCACTCTCCGTACTCGCGTATAAAATTATTTTCTTTGTATTATTTGGATCAATAAAACGCGAACAACACATCTACCTAATAAACTTATATCGCGTATATAGCGAGCGGTATAAAAAATAATCAAAGAAAATAATTTATTTCTTATTTATTTATATATGTATGTGAGATGAGAGATGTATGTTTGATTACAAATTAATTTTAATTGAAACATTAAAGTGAAGAACATTTCTTTGCAAATTAAATTCAATTAATTTATATGTTATCATCGCTTCAAACCCCGTTCGTTTATAATTTTACTATCGAGTCGTCTATACATGTATAAGGTATATCATGCCATAGTTTTTAAAAACTTGTTTTCCGAAATCGATGTTCAATCATAAACTTCTATTTTTGAAATCCTTACTTGGTGGAATTGTTCGAACAACTTTAAAAAACAAATAATTGTTCCTCATTACCACGAACATACCGTTGATCAAAGAAACGGTACGAATACGAACCGCTTACAAATATTTAATTTAGGTAAGATCATGATCAGTTTTATCTTTTAGCCACCTATACTTTAAGATACTGTTAGCAAAATAGAAAACTCACGACTAAAGGTTTGCGTTATAACCATCTGCCCTTTTCAGATTCATTTAATTCCATTTGTAAAATATTGATTTTGTTATACATTCTACATTGCCAATTGTGACTTTCATTTAGGACAATAAAAGCTTCGAAGCCGATACTTGAATTAAAATGCGGCTATAAAATATATTTTCGACTTTTCAAAAACTATTTTTAGGAAGTTTTGATTGAGACGTTAGTAAGTTCGGTTTGATGATAAAATTGTTACAATTTTGTTAAAAGTAAATTGTCACTTTACATAAACATCCATTTGGCGTCTTTAATAGAATTGTTTAGTCTTAGCACTGCTTGGGTAGTAGGGTGTCAGGCACGAAAGCTGAACTATTCCTCTGAGATTTATGGTTCTATTAGGTGCTGGAGCCTGTTAAGAATGATAATTTTCTTGTTCTCACTTACTCTGTTTATAAGTATGGTAATATGCTGTATACTGTTGGGGGTCTTTTCTGGTTTATTGCTAGGAATGACTTTGCCAATTTTCAATCAGTCTAGGAATTATCCTATTTTTAGGATTACGTTAAGGACCTCGGTGAGCTGTGTGATACCTTTATTTGGTAACCTTCTTAGTTCTGAGTTATCGATACCCGCAGCTTTTATTTCGTTTAGATGCCGAAGAATGTTGGCTACTTTTAATTTTTTTTTAGAGTTGTAAAAAATTGTTGACACAACTATTGACTAACTGTTCAAAATTGGGGTCTTTCAGGTATTTATTCCGAGTATGTACGTTTTCACAATGAAAAGCAATTTCCTCTGCTATTTGGTTTTAATCTATGATAGAGTTAGAATCTTAGGCTATTGAAGTTTGTGACAATTGGTGAATTCGGATTTTCTTAGTTCACTGAACAACAGAAAATTAGTTTGGAATAGAAATTAATATCAGTTTTTAAGATACATGCGCGGGGAAATTATAGAGCAGCCGACTCATTCGATTGCGTAGCTTAATCAATGACTGTATTTTAGAAGGAACATTAAGGTTACCTTTGCTCTGAATGAGCAGTTTCAGAAGAGGTAGAGATTGGAAAAACATCTATGGATTTTTTTTAAACATGAACCTTAAAATTCAGCCAGTCAACTTGGGAGTAATTGTGTAGGCACAGCTTAAGCCCTGAATAGGCTTTTTAATATCACTGGTAAATAGTCAGAGCAAAATTCGTGTAAGACTAGCAGAGGTTTGATCAACGAGTTATTTTTTGAAAGCACTAAATCAGGAATTGAGTTTCCTCTATATAGCGAATTTAGTCTCGTTAGTTTCAGTTTGAGGTATAACATTCTGAAATTGAGGTATACCATTCTGAATTAGGATAGTAGTGCCACGAAATTAGTGCTTTATTGTATCCAGCTTGAACGTGATATATATCCATAGCGATGTGAAACTTGTGCCCCTAAGTATATGGGTTTCAGACAAGAACTAAGTGGGGCTTGTGACGGGGCAATAATACTTGTAACGCAGAGTCGGTCTAGTCAAACTAGGCTGTTTGCCTCGAATCTCTGACAATTTTGGCATTCAGTCCCGACCTCGTTATGTGTAGACTCCGAGTTACGCTCTACATAATATATATTACTGCGCATTTTCTGCATGCAGTGCTAGCGAATTATATGCATTTGCACCAAATAACTAAATAATTGTTTTTGTAGCTATTAGATATGGACGTTACAAAGTATACAGACGGCTTTGTTTAATATTTAGCTTTTATATTGCTAATAATTCCTTTTTAAAAAGATAACAGATATATTTTACATCCAACTCGCATTTCTTTATAAAATTTTCTATAATCTTAAAATTGGCTCTTATTCTTGCCTTGCCAAAAAACAACCATATTTTTGAGATATAGTTAAATTTTAAAACTCTTGAATCGCCCTTAACTACTATAGAAAAGATGTTGTTAGGTAGGTAGCAATTTTTAAATTAAATTAAATTTTTTTTTAGAACTTAGTTTTACTATTTTTGTGTCTTAATTACAATAAATCTTAAATTCAGGGGTATTGACAAGCTACAAGTTAGCATACTATTAGGTAAATGAAATATTACACATGCATAAAAAAAAATTATAAAAAAAATTAAAATTTTGTCTTTACATTTTTTTTAGTTGTTGTAATTATAGTAGACTAACTGTTTCAATAGTAACTAACTTTATGATATTTTGATGATATCAGTTTTGGCTAAAATTTAAATAATTTGATTCCTAACTTGATTTTCCATATTTACGATGAGCATTAATTTTAGAGTACCTCAAAGGGATTTTCATTTGCTTTATGAAGTCGATAGTATTAAAATTCTGTCAAAAAGTAACGCAGCTTGACTGCATTTCGTGTTTACACCCTAAGAAGGCACTGCAAAAAACTCGAATAACTTAGTTCTATATACCAAAATAATAATCAAAATTAAAATAATAAAAGTGATCACTCTACTTCAAATTAATTTGTAAAAGTCGATGAAATCATATCACAGTTTAACTACAGTACGCGTTCGGTAGCTTACATTACACTCTATGATTAATATTATTTCGGTAGTTACTAAAAATATAGTGAGTACCAATTAGGAAAATTAATATCACGTACCTAAGCATATATATATATATATATATATATATATATATATATATATATATATATATATATATATATATATATATATATATATATAAATATATATATATATATAAATATATATATATATATATATATATATATATATATAAATTTATATATATATATACATATATATATATATATATATATATATATATATATATATATATATATATATATATAACATGAATTGATTTATTAAGTGACAAATCCAAATCATTATACTAATTCACAACTAAGATTAAGAGTAGTTCAAAAACAAAAAAACTGAAAATGTCTAGAAATTTTACACTTCACACTTCACAGAGATATCTACGGGAGTACCTTAAAATTATGCAGCCACAATGTTGTGTTAAAGTTTAAATCAAGCTTTTCGAAATTTTTGCAATTAGTCTTTTTTCTTAATTTCTCGATACTCTTTTCTCACGATTCTCGATTTGCAATGAGTCTTAAATAAAAAATAATGAGATTTTATGTATAGGTTGATCATATAAGTAGTGATCACTCACATTTGTAGGAGTAACGAGCATTTAACACTATTAGTTAGTTATTAGTTAAAAAAAAAAAAAAACTGACACCAATCCCAATACTGTTTATAAGTATGGTAATATGCTGTATACTGTTGGGGGTCTTTTCTGGTTTATTGCTAGGAATGACTTTGCCAATTTTCAATCAGTCTAGGAATTATCCTATTTTTAGGATTACGTTAAGGACCTCGGTGAGCTGTGTGATACCTTTATTTGGTAACCTTCTTAGTTCTGAGTTATCGATACCCGCAGCTTTTATTTCGTTTAGATGCCGAAGAATGTTGGCTACTTTTAATTTTTTTTTAGAGTTGTAAAAAATTGTTGACACAACTATTGACTAACTGTTCAAAATTGGGGTCTTTCAGGTATTTATTCCGAGTATGTACGTTTTCACAATGAAAAGCAATTTCCTCTGCTATTTGGTTTTAATCTATGATAGAGTTAGAATCTTAGGCTATTGAAGTTTGTGACAATTGGTGAATTCGGATTTTCTTAGTTCACTGAACAACAGAAAATTAGTTTGGAATAGAAATTAATATCAGTTTTTAAGATACATGCGCGGGGAAATTATAGAGCAGCCGACTCATTCGATTGCGTAGCTTAATCAATGACTGTATTTTAGAAGGAACATTAAGGTTACCTTTGCTCTGAATGAGCAGTTTCAGAAGAGGTAGAGATTGGAAAAACATCTATGGATTTTTTTTAAACATGAACCTTAAAATTCAGCCAGTCAACTTGGGAGTAATTGTGTAGGCACAGCTTAAGCCCTGAATAGGCTTTTGAATATCACTGGTAAATAGTCAGAGCAAAATTCGTGTAAGACTAGCAGAGGTTTGATCAACGAGTTATTTTTTGAAAGCACTAAATCAGGAATTGAGTTTCCTCTATATAGCGAATTTAGTCTCGTTAGTTTCAGTTTGAGGTATAACATTCTGAAATTGAGGTATACCATTCTGAATTAGGATAGTAGTGCCACGAAATTAGTGCTTTATTGTATCCAGCTTGAACGTGATATATATCCATAGCGATGTGAAACTTGTGCCCCTAAGTATATGGGTTTCAGACAAGAACTAAGTGGGGCTTGTGACGGGGCAATAATACTTGTAACGCAGAGTCGGTCTAGTCAAACTAGGCTGTTTGCCTCGAATCTCTGACAATTTTGGCATTCAGTCCCGACCTCGTTATGTGTAGACTCCGAGTTACGCTCTACATAATATATATTACTGCGCATTTTCTGCATGCAGTGCTAGCGAATTATATGCATTTGCACCAAATAACTAAATAATTGTTTTTGTAGCTATTAGATATGGACGTTACAAAGTATACAGACGGCTTTGTTTAATATTTAGCTTTTATATTGCTAATAATTCCTTTTTAAAAAGATAACAGATATATTTTACATCCAACTCGCATTTCTTTATAAAATTTTCTATAATCTTAAAATTGGCTCTTATTCTTGCCTTGCCAAAAAACAACCATATTTTTGAGATATAGTTAAATTTTAAAACTCTTGAATCGCCCTTAACTACTATAGAAAAGATGTTGTTAGGTAGGAAGCAATTTTTAAATTAAATTAAATTTTTTTTTAGAACTTAGTTTTACTATTTTTGTGTCTTAATTACAATAAATCTTAAATTCAGGGGTATTGACAAGCTACAAGTTAGCATACTATTAGGTAAATGAAATATTACACATGCATAAAAAAAAATTATAAAAAAAATTAAAATTTTGTCTTTACATTTTTTTTAGTTGTTGTAATTATAGTAGACTAACTGTTTCAATAGTAACTAACTTTATGATATTTTGATGATATCAGTTTTGGCTAAAATTTAAATAATTTGATTCCTAACTTGATTTTCCATATTTACGATGAGCATTAATTTTAGAGTACCTCAAAGGGATTTTCATTTGCTTTATGAAGTCGATAGTATTAAAATTCTGTCAAAAAGTAACGCAGCTTGACTGCATTTCGTGTTTACACCCTAAGAAGGCACTGCAAAAAACTCGAATAACTTAGTTCTATATACCAAAATAATAATCAAAATTAAAATAATAAAAGTGATCACTCTACTTCAAATTAATTTGTAAAAGTCGATGAAATCATATCACAGTTTAACTACAGTACGCGTTCGGTAGCTTACATTACACTCTATGATTAATATTATTTCGGTAGTTACTAAAAATATAGTGAGTACCAATTAGGAAAATTAATATCACGTACCTAAGCATATATATATATATATATATATATATATATATATATATATATATATATATATATATATATATATATATATAAATATATATATATATATATATAAATATATATATATATATATATATATATATATATATATATATATAAATTTATATATATATATACATATATATATATATATATATATATATATATATATATATATATATATATATATATATATATATATATATATATATAACATGAATTGATTTATTAAGTGACAAATCCAAATCATTATACTAATTCACAACTAAGATTAAGAGTAGTTCAAAAACAAAAAAACTGAAAATGTCTAGAAATTTTACACTTCACACTTCACAGAGATATCTACGGGAGTACCTTAAAATTATGCAGCCACAATGTTGTGTTAAAGTTTAAATCAAGCTTTTCGAAATTTTTGCAATTAGTCTTTTTTCTTAATTTCTCGATACTCTTTTCTCACGATTCTCGATTTGCAATGAGTCTTAAATAAAAAATAATGAGATTTTATGTATAGGTTGATCATATAAGTAGTGATCACTCACATTTGTAGGAGTAACGAGCATTTAACACTATTAGTTAGTTATTAGTTAAAAAAAAAAAAAAAAAAAAACTGACACCAATCCCAATTGGTTTTCTATTTCTAAACAAACACTAATACTGTCCAGGTGGCCGACGTCTATATAGTGAAATGAAAATTATATATTAAAATTTTAAAAATTCTATTTCAATATTTCATTTTTAATCCAAAAAAAAAAATTTGTTATAAATGGTCATGGATATGTCCTCATAAACGTGGTTCGCAAAATTTCAAAGTTTATTTAGTAGAATTCGAATTTAATTCCATGTATTATACTCGAACTTGTTCATATATATATATATATATATATATATATATATATATATATATATATATATATTTATATATACTATATGTACATATTTACTACAATTATTGAATTAAAAATAATTTAAGAACCAAACAGGAAATCCGTTTTATTTAATTCAAAATTTACTCGTATCCAAGACGATTAATCCTATTCTTAGTTTAAAATTTTAATTTCGGTAAACAATTAAAATTTTTTTTTTTATTTATTTGTTATTTCCTACGAATCGAAATAAATTTATAATGGAAACCTCGTCTCGTCTATATACTGATATCAAGTATTCGTTTGGGTTGTGTACAGTGGACAAAAAAAAACAATTAATTAATTTTTTAATTGGATTATTGCTATTCTTTTATTGTTCAAGCCTATTTTGCTATGGTTTTTGGTGTCTTGGACAAATCAACGTCATCAAGTGTAGTTTTAACGTTCTTTTTTTGGTCTAACGTGATTGTCGATCAACATATTTAGGGATGTTTAATGGATAGGTATGTCAGAATATATTTACAATATTGTCTATCAACCTTTCGTATAAATGTTTCGAAGAACATAATCTATTGACCGAGAAAATATTATTACAAAACTTAACATTTATTCATCCTTATAACGAAATTTTATTAAAGGAAAAAAATTGTTTCATAGGAGACCAATTATTCCTCTGTCATTCGATTATATACGCCAAGCGTCAATTAAAATTAAATACTAGAAACTAGAAGCAACAATTTTCTTTAGAGAGTATTAAACTAAATTGTTTCGTTATTAAATAAATATTAATGCAATCGTTCTCTAAAGACAGACAGTACATATGATTTTATGGAAAAATTAAAATTATCTTTTAAAGAGCACATGTAAACTATATTTGGTCTGATAGTTTTATGATTTTAATAAATGTTTATGTTTGTGATTGATTTATGTTTATGCTATAGTGACGGGGGACCGCTAGATTTATAAACAATAGAGCAACTACCAAAACAACCACATTAATTTTCCATTACTGTCAACACTAAATTTACTATTTAGCAATATTGTATTTTAATTCAAATCCAATTAGCAAATATATATCTCTAAACTATCTGTCTACATCACAATAGAGATTTACAATGCAACAATAGCTAACAAACAACACATTATCTCTAATTGAATCAGGCAAATTTTTATTTTTATTTTTTAATTTACAATTAAATTCTAATTTAATTTTGTTTATGTATCAAATATATGATCACGAAAGATCGATTGATATAAGATCACAATTTTTGCCACATTTGAAACTGTAAACTAATAAATATTTCATGAGAATCAAGTTGCGGATAAAATCATTTATAGCTAACCATATTTTAAATGAAGAAATCTTTTTGGAATCATCATCATATGTGGTATGTGCTGTTGTGTAGTTGTGAATCGACATAAGTGAATTTTAATTTTTTTTTCTTATTATAGTTCTTACTTGCATATTCTTCTTCGTCTTGTTCTTTTTTATTAATTTGCCGTTAATTATGGTTGTTTATTTTTTATATTATGGCAAAAATGAAAAAATGGATTTAATTTATATATTAAATTTTTTTCTTATTCCAAGAAATCACTAATTATCAATCAAGCCGTTTTTGTATCGCGCGTATTTAAGATTTAATGAGAGATGAGATTTAGTTTTAAGATAAAACAAAATCAAGTCGAAAATAAAAATGGTTAGACTAAGCGGCATTATATTATATTAGATACTATTATGTACACCTTAGGTATTAAGTATCACCGCGTCCGTTATATTAGGCTACTTCTTGACATTTAGGAAACCCATTATATTTTATTATATTATATTAATCCACCGGTAGACCGTTAGCGGGTGTAAAATACATAAATTAATGAAATATGCTGGCTCACCATGCACACCTAAATCAAATAAAAAAATATATATCACGTACATATTGTACAGTATTTAAGTCAATTAAAACGATCTTGAAGACGAGCAAAAGATATACGCAATTTATATATGTTCAACCGCACTACAGCTATCTATGTAAAATTTAATAACATAAATTTTTATGAACGTACGTATATATAGTGTGTTGATGGACATGTGTTTTCTAATGTTGTTCAAGTGTGAATTTTTTTTAATTTGAATTTTTTTCTTGTCTTGCTGGAAAATTTATTAAAATTGAAATTTAATTGAACATCTAAAATAAATAATAATAGTAAAAAAAAATAAGATTTATTACTGTTAGATTAATAGTTTGAGGTGGGTTTTCAATTATCACACTTATTTGATTTGGTTATATATGGTGATGTTTGTTAATATAGCCCGTCATTCCATATATACACAAACACAAATCATAAAATAAAAAAAAAATGATTGAAGATGATTCAGTGTTAACGTTAACCTTTTGGTCTTAATAGCATTTGTCAAATTATAAGTTCGAGGGGATTTGATTGCGTAGAGGCTTAAGTTATTTTTGTTTGTTGATTTAGACACTCAAAACATCGTAGCTAATATTTATTGTGCGGTTGAGTGCAATAAACGATTTAATGAGATTTTTATTTTACCTAAATAGGTGATGGAGTGAAGCAGCAGGTAACTGTTTCGAGTATCATTTTTATTTACTTTGTTTGATTTGTAAGTTTTAAATATATAGAAGAAAAGGTTAAGAGTTTTGGTTGTTTTCTGATATATGAGGTAGTCAAATTGGCCAATTATTTAATGCGGTAATGCTATATACATAAAAATAAATTCCGGCAAAAGACTAGACGGATCTGGTTTTAAGTGAAAATATTAAAGTAAATGTTCAACATATCAGAGTTTATATGTATTTTAATGATTTCAAATTAACATATTTTCATCACTTAATTTGAAAAAATGTATACCAACATAATCTTACGGCACTTTATTCCTTTATTTTCCTTTGATTTCCTTCAAACATTCGACAAACTTTTATGGTGATAAAAATATATACCTTATTAACTTTTCAAATTTTCATTTTGTCAAACCACTATAGATTCCATTTTGTAACTGAGCTAAAAATCCTTTTTTGTTCCACCATTTTACAAGAAATTTTTATATGTTAAGATAATATTAAATTTAACCACGCAGTTTAAAATAACAGTTTTAATAAACTACTCACCACTAAACGTTTTCCCATTTGTAGTATTTTCTTTGTTTGGAATGAACAAACCATGAACTTATGGCGTTTATGTAACACATAATTGTAATTCTCTTTTCGCTTTAGATGGTCAGATTTTTTTTAAGTATAAAATAAATAATTGTTGGCGCATATTTTTTTATTGTTGTTGCCTAATTTTTAAATGTACCTCGTCAATAACTGTAATCGGCCCTTAATATATTTATGATACCTTTTTGAATCACTTGTTACAAATTGTGTGTCACTTATTTATGTATGTGCATAAAAATAAGTTATTAACTGTCAGTTTTATAATAATTGTGTCGACTACATACAAATTGTCGTTATTTTCTCCACCTTTAAAATTCGTGATATAATATATTCTATATATAACTAAAACGATAACTAGAATATATTTCCGCTTAATTCATTTCCAACATAAATAAAATAAGGCAATAAATAATTCCAAACACCCGAGCGCAATATATGTGTGGTCCAATAAATAAAAATAATTTAATAATTAAAATTTTCCATCAACAATCAGTTTCCATTCAACCATTTCGAAACAAGTTTCCAAGATCCACATATACTAAATAAACAACAACAAATTATAATAAACAATAAGACTCTTATCACATGTAACGATTTAAGCAATTATTTTTTTTTTATTATTTTTTATAAATAATATCGATCGATCGTAAAAACGTAACAACGAACAAAATACAAAGTCGCAAATTATTACAATAAAATCTAGACTACAAACAATTTTCAAGGCAAAGAAAAACTATTCGACTGCAACAACAATAACAAAGTCCAAATAAGACTATATCTGGTCGTTTATGTGTATTCCATTTATTATTATTATTTTCCAGCATCTAGACTTAATATCGCACGATTAATCAACCAACCTGAATTTGGTTTTTGTTGTAATAAATCTTGAATCGTGGAAATTGTACTATAAAAAATTGTGATTGAATTGGAATTCAAATAATGTGCCCCATTTGAACATATAGAAATAGATTGGCAGATCAGATGCGAGTTTTGAATCACTAAAATGGTTTTGATGCATTTGCCGATCTAGGTTTAAGAGACGACCATCTTTGTTCAACAATATACAAGACAGCAACATATAAATATAAAATGTTTTTAAGTGTGACTATGATTTGTTTGAGACACGTGAGTACAATTTTAAAAATATTTTGTATTTTTAACATAATGATGATTGAAGGTGATAAATTTAAAGAAATATTATTTCAGTTCGTTTCGATGGATTACGGTTTTACGAGTGGGTAGATTAAATTTTATATTTATTTGTTTAATGGATTAACCACGTTAAACGAACAACGTGATGTAGATTTGCACAGTTTTAAATCAAATAAACCTTGAATATATTAATTCAGGTCAGGCACTTGATATATTTATAATATAGGCATAATTATATATACATTTTTATAAACATCGCACTATGCGTGAGGAGGCTTTAAAGGCTTAAATCACTAGCTGATAAGTAAAATCATTTTTTATAGTATTATTGATGTTTTCTCATAATTTTATAGCTGGATTTATACATATGCTATAGGTGCTTTTAATTAATACTTTTACCTTTATTTAATACTCTACACTAAGGATTATCTAAGTACAATTTCCTACTTAATTAGACTCCCGGTATAACAACTCTTTGAGGTTAATTATTTTTGTGATAGTATATTGGACAAAACAGTTATGGTTTTAGAATAATATAGAAAAGAACATAGTAAAATTTTGAACTTACTTTAGTCTCCAATTATCGATACGAAATAAAATATAAATCTCGGGCTCCAGACACTGATGCATAATGATATTCATAGTATTAGTTACTATACAGACAAAATACAATGATAAATTGTCGATGCCTTATGGACATCTTGTCATTTAACATATCTGTACCTTGTGTAGTTTGATCTACCAAAATTGCCATGTCTTGTAAATGCGATAGAATGAAGAGTCATGCGTTATGTTATATATATGACGGGTACCGGCCGAAACTGGATTTGACGAAACATGATAATTCAAAACTGGATATTTTAAAACGAGATAAGGTACAAAACGAGATATGGTACAAAACTGGATATTTCAAAATTGGATATTTCAATACGAGATAAGGTACAAAACGAGATATAGTGCAACACTGGATATTTCAAAACAGGATATTTTGACATGTGATTTAAACTTAAAATGATTTTTTAGGAAAATTCTGGAATATGGCTAATTAGGAAGGAACTCGGTGAGTTCTTAACCGATTATGATGAAATTCGATATGTAGGATGAAGGTAATAGATGATAGATAATAGAAGATAATATAAGATAATAGAAGAAAATAGATAATAGATGAAGATAAATTTTACTGACAGTAAACTCGAACAAGTCAATGATTATTTTAATAAGATGAGAAAAGCAGCAATTAAAAAAACCATTAAATGAAGGAAAATTCTATCTCTCTGCTTAAAATTATTCAAGTATGAAACCTTACTGACCATATTCCAGAGGTTTTCCCCAAAAAATCAAATTTAATTAAAGAAAAAAACATTAAGTGAAGGAAAATTTCTCTCCTTTGAAATATTCAAGTATGGAACCTTCCTGGCCATATTCCAGAACTTTGCAAAATAATCATTTTTAAATCCCATTTTCATCCTACATATCGAATTTCATCATAATCGGTTAAGAACTCGCCGAGTTCCTTCCTAATTGGCCATATTCCAGAACTTTCCTAAAAAATCATTTTAAGTTTAAATCACATGTCGAAATATCCTGTTTTGAAATATCCATTGTTGCACTATATCTCGTTTTGTACCTTATCTCGTATTGAAATATCCAGTTTTGTACCATATCTCATTTTGTAGCTTATCTCGTATTGAAATATTCAATTTTGAAATATCCAGTTTTGTACCTTATCTCGTTTTGTCCAGTTCTGAGCGGTTCTCATATGTGACAATGATCACAGTGATAATGGTCCTTTAATACAAATCGCTTAGTTAAGAAACTTCTTAAAAAAGTTACTTAATAAAATAGACATACGGTGTAAAATTATCCAGAAGATACCAATTAATGTTTGACCGTTCATTCAATTGAACAATCCAGCACATGCAACTATGTATCTATGTTTTTATAAATATTCATACATTTTTTACATACAATTTAAATTTCCCACATTAAAAAAACATAAACCCATAAATCAACGGCTAATCGATTTCGATTTCCACCCGGGGCAATATTATGACAAGCAGATATCTTTAGATCACCATATCGATTCGTAAAGTTGGAGTAGCTACAAGTATAGTTTTGATTCGGTTCATTTTTTATTAATTTAATTTTCACCTCTCACAGTGGCATACTTTAATTCCGTTCTGCATATTATTCACCATAATTAAATTAGTGCTAAAGCAAAAAAATAATATTGAAAACTAAAAAAAAAAAGCCAGAGTAACTAACTAAAATAAGTAACACTTCATGCTGTTCATATATGATTCATAATATGGATATAATTTTTTTGTTGCTTTAAAAAATATATTCAATCCTAATTTAGAAAGATTACATTGTATTACACTCGCATTTCTTATTGCTATTCTTATTTACAATTATTTTTATACTGTACAAAAAATTAATATTACATAATATAACTGGATCGAATAGAAGATCGGCAAAACAGAATCATTTTCGCACCATAATCATTGCGAATATATTGCGTTACTGAGATAATCGCAATATTAACAACATGAGCGTGGAGCCCAGACTTACACACAAGTAATTTTAAATTGCTATTCTTATGTTCATTCAATCTACTGAATTGAATGAATTAAATAAGAAAGTAATGTTCATATATTACTACATTATGGGTGATGTTGTTGTGCTTAAGAAAATCGGATCTCGTGTACATAAAAAACTTTTCTTCTAATTTTTGTTTTCTCCTTCATCTTCTTCTTCCATTATAATGTTATGTAATATACGATTGTTATGTACCTGCTATTATGCATATAACATCTACTCATGCGATTATAAATTTAGTATATATATATATGAACACATATATATCAATCATCATTCATTCATTTTGAATGTCAAGGTAGCAGCAAACAGTATAGTAATGAAATTATTACATTAATTTAATGACATTTGAATCATTTAATTTCAATGTAATATATATATATATATATATATATATATATATATATATATATATATATATATATATATATATATATATATATATAAAAGGTATATATATTTTGCTAACTAGAAGAAGTGGACTGTGGATATTTCTTAGTATCAAAACATTACAAATCAATGATAGGCACGCAATTTATTTGTATATATCTTCCGGGGTTAATTGTAAAAAAAGTAATTTAGAAATATACAAATTATTAAGGTATAGAAGCAAATCATCAACACCTTGAAGCAATACTATTGTAGAGAATAAAATAAAAAAAATAAAATTAAGACATTTATATACAGTGAGATTAGAAAAGTGGCGGTTTTTTATTTTATATATTATATACGGTGTATAGCGAAGGTGCAACAATGTTTATAGCCCCCTGAATTTGTTATCAGTATTTTATTCTGCTTTTTGTGTGTTTGTTCATTTTACCTTCATATAATATAGAATATTTTAATGAGGCGGGCTGAGGTGTTACGATACGAGAATAATCAATAATTGTGTATATGGCAATGACATACGACAACCTAAATTATATGACGCATGACCGAATCAACGCAAAAAGGTGATTATTTTTGTTTTTATAAGTATGTTTAGTTTTTCACGATTAGTAAATGAAAAATATTCATAATTATACAGGTTTTTTTTTTAAACGTGGAAAATGGATGTTGAACAAATTTCTCTCAAAACGATTGAAGTTTTAATTTTGATGGTAGATTAAGTTCAAGTCAAAATTGATTTATATTGCCTAAGGTTCGGCTTAGTTGCTATTGTATTGGCTTACTTAAAATGAAAACATAATAAGTTTTAATAGAGTTAAAGAATAGACAAAATCTAATTGAAAATTGAAACAACTACAAATCGCGACCTTATTTGTTAAAAGACAGGTTAAAAAATTAAGTTTTAAGTTTAAAATTTAGCAATATTTAAATTATTATTGGTGTACGAAACTTTAATTATTTCTGGGTTTCTGAAACTAAAACAAATACAATGCATAAAAATTATTCTATAATAATTCTTACACATTTATAAAATTTAGATTTAGTTGCAATATACAACTCCAAGAGTTTGGCTACTATCGACCTACTTCTATATAAAATAATCAAAAAAACTATTCGATTTTAAAATACCACTATAAAATATAAAGTTTAAGAACTCCCTGAACTATATAAATTTGGTAACCAAAATCAAAAACATCCGTTCTCCCCACCTAATTATTCTGAAACAAAGTTAACCAATTGTGAATTTATTTGATATATGTACACATATAAATAATAATCATATACATTTGTATATATTCTCATCAGTTTAAATTTTATATCAAGTTTTAGTATTTTTTGCAATAAACAAACTAAAATAAAATAATATAACAATAAAACTATCATATGTGTACGTAAGTACATAAATTATTTAAATAAATAAAACAAAAAAACAATTTATGTAAAATACAGGTACCAGTATTCAACCTCACTTGGATTTATCTAATAAAACACGTGACCATCTCACACGAACTTTGTATAAATATATAACGATCGGTATGAATGTGTTGGAATAAATAAGGTATATAAGAGTTTTTTTTTTAAATCTTCAAGTTGAATCAAGTAAACAAAATTAGTTCGTGTATAATGCACAAATTAAAAAATACAGAATTTTATTTATTATGAATTATTCTCGTTGCAGTAGGTAATTCACTTTTAAAAATTTTAATCACATCAATTTTCAATTGATGATGCGACTTGAGAATATCGTATTTATATTCATGCAGCAATATATTAACGTGATACCAGAAGCATCTTATCTTAATAGAAAGGTGTTGATAGGATCTATTTTAAGAAGTTTACTATTTTATCTATATTTACATATTACATAATGTTAATATCTGAAACACGTTAATATCTGAGACACTTAGCATCCGGATGGCGAATCACATCTACAGCTGTTCTGATTAAAAGAAGGTTAAAACACTTCGAACTTAATAAATACGAGAAAGAACATATTCACTCAACGAGCATCTACTTGCAGGAATGGTATGGAAACTGTGTATTATCAGCAGTATACTGCCCACCAAAATACGCTATAAAAAAACCAATTGGGTAATAAATTCATTGCAGGGGAGATTATAATGCTAAACATATCCACTGGGGGTCAAGACATACATCGCCGAAAGGCAGACAAAATTTGTCTTCTATCAAGCGATAGAAGAACAGAGTTCGAATCACTTGTCAGCTGGTCAACCCACCTACTGGCCAACAGATTCCTGATCTAATTGACATTTGCGTAACGGAGGGTATTGCACGCACAAATGTTAAAGCAACCAACTGCTTCGATCTTTCTTCTGATCATCTACCTGTAATAGTAATGTTGAGCACCGATGTTATAAAGTCAGAAAAGCCGAAACAAACAAACGAACTAAATGGGACCAATATAGAAGACTAATCGAACAAGGTACTTCTTTAGATATTCCTCTTACAACATCAATCGATATTGAACCGAAAGAACAGATTACTCTTTTTGGAAGGCAACGAAAATCTAAAAAAGACCAGTTAATTCTAGCAAACGGATAATGATTCGTCCTTTTAGCCAATTAAATTTAAATGAAAAAGTGTAAAAAATACAATCAAAGACCATATAAGCCCGAAAAAGGCACCGGAATATGATCTTAGTACGGAAAAAATGATAAGAGAATTACCTGATAAATGTTTAAAGCTAATAACATTCATCTTCAATGGAATCATGCGAACTGGTTATATACCACAGAAATGGAAAATTTCCGTTATCACAATGATTCAGAAGCCCGGGAAAAATGTAACACAAATATCGTCATATCGACCAATAGGCATGCTTTCAACAATATCGAAGCTTTTCGAGTATTGGTACTAAGTAAACTTAGACCATCAGTTTGGATTTCGAAGTCAACATGGAACCATAGAGCAAGTATACACAGGATTGTAAATATAATCAAACACTCCTTTGACTGTCAAACAAGCATTTGACAAATTGTGGCATGATGGCTTAATTTATAAAATTAAAACGCTATTGCGAAACAATTTTCACTTAGTTCTGGAAAACTATCTTCTTCAAAGACAATATATCGTAAAACAAAATGAATCAATCACTGGCCTAAATTATATTACAGCACGTGTCCCTCAAGGCAGCGTTCTTGAACCAATGTTCTACTTATTATACACAGCCGATCTAACTCTTACACTGTCTCAAGAGAATTGTAAAATCATCTGTCCCAAATTGAGCAATGGTTCAAAAACTGGCGAATGAACGAAAATAAATCGACTCACATCACGATCACTCTGAACAAATGCACCTGCCCACCACTAAAATTAAATGGTGTAAATATCCCTCAACAAACATAGGTTAAATACTTAGGTTTACACCGTGACCGAAGGCTAACCTGGAAAAATTATAAAGAAGCGTCACCAAATAAAAATAACTTTTTCAGAAGAAAACCAAAATTATCTTCACGCAATAAAGGGTTGCTTTATACAAAGCGATAATTATGCCTATATGGACCTAAGGAATTCAGTTGTGGGGATCTACCAGCGCATCAAATAGGGAACTCCTGCAACGAACACAAGCTAAAATACTTCGAAGTATTACAAACGCCTTATGGTATATTCAAAACTGCAATATACACGATGACCTTGGTATTAAAACCGTTAAAAAAACTATCGGAGAGTTCAGTACGAAATATTATAAGACTACAAGTGCATCCCAACGAATTGGCCAGAGATATACTAAAACAACCAAGGTACCGATGACTTATAAGGGTAGATCCACTTGCACTTACGGATCTTTATTTGAAGTAATTTAAATATTCAAGGTTAATGCAAATACAAAAATTCTGAACTCTAATATTAAGTATTAACACAGTGGTTAAGACTTAAAAAATTGTAATAATTTTAGCTTATAAGATTTAAATGAATACTTGTTAGTTTCTTTTGTAGAAAGATTTAAGAATAAAGCCCCCAATTGGCACCATTAAAAAAATTGTATGGCTGGTTATAGAGTAGAAATCAGAAAATGGTTTAAAACTGTTCACATCAGTTAAAATATCAAAGAAAAGGAAATACATTGACTCAACTATATGTTCTCTATGCTGAAAAATATAATCATTGGGAAAACAAAAATGTTTTTGGGGTACTTTTCTACAAAATATTCAAATTAAGCCACAGGGCTCAGTATTGAGACCAACTTATCAATACAATAATGCAACAAAATTTTAAATCTAACGTTTCTTAAGTTAAATTATAAAAACTTCAATTATTAAGCTATAGTTTCGAATTAAATTATTTTGAATTTAAAAATTTAAATTTAATTAATATTCAATATTTTACAGAGATTCAACTGTTCTAGTTTTCTCAATAAAACATTTGTGTTAGGGAAATGTTTTTATTTTAAAGCTTCTATAAATAAAAAGCTTCTAATTTTAAATTTAAATAAACTTTTTTTGAACTCAAATTCTAATATTCTAAAGCATTACCGAATTAAATTATTTAGAACCGAATATATTTTAATTTTATTTGTATAATTTAAATTAAAATTTTAAATAGCTAATTCAAATTTTCAAACTTTAATATGTTTTAATTTAATTTCTGACAGCAGAAATTAGGTGATTTATTATGCTGGACTAGCCTATTTGACATTTTCAATTTTTGATATTGAATATTTCTAACCATTATACATTTTTTTAAGTCGTCCGTGAGTCTAACCGTGATACATTTTTTGAGGTCGTAAAGATTATTTGAAAATTTTAATTAAAAATTTCAAACAGAATTTTCTCATTTTATTATTTAAATCTCCAAAAATTATTTGGGGATTTAAATAATAAAATGAGAAAATTTTTATATTTTTAACAGTGTTAATTGTTTGATTCATTTATTAACGAAGCCAAATTTTAATTTTGTGTTTCAGACAAAATTTTTATCGAATTAAATTATTTAGAATCCTAAAATTTTATTTGAACTTAAATTTTTAAGTGATTTATAACTAATGAACTAGCCAAATAACTAACAAAAAAATGGTTTAAATTTAAAAAACCGATTGAAATTATTCGATATTTTCGAAATCGAATCAAGATTATCTAAATTAAATTAGGCAAAGCAGACTATTGAAACTGACAACGTTTAGAACATTTCGTGACAACTACTTAAAGTAGTGCGACGATATTACTAAAAAATCTAGTTATTCAACATTAGAATATAAGTATTTTTAAAATTAATTTTTACTAAAATTAAAAAAATTAAAATATTGAAATTCAAAATATTGCTGGAGAACTAGAATTTTAAATGGTTGTGTCAAAGAAATTCCATATGCCTATTGCCCCTCACAGAAATGCTTGGGAGGTTTAAACATTTTCATACCGCACTTTATGAGTTTTCTATTTTATCGATTATTATACAAGCTAATTGAAACTGAGTTTTAGAAATTTGATAATAGTGAAGCAAAAACTAGACAAACTACACTGAGTTTTCTTATTATTTAGTTCTAGATTATTCAGTTCTATATCCAACCGATTCGATATCCAAATTATTTGTTATAATGTTTTATTTTATCTGACCCGCACGATAAAATCTATAAATTTGAGCATCATCTTCAGAAGTTTGATGTTTACAATCAACTGAATGTTTACAGTAGATTCACTAATTACGAGTGACCAGATAAATAGATAAATTTCCGATTAACATTTTACTACTATTAATTTTATTGTCAACCTTAAACATTATGTCAATTCTTGCTTACTCAAAGAGTAAATGTTTTAAGCTTAGACCTTCAATATTCATTTTTTAAGGAACTTGTTACAACATATCTTTGAAATTTATAAATGAGTATGCCCAGCAAACGTTTGTTTTTGTTTAGACATAATTCAGTCATCGGCGCAAAATGTTAAGATATTTATGAGAAAGATTTATGCAATGTGCAGGTGAATAATTAAAGTAAACCTCTAATATTGCGTCCGGCATAAAACTTCTGTACTGTACCACTAAACCCATGTAGATAATCTATATTATATATCCCAATTATTTTTTTTAGAAACATAAATCAAAATATTTAACTATATAGGTTAAACAGATTTAAAAAAGTTCAAGACAGTTCAAACAACTGTCAACTAAAAATACCAGACCCACTCTATTAAATATTATTCGATTGAGATAGTATACACATCATTTTGTTTTCTGAGTGGCTGAAAAAAATTTAGCTTTTTCTAAAATTAACTGTCAAATTAGCTTTAAAATTCGTTATATTTACCTATTTTATGTGATGACTCTTATAGTTTTAGCAAAAACGGTCAATTTTTCTAAACTAATTGACATGCATTAATCTCAATTCTGCACACATACAATCTAAATATGTACTTAAAATATTTGTTAATTAACCTGCTATTCAACATTTAATATAAATACTTTAGAAATCTTGAAATTTTTTACCAAATTTCAAAACTAAAAATGATGAATTGATGCACAAATCCAGTTATACAATTTCAAAAACTATTCAAAACTATTAATTTCTAACTTCTTCATTTTAATTTAATCTAACGAATATTCATAAATTGCAAAAAAAAATATTAATTGTAAATTTAGCTTAATCATAATGTTGTGGTTGATAGAATATAAATTGGTTCGTGGTGGTCATCGGTGATGTCAATATACAGTTAATTTTCAATCAAAACCATCTCTTGAAACGAATATCTAAATAAACTTATGCGAATAATTAATTGAAAAGCCTATTAAAAGTTTATTTATTTATGATGAGTTGTAATAATGCGAAAAAAAAAATTATCTTAAGACGTTCATCTTCGTTTTTTCAAGACTTTTTTTTTAAATAAATAAAAAATAAAAACAAAACAAAAATTATTTATTATTAATGATGGAACATTACCACTTTAAATGGGAAGTATAACTCTTTTTGGTTTTATTTTTCATAATTAAATTAATTAATGACATTAAAATTATCTACTGTTGAAAAGCATTTTTTTTATCTGTTATTCAGTTTTGTTCGTTTCGTTGCGTATTTTACGAGTTTGCGACGATTAATTATTTTATGAAATCAAATGTTGTCTTATATATTTATATTTTACATGGGTATAAGACATGGCCGCGCGGGGACTCAAAATCCTCATTAATGACAGTAATAAAATCTTGTTACTGGTTTTTTGTTTTTGAGAAATTTACTTGTCGTATTTTTTGACTTTGTTGCACCATCCATTAAATTAAATTATTCAATGACGGGGTTTTTTGTTATATGTATATATGTATATAAGTTTATTTAGGTATATAGGTTTATTTATCTTAAGATGTGGGTCGATGTTTTGTGTCCTGATTTATTATATGACAGGATTGCTAAAAATAATAGATTTTGATATGTTGTTTGGTTTGAAAAGTGCTCAACATTTGACCAAACTAATCTACTATATAGATTAGCGTAATTGTATACCAAACACCTAAACATATTTCAAGGCAAGTATATATAATAAAATAATTACATAGCACATTCCGAGGCTGACATTTACCAATTCCAAAATAATTTGGCCTATTCTTTCTTTAAATCGAGGAACGAATTTTTTTATTCCTTTTAAAATTATCAAAGTGCTATGTTTGGATGCTGCTAGCATATTAATAATTAAACCAAACGCCCATCCAAAAAAGAGTTAAAGCGATTGAGACTCTTTTAATCTGGATATCTTTAAAATGTCAGATGAGGCTAGCTGTAATAAGCTCCAAAGTATATGTGGAGAACTCGGAAACTTAAATGATACCAACGCATGACCGGATTCGAAAACACCTAGAAGAGCATTTACATCAGTATAATATTTATCAGGCATCAAAAAAACAAGTTTTATATAGGTGAGATGAATGACCTAATATGTCAGAGAACCGAGTTGAACTATCTTCACGTAAGCTAGTATTATATATAACTTAAGGATTAATACAATTACTGTTATATATCTGAAAATTTTAACCGAAAATAAAATATAATAGCGATCATTTCACAAGCTATTAAATCATAAAAATGAATTAGGTATCTAACCACTCATCCCCATTAAATTTTGGGTAGTCATTGCCATAACTTATGTAACATGGGTATATCACCGAGAACAATGGTCAAAAGCAATAATTGTAACAATTTTATTTTGTTTTTGGCAAAAGAACAAGAAATCCGGTGTTGAAATAACATTACTTCCTGGATACATTTTGCTGTTTGAGTACAATTTAAAAAAAAAACTATAATACAATTTTGTAAGATTATATTATTAATTTTTTCCACACAGAAATCCATTGTCTTCTTCTTTTCTTATATTTTTATCTAAAAATTCTTAATCTTGAACATAAAGCGCGGCCGGTTTAATTTTTTTTATTACGTACAAAATGTTTTAATGTGATTTCTTGTAATTTTATAATTTATTTTTTACACAAAATACAACAATTATGGATAGATATGATACATACAACATAGTTTTGTACATTAAAATATTTTTTTGCGCGAACAAGATTACTTAACAATCACAAGACAATAATATATATAAAAAATGTTGTCTTTTGTATATGAAAAAAAAAAAACATATTCAAGATTTCAGCAACATGGTCAAGTTCAAGAGGTGAATGGATATACATCACTTCATTCTTTTTTTTATATATTTTTGAATGTCGTGGAAATATTTTTGCCATAGACTTTAAATACAAGTATGTTGTGCCATGGTTAAGTTGAAATACTGAAAGCGCATACTATTAATCTGCGTTAGCTTTAAAGCGAAAAATATTTTACCTGTTTTCTGTGTTATGTTGTACGCGCGTAACAAGTGGATTATGAATTGAATTTAATTGGCTGCTTGCAGTGCTGGAATTTATGTCATCAGCTTGTCACATAAAACGATATGAATATTTACATAACAAGAATATTTGTTTAACAGCCTCACCGCATGCGATCTTATCACAACTACATTTATACTTATTTAAATTGTTAAAAACCCCTTAAGGCATACAAACAACCACCTTAATCGAATTAAAACAAAACTTGAGTCATCGATCAATTTAATTATACAAAAAGTTTAGCCGCAAACAAATCCATTTTGCAAATTGAACAAAATTGTGTCTCAATTCGTGTACATACATGATGTCTTATATACCAATCGATCTTTATTCAAATCTATCTACGTAAATACAAAAAAAAAAAAAAAATTAACAAAATCAAACCAATTTGTACGAATTGTTGCTGAACATGAAGTCTTGTGCGAAAAAACCTTGAACGTCAAAAATACAATCGATCGCGCGGTTTGAATTCAATTTCAAATTCATTTTGAATCTATGTATATGCTTGACATTCAAACTATTGTATTGAAGGTCATAGAATTAAACATATATATGTATATACAAAATAACAATATACAAAAGCAGCAAAATTTTATGTTCGCGATGTTGGAAAACTTAATCGCCGCGCATCTAAGATAGATTTGGCATAGTGGTTGGTGGATGTAATGAAGGAAAATAATTTTTTGTTTCTGTTCGAAACGAAATTCTCACGATTTTTTAACATTCAACCATAAATAAATGAACAATTTTACCATTATCCACCTACACCAAACATAATGTATATATATGCTACAAGGAAAACATTTTTTTTTATTGGTTATACATATATTTCTTATACTATTGTTGCTTGTTTTATGTTAGACATTATGTCTCAAGAACAAAACAAAATAAATTGTAGATATTTAATTATGTATACATGTGTGTGCGATTGTGTGAGGTGCGCGTGATTTGACATATTTCATGAATTATGAATGTTCATATATACGATAATGTAATGTGGAGATAAAATTTTAATTCACATCTCATCAGCATCGTGTAGTCGTCGTTTTGAAGATATGAGATGAATATACATACTTAGTATTAAGTGTAATGAGGTTGAGAGTAATGAGATGTAATATGGTAATATAAATTAAACATAAAATGAATAGTAATGAGTAGAAGTATATATTTATAATGGGGTGTGAACCGATATGTTACATGAATATGTTGTAATCAGTTTTATACATGAAGCCATAAAAGAAACAACGACTGTCACTACTGAATTTTCGTAAGTTGTCTTCATTGCAATTTATGATTGTCATCTTCAGAATTATTAATTATGAATTACTATTATTCTGAATACTTTCTTGAATCTTGACTATTTTCTCATTACAATTTTAAGTTAAAACACTAATTATATTTTTTTAAATATACAATTTAAAATATTTTTAAATTTTTGAATAAAATTTAAAATATTGATGTTGCTGTTGGTTCTTTTCAAAAATATATTCTTTCGTAATATCTTTGGCTATATTCTGATTTAATTATCAAGTAAATTATTTAAAATAACTTTTCTTTAATGATTTCGGATTTCGGATTTCGTCATATTAAAGTCACAAATAGAACTTAGTTCAATATAAAATTTCGACATTAAATTGTACCATTCGTCGCAACCATAATTTGTTCTTTGAAAATGAAGTTTCAGAAGAGTTCGAGTTCGTAGATTCCTTACAGTGGCCTACAAATTAATGCCATTTGCTGATAAGGTCGGTGTAAACGAAACTCCTAGATCACTCACTTTCAATTATTCGGGACAAGTTATCATTACCAATTTTATAATAGCATATAGTTTAGATACGAATAAGCAAATTTGACACATTTGGCAGTATCGTTAAAGATGAAAACGACGAGTAGGGCCTAAGATGGGTGCCCTGAAGCACCCCCGAATTCATTTTCAACAAATTAGATAAAATAATAATTTATTTTTCAAACTGCACCTGTTGAATGAGGTAAGATTATACCCATTTTATCAAAATATCAGCAATGCCAATTGTTTTTAATTTTTCTGATAAAATATCGTGGTTGATTGAGTCAAATGCCTTGCTAACGTCAGTATAAATGACATCAAGTTGAGCATTCGCCTCAATCACTTCTAGAGCACGTTTTAAAAATTCCATTCAGTTTGATACGGTTGATCGTTCACGGAAAACACCGTGCTACTCGTAAACTATGTATTAACTGCAAATCAAAATACCTGTCGCAAGGGATTGATTCGAATAATTTTAAAATTATTGACAGTATATAAATAGTTAGAGATTTGAAATTTAGAACAAGTTTGTCAGAAGCATTATTGGACTCTTTCCATTCCCGTAATTTATGTTCTGAGTTATTGTATGAAAACCGCGAATTCCAATCAATTTATAAGAAATATGAAATCAGGCTACCGCAATAGTCGCACGTTTAAAATCATAAAATTTAAACACATAATTATTATGATTTAAATTAAAAGACGTATTGGTCGTAAAACGGTTAATTTAATTGATTTGTAATGTTTAATATATTTTATTAAACTCTATTTTATTTAAATTTTAAAGTTTTGTGTCAAATAAAGTGTATATAAATTAGATTTTCAGCGATCATATATTATTTATGACGTAGTTGTCATAAAACGGTTAATCCAATTGATTTTTAATGTTTAATGAATTTTTTAAAATCTAATTTATATAAATTTTAAAGTTTTGTGTCAAATAAAGTGTATATAAATTAGATTTTTGGCGATTATATGACGTATTTGTCATAAAAAGGTTAATTCAATTGATTTCTAATGTTTAATGAATTTTTAAAAAATTTAATTTGTCTTATTTTTAAAGTTTTGTGTCATTAACTGTATATAAATTAAATTTTTGGCGTTTACAAGGGGTATTGGTCATTAAACGGTTAATTCAATTAATTTGTAATGTTTGATCAGTTTTTTAAAAATCTAATTTATTTAAATTTTAAAGTTTTGTGTTAAATCAATAGTACACTTAATAAATTTTAGCAGCATGAAAGTGTATAAATTTTGTAATTCAAAGGTGAAAACTAATGCCATCTGTTACAGCCTATGGCTTGGAGAAATTAGTTCATTAATAGATTTTGTGTTTAGTGAACCTTTATATAGATTATTGTTGAATGGTGGCACACTGGAGTTGCTGATAAGAGACGTTAGAACTCAGAGCAATTTTTAAAATTGTGATTGTCTTGTGCTAATAATAGATAATCATTGGTCACCAATGGAACCAGCGCTTCATTTACCAAATATAAATTAAGCGAGTTTGTAAAAAGTAGATACAAAAATATATTATTGTAATTAGGAACATCATATTGATCTGGACAAATCCATACGATAAGATGGAATCTATATATACATAAAGTTTCAACAGACGATGTTACGTTATAAGTTATGACACAGTTAACATTCGCAACGTGTGCCCATTTAACATCAGGAGATTTAGAATAATAATCATACTATATATATATATATATATATATATATATATATATATATATATATATATATATATATATATATATATATATATATATATATACATATATATATATATATATATATATATATATATATATATATATATATATATATATATATACACTAATTTTGAATAAAAAGCATTTTTGAATTGAAGCTTCTTCAATAAATCGTTGCAAAAATGTATATAGTCTTCCTTAGAAAAATTAACTATTTAATTGTAATTCACGATAATTTGGTCTAAATCTTGACAAATGAGTCTTATAATAATAAAAAAGCTCTAAAATGTATAGACCTTATCCTCAACTATAAAAAAACATCGAATATTGTCCGTAATGGTCTGTAAATTTACTTTATTAAACTCAGTACTAATTATGCCAATGGTGTCTACCACGGATGTTTTTTCCAAATAAAGCAGATCAGTTCTTGCGAGAAAATGCGTTTTTAAAATGCGCTTTTAAATGGAAAGCTATATATACACTTTTCTGTTATTTAATTGCGTAAAATAATTTATCAAGTTAAAATTTTTCGTTTAATTTAGAGACTAAAAGTTTTATGATTATTTTAGAATCATACCATCCAAACACCATATCACAAGCGTAAACATAACTAATTTATATGTTTCCTGTCTTATGTTGAAGTTGCTTCACATATTCTACGCTATTGCTTTCTTTATTATTTGGTTCTAGTCATGTGATTATTATGTTATGTGTCTTCTTGTGTGTCTCTTGAATGTCTTTTCAGATTCTATATTATATTTCTCTTAAGAACCGTTAGAAAATTGACGAACTGAATCTATCGTCATTGTTTGTCATTGTATCGTCATAATTGAGTATGGTTCTGTATGAAGAAAAACCATTTTATTTTCGTTGTATTTACCATTAAGAAATTGTAAACATATAAATACATAAATAGAAAAAAAAAGTCATCGTCGCAGAAAAGAATGTTTAGGTATATGACTATATACTACAACGAAGAAGAAGAAGATGTTATATGTCTTGTTTTTTTTATTTATTTGCTTATTGCAATTACATTGTTTCGCGTATTTTTGCAACAATTGACAGGTTACAAAAATAAAATAAATATTCTTATGTATTTCGGTTTCGATAAAAATCGTCACTTTTATATGTTCATCGCAAAATGTTATTGTTCTTAAGTCATTGTTTTTAGTTTATGGTTAAAACGGTGATCGATCTTTAAACTTTAGATTATTTCGGCTTTGTCTTTTGACAAGATATATTAGATTACCAAATCAATCGTATATTGTTCTGTATATTCACTTACGGTTTATTCTCTGATGTTATGTGTAAATATGACTTACCAGTAAAATTTCCATTACATCAAATCAAGACCACACCTTATCCTTGTTTCTCATCTAAATATTTACATTGAACATTTTAGCAAGCAATGAAATATATGGATTCCCACCATCCCAGAAATGAAACATAAAAATCGTGAACCAGATAACTATTATATAATTATAATATCACACAATTATAAAAAATAATTAAACTGACAATACTTCCTCTATACCCATTAATTATAAACATCATGGCCATAAGACTTATATATTAAATTAGATCTGAGTCATACATTTTAACTAATATTAATTACATTTTTGCTATTAAAACAAATAACGAATAAAAAATTAATTCTGATAATAATTTTAACATGACCAACGCCATAACATTCTAATTACCCATCGCATAGAACAAATGTATATCAGTAAACCAATATTGTAGTTTAAAACATATTTTTTTATGTATATTTGTGTTGTGTGATCTCCGTATAGCTATATTATAATTAATAATTATTACACTTGCTCACGTCTTATTAAATTCTTAAAACGATTATTTTTTACTATCATGAATAATCATAAAAAAAAATGTAAAACAATAAATTTATCACGATTTTACACTCCTTTAAGATAATAATAATAATAAAATAAAAATAATTAAACACAAATATTAACTTGTACATATGAAGGAAAAATTAAAATATATATGATTATCGCGTCACTATATGACGGTTTAAAAGTGTTACGTACCATCTTTCGAATGATGGACCACGAACAGACAACTATTTCCCGCGTACAAGTTTTTAAAAAATGCGTATGCTTATGTACTTTTAGTTAGAATTTAAAATAAATTTGTATACTTTTTTTAAAATTTGTGCGTACCGTCTAGTTTCTGTACTACCTTTATTCCAAAAGTTCTATAAATATTGGCTAAGAAGCTAAGATATATTATAATTTATCTACTTAAATTAATGTTGCATAACCTTTCGAATTATTTTCAACTGTGCATTTTAAGGGTTGCTAAACTAAAACATTAATTTGATTGGTATAAGTCCTCAGTTTCAATTGAAAATGTATATTTATTTTTATAATTAGTATATATAAAAAATTGGATATTAAATAAAATAAATTTATTTTATCTAAAAATTTGCATCAGTCAGGCATAAAAAACTCTTAAATTTCCAAAACAATTTCACCCAAGTTACACACTACGTCTTGAGCATGCGCTCATTCAATATGCTACAATGGGTGAAATAATAATTATTAACAGCAAAAAAGTAAAAAATTATATACATTGCCAATTAGTCAGCTTGACGCCACTTTAAAAATTATACTTTAAAAGATTTGGCCGATCCTGACCTCTTTAAGGCTAGTGGAATTGAATACCAAAGGAAAATGCCACTAACAAAAAACAATTTATTTAGCGACCTACAAATATTGGGGGGGGGGGGGGGGCAGAATACGTAAGTTAGAGGAAAGAAATCTACCAAACAACAATTTTAACAAATAAAAAGGTTGCTTAGTTTTAAGCAATTTGAAAATAAAGAAGGAGAAATATGATCAAATTTTCTAATGCTAAAAATAAACCTGGTAAAAGCAGTGAATCATTTTTGGAGAAATTCTTATTCAATTGAACCAGGCCAAAATTTAAATAATCTAAAATTTGGCTATACAATACTTACTAAATTGTCAAAATAATTCCACCCCAGATGACAATCCTAAAGGTAAGCCGTCAATGTATTTTTAACTGTTTTTTACTTAACCCTTCTCGAAAGCCATATTGATGTTTTGAAAGAAACTTTTATTTTTTAAGAAACAATACAATTCGAGTTATTCCACACATTTCTAATATTTTAGAAAATATAGGTAGTAGAGATATGGTGCGATAATTAGAGAGTAAGCTGCGATCGCCCTCTTTATAAATAGGTTTAACCAGAAACCAAATAATATAAAGAGACGTCGCAACCCATATATAAAAAACATCCAACATTTAGTTCCGGGTTCCAATCTTTTTATCGGGTTTCAATCGTCGTTGCGGGTCAAAACCATTTTTATTATAAGCCATATTGTATGCATACTCACGCCATACATGAAATATTTTGAAGAGTAAGTATGTATATGCATGATTGTATTTTATATAATTGTTTAGCACCCGCAACGACGATTGGAACCCGTCAATTTTGGATGTTTTTTTATATATGGGTTGTGATGTCTTTTTATATTATTTGGTTTCTGGTACAACTATATTGCTTGTGTCATTGCTTTTTTTTTATTATATTATTTATTGAAACTAGTCTTTTCAGACTAACCATCAATTTCATCTGAATTCTTAAAAACTAAACTATAATGAGGTCACTGTTGATGCAGCGATGCTTCAATGCCTGTTCGTTAATTTTGCTTCGTTGCAATATTCGTTAATTTATGCTTCGTTGCAAATATTTTTATTTCATGTTTTACATCCGGTATCCCCAAATCTCGATGCAAATCCTTATTACGAATGTACCAGGATGCATTGACTATACTCCGAAGTACCTTATTCTGGAAGTTTTGTGTAGGTTTGATGTTAGCATTTTTAGTACAGCGCCAAAGCTGAATATCATATTGCAGCTTGAATATCATAGGATTTGATTGTAAATCAATATTTTGTTGTCTGTGCTTAATTTTGACCTTCGTCCAATTAGCCAGTACAATTGTCTATATTTAAGATCAAGCTCCTTTCTTATCTTTTTCACATGCTCTTTCCATTTGAGCTTAACGTCCAGTGTCATACCCAAGTATTTGGCGGAGTTCTCGAATGGCACCATGACATCGTTTATACTGCCTTGTGGGACTCCGGCCCTTACCTCTCTCAGTTCAGAATACTCATCTTCTTTTCTTACTCTGAAAAGTCTTTCAGATAAGTACGACTCTGGAAGGTCAACATATGGTCCCGGAAGCATAACTTTTAGTTTATGTATTAATCCCTCATGCCATACCTTATCGAAAGCTGCTGCCACGTCCAGAAATAAGGTAGAACAAATTTGTTTATCTTCTAATGCCTTTTCTATAATGTCTGTAATTCTGTGAACCTGGTCAATTGTTAAATGTTTACATCTGAATTGGTGATCCGGTATTAAGTTCCTACTTTCTATTATTGGTGTCATTCTTTTCAGAAGAAGACTCTCCATTAGCTTTGTGTCATTGCTTGAAACAGAAAAAAACGTTCAAAGTGAAACGTATAAAAGATTTTACTTTTATAAAAATTCATTAAATTTATCAGCTATAAAGTATAGTCTCTAAAGTTTGGACTATTTTGGTCGATATTATTTGGAATTGTATGGTAAATTTTCTTTATAAACATCAACCCGTGATTCTTATATCAAAAGTTGCTCAAGTTGAACAATGTCCACCTTATTCTTAAAGCTGAGATTTGTAAGAGATGGTAATAGACACATTCCAAATATTCTAAATATTTCTGAAGTGATGTGGTGATTTGTTATATCAAAATGGTAACATTCCGGTATATATATTCCGGTCGATACAAGTAGCAGTATTGTTTGTTACTCTATAGTGTAGTTTGTTGGATTAGTGGTTATAAGCCAAACTTCAGTTAAGAACAACAAGTGTGGCGATTAAACAATGGTAACAGAGAATATAATAAGGAACTGTTGGCCCATAAATTTCCAATATTCTGATGCAAAATCCACATTTTATCATTTTCGGCTATAGATAAATCGTTTAAAGTACTAAAAGAAGAGTTAAATAAATTATTGAAATTAAAATTAAAGTTAGTAGAATCTTGACCTTGATGATATTTTGATTATACTTCATTTGAACTGAGATTTAGAATTAAAGAAAAAAACTTTAAATTTTAAATTTATCTTTTATCAAATCAATGTCGTTTGTTGTATTAACTTTAAATAATTCAGTGCTATAAAACCACCTTAAAAAATATTTCAGCTTGGATTCATGCAACAGCTTACGTTTAGTGTACGTTAAGCTGTCATTTATGTAAATTTTACTGTTAAATAAATAATTTGTACTTCTTCCTGTGAATTTAACATAAATTGGAGGCAAACGAGTAGATGGTTGGTTAGACTTATTATGTTTTCGGTAGCAAACATCTATTTCAGAAGTTTGTATTTTGCAATCAATCCCTTAGTTCAGCATATTCATAACAACATTTTCAATATTTTCATTCTCATTTACTGGCCTACTGTGGACATACTTCGTTTTGTTGTAACGTTTGTTCCAAATAATCAATCAATCAATCAATTCTTACTCAGTCGATTATTTCTTAAACCCAACCTTTGCTCACAGGCAAGTTTATTTGTTTTGAAGTTGTAAGTCCACTGAAAAACGTATGTAAAATGCTTGTAAATGAAACGTATGTAAAATGCTTAATTGATAAAACTAAAGCTTTATTGGTAAATTTAAGCATTTTGCAGTATAGAAATTTACTAAAAAGTATAATTATGTTCTGTCAGATTACCGTGTTACTTGAAACATAATTAATTACGACTGATGTACACACTATACATTTATAAAAATAAAGGATTAACGTTTCTTAAAAAAAAAAAAAGTCAATAGCATTACTGGCCAAAGTTGACCCTTTACTGAGCTCGTTTACACGATCTTTTAGACCAAATTTTTATGTACAATTGGTGATCGTTGTAGGTGGTCAGCCTAACGAACGATGTTACAAACAATTGGTCACGGCGTTTTGGTCAGTGGCGAACATTGAACTCAAAACCGAGGTCTGCAAATTATCGAACATATCGACATTTTATAGAACTCAATTGTTCCGCGTCGCATAATTTAAAAATTACTGCTTTGTGGACATAGAAGAATTAGCCATAGGCAAAACAATTTAGATGAGTTGAAGACATTGAAACATGAGCTTTCAAGGGAAATAATTAAAATTAAACCGTGACAGTTAAGGTCATATAGGTAAGCTTTGGAGTGGTAGTATTATTGTGTTTACTGTAGATGCAAAATCAAATTTCATTATCTTAGCAATATTATCTTAGCAATGTCTTATCAAAGTTTGATTTCAAACTATTCGTCTCTAACATTTATTAGTAGCATCAGCAGTTTTATGAAAGCTTCTAAAATGAATGCAAAATATAACTTATTTTTTAGATTAAGTTTTCTTTAAAAATTATTTTCTTTCATATAACGTTTACGAACCACCGCTCCTATGTTTTTAGTAGTAAGATTCAATTGGATCTCGTTTCTTGTTTTGTTGCTTCGAAAAACGATCTTGAAATAAAAAGTAAGCATTTTTAAAAAGTATTTTAGTATTTTAGTATTTTTGGCTATTCTTTGTTACTAGTATAGTATAGTATAGTAGTATTGTTACTAGTATAAATATTGTGACTTAAAATTGAGTATTGAGGAGAATCCAGTTTTAAAATGCAACAAAATGGTAAGCGTCAATATACTTTTTAAGTACTAATTTGAAATGATCACCACTTTTAAGATATTATATATATATATATATATATATATATATATATATATATATATATATATATATATATATATATATATATATATATATATATATATATACATATATTTAAATGCATATAGAGAGAAAGGAATAGTTTGATAAGAAAGTTGAACAACAACAATTTGGATATGAACAAACAACCAAGTGAGGAAATGAAGCAAAACGACGTAAACAAGCCAAAAGAACTTACCTTTCAAGAATTAAAGTTTTTTCTTGTATAAAGCTAAAGTAAAAAAAAATGTTTTTTATAAGATTGGAGAAATGACAAGGCAACGACCTCATCGAGCAACTTAAGTCTTAAGTATTTTATTTCGTATAGTGAAAAAAAAATAGTTATGTGGTATTATGACTTTAAAAGAATTTCTTTCTGCGCATTTCTTTTTCTATTTCAATATTATTTTTAAAACCGTCGTCTTAGAATGCACATGTGACTAAATTCTATTTTCTTAGTTCTAAAACAATAGATTTAAGGTAAGTAGTTTTGGCGCATACATTACGTAAATTAAAATTACATTTGCACAAATAATGTTCACAGATTGTTGTTTGCCTACACAACAGGTTGACAAACTATAATGGCGGGAAAGATGATCAAAAAAATATTAAAATCAAATTAATGTGACTTCTTCTGCGCGACATCATATTCTTTGCGTTTTTTTTGTGTAATCGCACAGGTAACTAAAAACATTGATGACAAAAAATAATTTTTAGCGTCATTAAGCGAAATTTGACGAAAGAATTTTCTTTTATACATTTTTTTTTGTTTGTCATGGGAAAATTGTTAAACGTTTTTATTTTGTGTGCAGGTGATTGCGTTTCGTATATGTCCAAGAATGTATCGTGAAGCGATTAAACCACATTACAATCGATTATGTATTTACCGCCACAAAAATATAACCCGCAGGATAAAAAGTGATCGCGTGTAGTTTATATTTATTAACGTATATACGATCGGCGATTTTCTTTACGTGCCGGGGTGATGTGATGTGTGACGAAGACGTTATGGATTTTTTTATTTTTAGATAATTTCGTCAGACCGTACAAAAAATAAATATACACAAAAAAAAAAAATTATTTTGAAGAGTTTATAAATTTGTTCCAATTCATTAAGACGATATAATTTATTTTTTATACGTATTTTTTTTTTTTTTTTGCTAATGGACATCACAAGATGATCTTAAGATGAAAACAAAAAAATAAGTATCTTAAATCGTCTAATCTATGGATGGTAATTTTTTTTTTTTGTTGAATTTTAAATTAGAAAATCTATTATTATTTATTATATTAAGGTGATCTAACGGATTTTAGATTGCGGGAAATCGGAGAGCTTCAAATACATACCCCCTTTGACATTACGATGCGCAATGAGGTTGTTGGCTTCATATTAAAGCGCGTACTCAATTTACATTTTTATATTCTGATCATTTTTGATCACGTGCGCGATTCAGCTTATTTTGGTTTTGTTTGTTAGTGGTGGACGACAAAATCACTATAAAATTCGATGTATATACCTATACACTAAATTAGGTTGACACATTTTTATTTCGGGTGACCAAAACTATAAATTTTAATTACGTAAATTATATAATTAATTATTTCTTCCGGTGATGCCAAAATAGTGATCGTATACTTAAATTACAAAATAATTAAGTAATTACGAAAATCATATAGGCACATATATGAACTAACCAAAATGATTTGGTTAGTCCGTACCACATACTTATATGATGCAATTTCTTATGTATACATTTATTTGGTTAGTTTATAAATTGAATGTATTTGCATTTCTTTAAGACATTTAGATATTCGTGTATAGTACATAAAAAATTCATACCGTATGTTGGATATATGTTCGTTTTAATATTCACAAGGAGTGCGGTACGAAGACGAAATAAATTATTATTTTATTGCCGATTGTGTCTGAAATTTGTTTGCTTTTTGGTTGTGGAAAAATGGGTGAATATATAGAATTGTGCGTAACACAGTGGATTTTTACAAATTTCTTCAACATAAAAATGTTTAAATTTATGGACGAATTGCAAGATATGCATCTGGTTTCTGTGTTTGAAATTAAATTAATTTTTTTTTTGACGTGTGAATTTATTTAAACTCGATATATCTTAAAAAAGGTTTTCTAAAAGTTTTTCTAAATTATTATTGTTTGTAAACAAATTTCCAAACTACAGCAATTTTGAAGCTTTTCTTGTAGTTAAAAAATTAAAAAATTTTCAAATTTATCATAAATGACGTCGACAATAAACCAGAAGTCAGTTTTGAATTTAGTATATGTAACACAAGTTAAATTTTAATTGTCTTTTTTTAAAAGTGAATTCGACTTTGGAGTGATTGGAGTTAATTACCGTTATTGACTTGCTGCTAAAAGTTAGATAAAGCTAGAAGCACAAGTCAACGCATATTTGGGACCATGACGTGACTAGAAAATATTTTTCTTACCCTCAGGAATGATTAAAGCGTATATATATATATATATATATATATATATATATATATATATATATATATATATATATATATATATATATATATATAACTATTTACTTAAAGATTATATATTGGCCGACTTAGTTTTACCAAACTAATATACTAGTTTGATGGATAGAGATTAATCTTATAATTCGTTTGTATGTGGATAAGATTTGTTTTTACTATTTTAAATTTTTCATAAATTTTAAAGAGTACACCTTTCTCAGCTATAATTATACCATATAGAAGAATCCAATAATTTTATTCAGAAATTGCGTGTGTCCGAAATGTTTCGGTTTATTTTTATACATACAACATTTAACATAACCAATATGGTTCATGTGTGTATTTAAAAATTTAAATACTGAAAATCGATTAAAAACATATTAAGTCATCGTTAGTGCGGTATAAAGGAAAAATTAAGAAAATTAAAAAAAAATTTTGAACTTATTCATGTAAATCTAACAAAAAATAAACAAAAAAAAAATCATAATCTCACGGTTTTAACTTAAGGCTATTCATATCTATCTATAATAACCAAAATCTCAATTCGAGACTTGAGAAATATTTAAAATTGCAGGTCAACATAAGATTTTTTTGTTGTTGGTTTAATTTAATTTGAATATTCAAATCGATTTTTTTCTCGAGATTCTTTTAAATTCTTATACAAAATTATGATAAGATACCATCTGTTGAATACCATAAATCTTCATATGATAATCGTATCGAAATTTTTTTAGAATTTAAATTAATTTTTTTATGTTGTCTTATGGTTTGCCTATCAAATTTAAAGTTGCGTATGAACCGATACGAAAATATTTATCACGCTTTCGGTTTGTAATAATTGGCCATATATTTTTGTGATTTCGCATACAGCCTATGAATGTACCGTAAGAAGGGTACTACGATTTATGTATATAGATAAAACGTATAAGGTGCTTAATATTCTTGATTTTTGTTCTTAATCTTAAATAAACATCGTAAATATTTTAATAGGAATTTTATTGAGTTATTTACGAGAGACACGAAATATATATATTTTGTAAATATTTAATGCAGATTTGTTTATAATTATTAAAGTTTTATGAATATTTGAAATTCTATATTTATATGTACGGTTACAAGATCAACATTTTGATAGTTATTAGTAATCGATCGGATGATTTGCATATTTTGTATAAATCGCTCGCGTGCGTTTTACATATCCATATATATACTGATTGATTGAAATGCCCGATTACAATTTATTTGGCAAACAAATCCATAAATATATATATTGTAACAGGTAGTTTAACTGACAGACCGTCGATTCGATACGAAAAATTATTGAAGTGAAACATTAACTGATTTATTGTCTATTTATATATACATATGTATGTATATTGTGTATATATACAGACTGCGAGTTGTCGACAATCAACGAATTAAGTCTCTTGAGCTTAACAACAATTGTCAATCGAAATCTAATTTGTATGCTCAAGAATTTTAACAATTTTATCGTAATTGCCAACCTACGCTTAGGCTTCGTATATACATGTGATATGTAACAATGACATAATTCTTGTATATATGTATATACACATAAACTTTAGTTTGGTTTTAAATCGTCTCAAATCAACGAAGCGAAAATTCTAATGACAATTTCACAAGAATTTTCAAAGTATTTCTGTCGTCGTATGTATTTATCTGCGTATATGTTGTCTGTTTAGATATCATAGTTGACTGATTTCTTGAATAACTACAGTCGATTAATTATAGTATCTGCGTTTAAGACCAGGTATAAAGATAGCATATACAAATCAATCCTTATAGGAACGGCCGTCGTCAAATTATTTGAGTAGTAAATAAGAATTATTAGTATACTGTGTGGAATTCATTACTGAGTCGATAACTATTGTATTCTACTTTGGTCATTTTAGTTCAAAGTTCAATCATATGAATTAATTTGTTCTGAACTGAACAGACGCTAAAAATGTCAACGTTTGCTATACGTTCGAATCCAATGCGGTACTCACATTATGACCGCTAACGAAACTAATGAATTAATAATAAATCGATGTCACGTTCTATACAGATGTGTTTGCTAGTGTTAATAAAAACTAATAAACTATTACGATAAATGGGAATTTTCCCACATAAAATAAACACTTATAGCTGCAATTAATAATCGAATGAAAAATAATTACAGTTATTTATGTATGACACCTATATGAGTTTTCTCATCAAAATGATTTCAAATACTTTATTTTTATTTATTGAAAGTGATACACATCTTGCCAGCAGAAAGTTGTCACATTATTCAAACAAGAACAGACATAACAGACGAACAAAATAAAATAATTTCAAAGATTTATTCGTTCAAATTGAATATTGCAGATACATTTTGTCCGTTTACGATATTTTGGCATTAGTTCAGCAAAACTACTTTTTACTTTGGATGTCGCCTTTAACTTGTTTTATTTTGAGCAACAAAATCTAATTTTATGAATGAATTATTGGTTTGCGATGAACGAGGTGAATTTTAAAATATAGTTTTTTTTTCTGTTTTGATTTAATAGTTCTCGCCAACTAATTCATTGCAATTTGATTTATGCGATTGAATGGAATAAAAATATCTGGTTCTGAGATCATAACTGTTATGGATTTAAAAACAAAATGTGGAAGATCAGACGACAGTGATAATATGTAAATTATGGATCTATCAACATGCGTACAAATTGGTTTTGATATGTAAATTGCGGCTGAAATAGAACATCTTACGCATAAAAAAATGTAAAGCCATTAAAAATGTTTATTTATCCAAATCCCCGTTGCAAAACTACAATAAATATCAAAATCAACAATCGATATAATAACAATAATAATAATTAATTTTATAAGTTTTATAATAGCAAACCAAAAAATTTTGGTTAGAGAATTTATGTACGATTTCTTGAGAGATTTTTTTAAAATTAAAATCTAATGCTATACGATCTTACTATGATTATTTAAATTGAACATTACCGGAATCTCGTTAAAAAAACTATAAAATTTAATAGACTGATCCAAATGATAACCAAATTATTTTATTAGATTTTTAAACTTTTCTAAAACGAAACATCTTATTTGATTTTGAGTGTTCAGGCTTATTTTCAAAAATTATTCAAATTAAATTTATTTCGCAATGTGATGAAATGTTTATGGCCTGATAATGAGATTTATTGAATTTATGCATAGGTATATCGGATTATAGCATTAGATACACGAATAATTTAATATTCAAAACAGAAAATTACAATATCAATTAATTAAAGATAAATTAATCGAATAATTTTCATAAAAACTCGTGGCTAATATGTCAAAATACAATTTTGTTTTAATGTGTTAAATCGGCATATAGGTATATCGTTAAAGCCGAGTTTTTCTCTTTTTCTGCCTTGTAAATCGCGGTATATATTTTACCAAAGGCTAGGAGAAGAAAACTTCGAAAATAAATCACAAAATAAAGTAATATGACTACAACAAATAATGAAATTAGGACCCCGGTTGGTATATTGGAAACAGTTAATCCACCCTTTTTTTACTGAAAAAGTCGTCTCCATAGATTCTGGGGGAGCTGCACATTACAACAACAAACATTCCACAGAAGTGGAACCATCATGCAAAACACTGCCTGAAAAATCGACATTCACTGTAAATAATGATATTCTAATGCAAAAGCTCGAGCAAATGGAAAAAACCATAGCAAAACTAAAAAATGAAGTTGCCGAATTAAGAAGGGAAAATCAATCTTTAAAGAACGACAAAATCAATGATGAAGATCGCGATATTAAATAAAAACCTTTTCAACCGCTCAGTATGGGAGACCAATTCTGTACTGATGAAAGTGAACTAGAACGAAAAACTAATTGGATCCTAGAAAGAAGAAAAAAAAATAACAAAAGAGCAAGACATTACAGCAACCAAAAGGAAGGCTGAGTCATCATCTAAAGTTCATTTCACATAATCCTCATATTGTAAATTCCGTATGAGTATACCTTTTATCATGCGCTACATCCTGAGAATAAAGCTAGAGGAGGGTCAGCTATCTTTGTTAAAGATAATATCTAACACAATGAAGAACTGAAAATTGAAGATTTATTAATGCAAGTCTCAATAATTAAAGTGCATCTAAAACAAAAAGTTATAGCATCTCTGCAATATACTGTCCACCTTGATACAACCTCAAACAAGAAGAATACATTATGTACCCCAAAACACTTGGAAGTAATTTTTTAATTGGAGGTGACTTTAACGAAGGAGCTTTTAGCAGCCGGTAAAAAGCTAAAATGCGAATTCCCCTCAGGCGGTACATTAAGATGGTCGACGGATATCAATAAGCTCCCAGATCTTACAGACTTCTTTGTAACAAGAGTTATATTAGAGAATTATATTCATGTAGAAAATGACTCGAGTCTTTAATTGGATCATTCGCCAGTGATAATGACGCTTAGCCAAATCATAATAAGAAAAGAGGTTAAACCCAAGTTAACAAATCTAATTGAAATCTATTTCAAAGTCTTATACAGGAGAAAACTAATCTTCAACTCCCAATACGTAATACAGAGCAATTAGAAGATGAACTACATAAACTTATAGAAAATATACAAAGTGCCGCTTGGGATAGTACTCCTAGCCATATAAGGGAAACAAATCAAAACGTTACATATCCCGAAGAAGTGAGAGAAATGCTTAAAAATAAAAGGAAAGCTCGTAAAATCTGGCAAAGAACTCGAACACCGGAAGCAAAGAAACTGTAATGATTTAGTAAATAAATTAAAATTATTAATGAAGGAGATCAAAAACCACTCAGTCAATAAATACCTAAACAATCTGACAGGACAAAAAGGCTCAGACTATTCTCTATGGAAGGCAACCAAGGCCCTAAAAAGACACAACCTACAGGTCCGTGCTTGATGAGCACGGAATAAGACCTATAACAATGCATGAACTAAATTAGGAAATAAAAAACAACCTAAACGTTAAAATGGCTCCGGGGTATGACCTAATAACGGGTCAAGTAATTAAAAGCTTGCAAGAAAAAGGAAGGAAGAAATTATTGCACATAATGAATGCAGCAATCCGATTAAAATATGAACTAAGGCAATGGAAGGTTGCAGAAGTAATTATGATTCTAAAATCAAACAAACCGCCGAATGAAAAATCTTCATATAGGCCTATATCTCTGCTTCCAACGCTATCGAAATTATTCGAAAAGTTACTTCTAAAAAGACTGAAACTAATAATAGAAGAAAGAAACTTTATTCCTTCATGTCAATTTGGTTTCAAGGGAAAAATTCTATGAACTTGTTCTATAGTCGAGATTCGACTATAGAACAAGTTCATAGAGTTACCGTTGTAATCGAATTCCCAGATGAAGCCCAAAGATTTGATAAGGTATGGGGCATTAAGGGCTTGCATTCTAACTACATCGGGATCTGCCGAAATAAATTTATGAGCTATTGAAATCGTATATTTCAGACAGACACTTTCGAGTAAAGTATGAGGATGAATACTCTGAACTAAAAAGAATAACATCAGGAGTACCCCACGGTAGTGTCCTTGGGCCCATTCTTTATCTCCTATATACAAGAGACATGCCCAATACTGATGTACCTTTAGCAACATTTGCTAATGATTCTGCTATATTAGCGTCAGCAAAAAGCATAACTGACTCTATCAACGAACTACAGAGAGCCACAAATAAAATATGCAACTGGACAAAAAAATGGCATATTAAAGTGAATGAAACTAAATACTTATAGGTATAACCTTGGATGCTAAACTAAGATGGAAGGAACATATTAAAAAAAGAGAGAAGAATTAAACAACAAATTCTGGACAATGCAGTGGCTTCTAGGGAGACATTACGAATTCTCAATTCATAATAAGCTTCTGCTATATAAACAAATTCTGAAACCGGTATGGCATACAACTATGGCATACAACTCTGGGGTTGTGCTAAGAAAACAAATATCAAAATAATTCAAGCGTTCCAAAATAAAATACTACGATCAATTGTAAATGCACCGTAGTATATTAGCAACGACAACCTTCATGTAGACTTGAAACTGGAGTTTTTAAGTCTCGCGGACGAGATCAATTATCACTCAAGGAAACTTGAGTTGAACGCCTCCATGAAAATCAGGATATACGTCGTATGATGACCGTTATCACTATAACAAAGAAAGTTACAAAGAACCAAACCATTGGACCTAACGTGACCTAGATGACAGAATAACAGTAGCGCAAGAAACAAAAATGGAATTTGGAAAATAGTGCACTAAAATGTTGTAAATTTGACAATATTATTTTTAAATTTTTAGGCCCTGTTCGTTTTAATTTATTTTTTGGAGGTCAGAGTTCTATTATTACAGGTAGTTTCACCCTGTACATGCAACAACTATTATTCTACCTTATAACTATTATTATTAACTTTGTTACAAAAAAAAAATGTTACGCAGTTATATCAAGTTTTGAGATATCCAACCACACTTTATTTTATTAAACTAGACTTAAACCAAAATATGAACATTTTTAAACAAAAATAGAGGTGGAAAAACAGGGATATTAGTTAAAAGTTCAATTAGTTATACGGTAGTGTTTGAAAAGTTAATATAATTATCGCTTAATGTGTGGTGTAAAATAAAAGAGACAAACTTAATTAGTTTTTCACCAATTCCTCACTAGAATTGTAAATAAAAAAAAATTAAGTGCTGAAACAAAAAATGGTTCTAAAATTTATAAAAATAGAGTGTGTCTCTAAGTAACAAAATAACCTTGAATTAGGTTTAGAAAACATTAAATCAAACCAAACAAAATATTACTCTACTACATTTCCGGGTAAAATACTCAATCAACTGTTTATAGTTAAAATATTTTTGACATTATTAGAACTGTCGACGTGTCAATGTTTGACACATTGTTACGGGTGACAAATCAAAAATACACTTTAAAACGGTGGTTCGTAAAAACGATAGTCCTTTTGTAACGAACTGTAACCTGATAAACATTATATACTATACTGTTGAAATTCTGTTAAGTATTTATTTTGGGTAAATCAATTGATTCAAATTCACAATAGTGGGATTTTGATGACATTAATGATGAGCAAACAAGTTTTAGCTTTGTCATTGCTGTTTATTAAAAATATAAGTGTTTTGGAACAGGTTAGCGTTCAATAAACAATCGAAATATACAAGTATGTTGTGATTACGTATACATCATTCTGCAGAGATCACCATACTAACCGTTAAATGTTTTATTTTTTGTAACGAATACACCCAAGTGGATACAAACAACAAACCCATTAATCAAATTTCCACACCATATGAGCTAAGAAGATGCAAGCAATATAAAAATACATCCCAAAAAAAATTAACTCAAATCAATCATTTCGCGGAAAACGGTAACACAACATTTTTTTTTGGGTTTTTCTTAATTAATTAATTTTAATTAAAAACAAATCGTTTATGTGTAATTTCCAATCACAATTTTATTAACATTAATTTAAATATTAAAACAAAAAAACAATCATATTGTTGGCGAGCTGCATTGGTTGAGATGTGCGTAAGGCGGCGTGGCGTGCGTTCTTCAAGGGAAAATATTATTTATGATCGCGTATAGTAATAACGAATTTACCATTTTACATTGTGCTCATATTTATTATTTTATATAATGGTTTTTTGTGTTTATGCTAATTTATTTTTACGTTTTATGTTATAAGTATATGAATCCAATGATCTGTACTCAACAATTTTATGTAACCGTTTTTAATGTGCTTTGATTATAGACGAGTTTTTATTTTATTTTTAATGTTGGAACATAACGTATACAAAAAATAATTCTGTGTGATCCAGTTGTGGTCAAGGTAATGGTGGTGGTTATATATGGTGTTTGCTTATTATTATGTTATTATGCTATACAGAATAATATACAATCATTTTATGGGATGTCTTTCTTCACCGCACATAAATACTAAATTATATATGTTTAATTATTTAAAGTGAGGCCATCTATATTTGAACATTAAAAACAACTTTTACATGGCCTAGACCATCACAAAAATACAACTGTTCAAAATTGTATACTCGCACCCTTCGTCTCAATCATACCTATACACTGATTAGTTTTGTATGTGCCCTCGATCAATTAAAAATAAAAAAATAAAAAACTATTTATAGTGTGCCAATTACATTGCGATAATCAATTTAATTAAATTGAAAAATACAATTAATTTTCAAAGTAAAATAATAATAAAAAATCACTTTGTTGTTCGATTATAAAGAAACATAAAAAAAAATAAAAATATTTCGTGGATGAATTCATCGTAAGATAAGATTTAACACAAAGTACTTTAAGAAGAAATATAATTTTTAATTGTTTTTAGCTTTTTTTGTGATATCAGATTGAAAGTAACTTAATTAAAATATTTCGTTAAACATAAAGCATTAGCGAAAGTAAATTACCTATACGTACATGGTAGATCGATTTGATGTGTCGGTTATTGATCAAAAGTTAAATAAATATAAATGGGATCTTATTCAAATAAAAGTTGCGATCAATATCTTTATAATTGATTTTATATAAAATTAAGCTTATGTTTCGCAGTTACTCCAAAATAGTGGCTCGTTTAAATGTAGTTGCTATTTTTCATCTGTTTAATTAATCGAAATAGTGATTCATCAATGAAAACAATATCCAGGTGCCTTAACGTTTTGTATGAAAGTATATATCACATTTAAACTATACAGGGTGTCCCATTGGGACGAGTCCAAACGAATAGGGCGTGTAGCTGCATCAATATCATGAAAAAATTCCACTACGCATATGCCCGGAAATGAACCGTTATCTACTTGAATTGCATTTCAAAATGTTTAGCACGGCACAGTACCTTGAATCATCTAAATGCCAATAACTCTACAAAAAATTAAAATAACGCAATTATTTTTTCTATAATTTTAAAAGCACAGAGTGCTTTTTAATTTTCTGGAAGTAAGAATATCATGCATTGCGTTTTCCATAAAGAAAACGTTGGTGGAATCAAAAAAATTTCATTTTTCCTCAAAAAAATCACTTAATATTTTTTTTTTATTTCAAATTTAGATTTAATAGACGATTTACTAAAAAAATTGTCTAAATGATTTTTATCTAATCACGCATAGTTTTTGAGATATTAACATTTCAATTTAGTACTTGTTCAAGTAATAAATTTTGTGTATGAATCTCTAAGTTTTCAACTTCACAAACAATTTTCAAAATGATTTCCATTTTGTAACAAGCACAGTTGGAGTCATCTTTTAATGGCAGCAACCATGTTGAAATTTTCTAAATTTTCGTTTAGTTTGTTGCCGGCATTATTGATTCGAGTAACCAACTGCTCCCTAGTCTGAATGTATATTTTGTAGACTTCTCCTTTCAAATATCCCTATACATAAAAGTCTAATAGTGTTAAATCTGGAGATCTAGCCGGCCAAGGTGTAGGTCCACCGCGACCAATCCATCGTCCTGGATAATTTGTATCAAACCAATTTAGAACTTGTCTTCCATGGTGGAATTGAATCTAGCACAGTAGCAGCTGGTTCATTCAAAAATTGAAGATAGTTTTCTGAGTTCAATCTTTCAGGTAGTAAACTTGGCCCGGTAAAATTATTTCCAATTAGACCACACCATACATTTGCACTAAAACGTCTGTGGAATGATGATTCTCGTTTAACATGTGGGTTTTCTGGAAAAACGATTGCTGCTTTATTTAAAAAGAGTCGTAAAATACAATACATTTTTTACTTGAACAAGTACTAAATTGAAATGGTAATATCTCGAAAACTATGCGTGATTAGATAAAAATCATTTGGACAATTTTAGTAAATCGTCTATCAAATCTAAATTTGAAATAAAAAAAAAAATATTAAGTGATTTTTTCGAGAAAAAATGAGTTAAATGAATTTTTTCACCCTGTATGTTTAATCAATGTGTTCAGTCCGACCTCATATAATCAAACACATAGCATAGCTAAATCTTTATGTTACGGAATAATTTTCATAAAACAAAACTTACCCTATACACACATATATAAAAATAACTGGAACAAAAATTAATTTTCTTTGTGGAAATCTTAGAAAAGCCTCAGTACTCCTTGTTTTACGACCTAAAAGTTGGGTTATTTTTGCTTAATTGAAGCATTTAGCAAAAACTTAATTTTCAGTTATAATATCAATTATTATTATGAAACTCTTGACCTCCAAATTGATTACGTTTTTCCGCATTGTTATTTACATTTTGCTTCTGTGAAAACTTAAACAAAAATGTTGGATGTCATTTCATCAATTTACCAACTAAAACATTCCACATAAAAAAGAACAAATCAAAAAGTTTATAGAATTTTTATATCGCAATAATTCAAACTGTTATATATAAATTTAAAACTATAAATTTTATATAATAAACATAAAAACTATAAAATTTCAATTAAATATAATTTTATTTTTCTAACTTCACTATACACTATATAACTATGCTATAACTATAAATATAATACCTACTTCTCGTGTTGTTGAACTTGAAAATTTTACGCAAAATGATTTCTTAATAATAATAACAATAATAAGTATGCGATATTATTACTATTATTTTTTTTTTTTTTTTGTATATGTTAAATGCATAAATAAAATTATATAGTTTTACGTTTTTTAGTTTTTTTTTTTTAACTATTACAACAAGTAAAAAACTCTTGCGTTTAGCTTGAAGAGAACAGAAGTTTTGTGGTTTTGTGTGTGCGGCTATATAAAAAATGTAATGAATCTATCGATTGAGATTACAAGATAAGATAACAGAATTTGAAGATGTAATTTTATAATATAAAAATAATATTGGCCGATGCATTCAACCGGTTAATTTAACATTATATATGTTAATACTTGTATTCAAACTTTAACGCCGCCCATTCAACCTCTTAAAAAAACTTAAGAAATTCACACATCAATCATATTTTTTTATATGTATGTACATATATACATATTACATAAATATTTAATTATGATAAAGTTATAATTAAAATATATATGAAGAGTTCCCCAAAGATTACATACAAACGGCGGTTTCTGCGATCTCGTATAGTTCAGTCGAAAACACGCGATTTTAACATATTGTTTGTTTATAAAGCAGACAAAGTAGATAAACTTCTAATTAAGAATTAGAATTAGATTTTCTTTTTATATGAGAAATTAAAAAAAAATAAAACCCATGGGAATTCATTTTGAAGCTGGGAATTTAATTTGAGTGCGACGTACACACAACATTTATGCGCTTCATGATTCACGACACAAAAATAAAATTGTTGACTTTACGAGAATATACAATTCTTAAGTTAAAATAAATAAACGAAAAATATTTTTTTTTTGTTTAGTTTTATAATTTTTAGACAAATTACCGTGATTATAAATGGATGCTTTAGCATATTAGAATTTTTTAAAATTTTTCGCTTTAAAGTCTCGTAACAAGCTTTGTTAGTTGAAATAATAATATGTAACACGTCTCGGTAGTTACATTTTTTTTTTATATTTACCAAATGATGTGTCATTCCAAAATTGAGATGACGAATGATCAAATTATCATTGAGTTAGAGTATATACTGTTATGAAAATTACAAGAAGCTTTGTATTTTAAAAGAAACTTTTAAAATCATCTAAATCGAACTATTTTTACAGTATTAAAGATTTTGTGAAATTATCGAAATTTTTTTTGAGAATTCGTTACTACTAAACGTGTATTTTGAACAGTCTGAATAGTTTTTGGTTTACGATAAAATTTCAGAACACATTCAAAAGGTTTGCAAATAAGTTCAGAATGATTTTAGTTGATATTTTAAATATCAAAGGATAAATAATGTGAAACAAGACAAAATTAAAACAAAATCTTGTTTGTTAGGTTTAACATAAACATCGAACTAAAGCCGCAGTGATTAAATTGGTAGGATAGTTTTTTGAATCTTCTTAGTAGTTCAGAGTCTTGATTTACAAGCTTCATCATTGTGTTCTTTCTTTTTGAATTTTAGTTTTGCATTATAGCAAACCAATATTTTAAATAATTATAGTTGGTGTCAAAATATTGTTAAAATCTGCCATTAATCACAATAAAATTGATATGTATATCTCTATATTATTGGCAAAGTATTAATTTAACACAACTTTTATTTTTAACTTCCATAAATCATCGTTTATCGATTCACTGGTTCTAAGCTCTTTAAATATATGCAAATTTTGACAGTCGATTAATATTTTCTAATTTATAATAGTTATGTTGGTGGCAATCCGCTTATCAATATCAATTTCTGTTTTGTGTGAAATTGATCAACTTATATTAGTTTTAAAACTTGGGAGGTCGTATTTGGTGGAATGTCTTCTGACCTACAAAATATATATTATGCAAGTGTATAGATTTTAATTAACAAACTAGTCTCTCGGTTTTAATTAATTGGTGACACCGACTATGTCCATCGACGATATACAAAATTCCAATTAGATTAATCTCGTTTGTAAAGTAAATGATTTTAAATCGAAAATCTAAAATTTATGATGAGATAAAAAAGCATACAAGCTATATGTATAAGGGTGATTATGCAAGTGTTCTTTTACATAAATTATTTCGGTTGCTATAAGAATCTAGATTATTTTCCAAAAATTGAATTTATTCATTTGTATCGATATTCAAACGATAATCTTGATTCATATTTAAATTATAAATTTAAATATGTTCGATTTGATACATAATTCTCGCTTGCATAATGCTATTTTTGGTCGGAATCAAGTACCATATCCTAATCACGATTAATCACCGTGCATAAATAAATTTAAAAAAATCCCGGTATATTTCCACTTTTAATTATTAATTTATGGAAAATGAAATTAAAAACCATTAACTCAATATATATGTATACCGAATGAATAGAAGAATTAATTAAAGAAAATATTAAGACGAGAAAACCTGATCGCTTACATTTTATAAAAATTGCATTATAATGATAAGAAGGTTAGTGATCTTGGCACATGAAATTTTTCTGTTTTTTTTTATAACATCTCGCGCGCTTTGAAATTCTCACTATGCATTAATTAAAATAATTAAGTTTTTAATTATTTTTTGGTATAATATGTAAGCAGGATGATTATGATGATGATGATGATGATGAAGATGATGAATTATGATTATTATATGCCGTGAAAATTTAATTGAATTGTTTTCTTCGTTTTGAGTTTAGATGGATATGATTTTTAGAAAATTTATTCTTAAATTATTTTTCTACGCTTGTGAGCGATTTGATTTATTAACATATTAATATTGTAACTACCGTAAGTGAATTGAAATATTAACAATTATCTGTTGGGTTTTTTTTTATGTATAACCATGTGCCACACCAGCATTTAGAATTTGTTTGGCTTAGATTTATATAGAACAAACTCAATTCTTTGGTAGATTTATGTGTCTACAAACGTAATGCATTGAGTTCCATATTTACGTTTTGAGAGCAAATATAGTGAGATATGTATGAATAACAAATATTTTTTAAAGAAATATTCTAAGTCATACATAGCTACTTAAAAATGTCTTTAACGAATTCAAATTCGATTCATCTTAACCGACTAATCTTTTCTCAAAAACAAAATTATTATGAAAAATTCTTTAAGAATACTCCAACCACTGTTATAAGCGCACCCAGATCTCAAAAACCGAAAACACATAACTTTTACTTCTTAATGCTGTAACCAATAAATTACTAAAGAAACAAAAAAAAAATTAAGAATTCCTCATTAAGTTCAGTTACCGTTGAATTATGGTGAATTATGGTTTATGGTCGAATCGAATAATCCAAAAATAAACAAAGAAAAAAGTTTCGATTAAAAATCTAATAAAAAATTATGAATATCAAATCGAGTTAAAAAGAAAACCCGCTTGAGCTTGCTGACAGATAATTCCCATGTCATTAAAAATGTTAATTTTACATTAATTTTTTGTAAGATAATTTCTTACCAATTAAATAATGGTTGCAGCTCATTTGCATCCTATTATGCGTATATACATAGACGACATAATGGCTTCATTAGTTTTTTGAAAACTTAATCAAATTATAGAATTAAATTAATTTTAATTAAAATTTAAGATACCTACCTATAATTTTAATTATGATTTTAGTGAGTTTTAACGAGCCATTTCAATCATAATTCATTTTGAATATTTTTACTTTGTCCGGGTGCTCGTTTTGGATTTAGAAAATAAATCTGCATAAGCAAGCCAAACAAGAACACAAAAACATTGCGATGAATTATTAGCTAATTAATCGGTCAAAGACATGAGTGATTTTTTTGTTCTCCTCATTTCAAAGGTGAGCATTTTGCACTTTATAAAACGTCTGTCTTAAGATTTACTGGTTGAAGTTTAAGAAAAAGTGGATGTTTTGAAATTTTAAAAAACAACTTGGAAATGTGTTTTATAGTTTATTGGAATCCTCATCAAAATGCGCAAAAGTTTATTTTCAAATTGATGACAAATCGTTTCAAATGTGTTTCAAATTTCGTTGGGCTGATCACCTTGAATTTTTCATTACAAGTCATAACAAGAGCTTCATAACTTTGTCACAAATTCTGTAAAATATTAATGTAAAATCTATCTTATTTGCGTGCGGTTGTGAAAGCAATATACCCTCGATAGGCTGTTGTTCGACAGAAAGACGGCACTCCTTATTAAATTCATTAATCGAGGATGTATCTATATTTCTTATTGGATATTTCGCAAAATATATCATTCTTTCCCTATTATCTGTCGCTAGTTCCTGTCATGAGTATAGCTTAGTTTGATTTTTGCCAGCTTTAGTATTCGTCATCAATCAGTATTCGAAAGTCAAGCTGCGAATGATCGCAACGTAAAGCAACGAACAAACCTTATGCCTTATGGTCTTAATTTTTTCGTCATCGACTTACTTAGAGAGCGCAGCGAGTTACAACCGACAATTTTTTTTTTAAAAACTACATTTACATATACTTTGCGTATTTGACACTATCAAATCGATATGACGGAATAAGTGTAGTTGATTGATTGATGAGACTAAGAGACCAAGCGCTTGTCAAGTGTTCCGGTTAACGCCGGTCCTATTCCCACAACCTTTCTACATTTAACAAACGGTAGGATAAGAGAGATTTTCATATATTTATATTTCTATAAATATATTCCCATGCATGATAGAAACGACTCGGTTTCAGACACCTCATGATCATTATGAAACAATTATATTCACTAGGATATAAAGGATCGAATCCACCATTTTATAGCAATTACACAAGTACTCGCATGAAAATTTTACTTATATTCACTTTAACACCGAAAATATTACAAACAGAATTTTATTAAAATAATTAAAAGTTTAAATTCGATCGAATCCACTGTTTTATAGCAATAACACAAAGTACTTGCATTAAATTCTCTTATATTCACTTTAACACTGAAAATATTACAATTAGAATTTTATTAAAATAATTAAACGTTTAAATTTGATGGAATACACCGTTTTATAGCAATCACACAAAGTACTCGCATGAAATTACTTTTATATTTACTTTAACACCGAAAATATTACAATTAGAATTTTATTAAAATAATTAAACGTTTAAATTCGATCGAATCCACCGTTTTATAGCAATAACATAAAGTACTCGCATGAAAATTCTTCTTATATTCACTTTAACACCGAAAATATTACAATTAGAATTTTATTAAAATAATTAAATGTTTAAATTTGATCGAATCCACCGTTTTATAGCAATTACACAAAGTACTTGCATGAAAATTCTACTTATATTTACTTTAACACTGAAAATATTACAATTAAAAAATTATTAAAATAATTAAACGTTTAAATTCGACCGAATCCACCGTTTTGTAGCAATAACACAAAGTAATCGCATGAAAGTTCTACTTATATTCACTTTAACACCGAAAATATTACAATTAGAATATTATTAAAATATTTAAACGTTTAAATTCGATCGAATCCACCGTTTTATAGCCATTACACAAGTACCCGCATGAAAATTCTACTTATATTCACTTTAACACTGAAAATATTACAAACAGAATTTTATTAAAATAATTAAACCCGATATGACGGGGTAGGTGTAGTGTAATCAAATTAAGCTGTGAGTTGTGACGAGAAATTTATTATTTTATGCAAATTGATTTATCCTATTTTGTCTCAGAACAAAGTTCACCGTAATTGGAAATTGCTAAATAAAAGACCAGGCTCTAGAACAAGATAATTCGATCAAATTACAAAAGGACTACTCAATTCTACTCATATCAACTTTGTTCTGGATTTTTTTATTCACTTACAAGTATAAAAATTTCTGACATAAATCGATAAATGGTCTCCAGTACCTGTATAAAAAATAATACATTTTGACAGTAATTTTGAATTGGTCCGGAAAGCAAATTCTTACACAAAATGTTCTCTTGAACCATGTTTCAAAGGTTGAATGTTCGCAAATCGAAAACAAACTATACAAAATAACTATTATTATATATTGTGTTATACCTTTCATCCGGTGGTATCATTCTAATTGTACCGCGAACAAAACTATCTACAAACGAGAGAAACAAACAATATAAACTTCCAGATTTCCTGTTGTCATTAAAAAAAAAAAAAAACAACTCTCCACATGACGCGCAATATTTTTGCAACCCATAACCCATTCATCATTATTTCGAATTGTATACGAATAACATTGAATACCCTAAAACCATATGAATATATGTATATCTGTATATAGCAAACTACTCTATTTCATTTGTGTATAGATACGTAATACATAGAGCGAAATTAAAATTCACTTGTTGTCGTGTCGTGCTTTATACATTAAACATTCTTAAATCATAACAATAAGATGATGAAAGAAATGTATGATATTTACATTTTGTACTTACACATTGTTATGTAAATACAATTGGTATACTCGTATGTAAGAAGTTAACTTGATCGTATAGGTCGTATATTTGACAAAACCCCAATAACTCTGCACTTACTATATATACCATCTTCTATATACATCAATATATTATAAGGAATCGGTATTAGTGTTTTTTTACTTATGTCGTTTTCGATTTGCCAAAACGTATAAAAAAAATTGATCCGAGTAAAAAAAAAAAAAATTGAATCAAATCAACAAAATATTTACGATTTGAAAAAAAAAATATGGTTTTATGTAAAATTATTTTTAAAAAATCTGGATTTTTTCTTAATAAATTTATTACTAAATCGAACTCGATATTTATTTTTTTCTTAAACCGACATGTTTGAATATTTATCTGAATATATATATATATATATATATATATATATATATATATATATATATATATATATATATATATATATATATGTATATATATATATATATATATATATATATATATATATATATATATATATATATATATATATATATATATATTCACGATCTGATCGAAAGACACATTTTGGTGTATATATGTATAGATATATTGTATAAAATTAAATCATCAGTGAAGTGTAAAAAGTAAATTTGGTTTTTACCGTTAATCGCGCACAAAACATAAACATAAAGTTGTTTATTAAGTTTTTGTCACGCGGTAGTAGTAGAATAGTGTGGTAGTGGTATAACAATAATAATAAATTTCGCGGATTTTGAATTATAAATTTTATCGTTTTGCGCGCATACAAATTAAAAATAAATTTCAAACGAACCTGTTGTATATGTATATTGCATATTTGCGGCCACAGAAAGGTTCTCAGAGTGAACTGAGTTTTAGAATTATTTTTTGTTGTTTATATTGTATAATTTTAGGGAACTAATGCGAAATTACCGTTACAAAAATAATTTACTAAAACAACAACTGAATAGCAAAAAAAAAAAAAAAATTTAAATTATAGTTTGTGACAAAATAAATAAGTTTCTTGTTTGGTTTAGAACAAAAGACTTAAAGCGACGAACCTGAAATTCTTAACTTTTTTTGTTTTTTACTCTGGTGACATAATTTTTCGTATATGGGGATACATTTGTCAGTTGGTAATGTTATTTGATTAATTGTGACAGATTTATATGTTTTGCTATGATTGATTGTTGTTATACCTGATGATTTGGCGGTATTTTGTATTTGATGAATGAAAATAGTGTATTGCGATTTTTTTGTACATGTATATGGATAAAAAGTTTTTATTTTTTTTTTTTTAATTTTAATAATTCTTTATTATTTCTTTTTAAATCACAATCGACTAATAAGCAATTTTGTCCTAACTTAAATTACTAGATTTTACTGAAATTAAATGGTTCATCCATCGGTGTACTCCATCGATTTATTTGATAAAGATTTATTTTAACTGATTTTACACTAACTCAAAAGGCTTTACTTTTTTGAGCCTTCTAACTAAAACCGTAGGACCGAGCAATTGGGGCAGTGGTTAAAGCTGCGGTATTTGGGACGGGAGGTACCAGGTTCGAATCCCAACGAAGGAAGGTTACAAAAGGTAGAGTTCATTACCTGATTACGATCGGTAATGACGATGAACACAACTATGACCCCTGTTGTAGTGCAGAGTCCATGGGCCGATCCTTCGTCCATGTCAGTACAGGCTGGCATGGAGCAATGCATTGCTCAGATGGTTATTCAAAATCGCGAACCTGTATTCATGCTTCCTCGATTTGGCTCTCGTTGGCGTAAAGTAGGACGTTAAAGTAACCGCGAAAGAGTTGGGTGAGCTTCGGCCCCAGGAAAGATTGTAGGGATTAAAAAAAAACTGAATCCGTATTATCCAGTAGCTGAATGGCCTCTATGTTAACATGGTAAAGTAGGATTTGATTTTACTTTACCGTAACTTTTCTCGGTAGCTGTTCCAACCGGTTTTCTGATAAGATAAATCGGCATTATTTCGCCTTAAATACACCATAGAATCCGTGATAATTTTTAACATCATCTACTATGTTAGGTGGTGGGGGATGTATTTTTTTATATTTTTTGATGTTTATGTATTTTGATCCAATGTTTGGGGTTTTAGTGGTGATGACGGTGTATTATTTCGCCTTTTCTTTTTATTTTTCCTAGACTTATCACGAATCCATTCAGTTTCTTTAGCTAAGCCTTCCTCATCGGTTTGATATTCAACGTTTTTATTAACATTAGTATTGGTGATTTTCTGCTTCATTGATGGCTTAGCTTGGGTTTTATGCTGCTTTAATTGCATCATTTTTTTTAGTTTGTCAATTTGTTGTTGTAAATTGAGAATAATAATACTTCGCTGATTTTTCTCATCAGTTACTGTTTCCCATTGTTTGTATAACATTCGATCTTTTTCTGAAGCACTACTTCCAAGAAGAGATGTTTCACTATAATTATATGAGAGTATTATACCTGATTTCGTTGTTATACCAAGCGGCCCCCAACGCTGTTGCAACCAAATTATTTTGGAATTGCTCCATGTTAAGATTTACAAATTAGAAACTAAAAGTTTTCTTAGGAGATTTAGTAACCATTCTTCGCCTTTGAAATGGGCTGTTTATTATTTCCATATTCTTGTTGTTTTGTGTATGAAAGGCCCTCCCTAGAATACTTAGAGCCATTCTCATCGGAGAGTGGATTGCCCAATGTTATCATTGGTGTATACCACCTGGGATGTTTCTTCCTTCTGGTATACTGATTGCTTTTTGTATATTTATAGTATAATCCATTCGCCTCTAGTATTTAACCGATGTTTAATAACGTTGTCCGGGTGTTACCACGTGGAGGCATACTAGACACATTTGGTGGTCTTTATACAAAGTTGCAATGTTGGAATATTGCCCACGAAAGTCATGGCTATAGACGGTCACCGCCTACCCTATTAAAAATTTTAAAATTTTAAAGTGACGCAGCAGTGGTAAGCTTTTGGTAAGTATTACTTTACCAAAACAAGACAAGATTTTAACGTTATTAAACCCGGATTATGATGTTAACCAATCATGTATCGGAGTTAAAATGTCCAATGGTAGTGGCAATGTTAAGATACAAGCAAATTTCGAAGAAATATAATTTCAACGTGTTAGCCCTTAAATTCTGTTTTTGCCTCAACTGTTTGGTTTGTTACATACTTAAATGAAATCTTTTGAAATTTTATAATGACTTGAGCTTAGCAAAATATTGTACTCATCATGTCGGGTTTTAACACAATCGGCATTGTTTAAAGAATAAGTTCAATGACTTTACATTGTTGAAATTAAACGTAATTATATTAATGTTCTTAAGAGTAGTTAATTATCACTCTATTTGGTATTATCTATAAATACATATAAATTATAATAAACATATGGTAAATTGCGAAAACTGTATTTTGTATAATGAGCATGTTTAAGATACTTTTTTTGTACGCGGTGTCAAACTGAATTATAAATATTTAGTGTCTTACATTTAACATAATAATCTGCTTATGCAAAATTATTCAAACATAAAATTTTATAAAATATATACAACATAATAAATTTTTCGAAGCAAAAACTGACAGTTGATGTGAATTTACGATAAACATATAAAAGTTCAAATTTGAATGACGCGCCGTTTTTTTTTTTCAACTTCTGTTTTGCACTTTATTTATACCATATGCTAACCCTTAAACCACATAAGTTTGTATTCTTAGCACGTGAACATGCGCGATTTGATTTACGATTTTGGAATTACCTTCAGATAACTTTTTGAACTAATTCACGTTACAGAATAATTTAAATACAGATTAAATGCGGATGACGCGTTCTTATTGCATGCTTAAAATGGACTGATAGTTTGGTTAACTTTTATTCCAATATATTTCGATATTTTAATAATAGGCCGTTATTTCAGTCGCAAAATTTGTGGAATTATAAATTAACTGAAACAAAATAAAAAGAGCAATAAATTGCCGCGGAAGAATTTCTATCTTGTAGAATTTCTTGCATTTTCTGTTTCCCAATCTAATTACGTTTTTAGGGATAAATTGAGCTTTTTATCGGAAGTTTACGATTAAATGGTATTTTTAAAAACTTTGTTTTTAGACACTACAGGAGTTCAAGATGAATGAAATTCAATGTATTTTTATACATAAATTATTTTAAAAGTGTTACAAACTATTTATATGTTTATATGCATTCGTAAATAAAAAAAACTTTTCTCGATACGTTCAACCGACGAACCTGGAATATTTTTGTATAAATATTAGATATTTTATGTTGCGATCATAAAACTGGCCAAACCTTAAAATTTTATTTTCTATGGTGATCCTATACAATATTTATATATACAAAAATATGCATATATAAATTATGTATCATCTGAGACGATATTTAAATCTAATCAAAAAATTTAAGAAATTTCGTCGTATTGATTAGCTATTTTTTATGTGGTCTTTAGAATACTGGAAAATCGAAATGTTAAAATTTTTTATTGAAAGTATCATATTTCAACCATCTCAGGTTTTTTGAGGTACCTAAAGAGAAGTTAGTGTTAGTATCTTAGATTGAGAATAGGTGTAATAATATAGTTGATTTCAATAGACTTTTTGTATGTCAGATTATAATTTATGAAACAGATGAGTAATAATAAGATTTATATTTACACATATAAAAACAGTTATCAATTTTAAAATTTTTTAGATCTAGATAATAGAAAAATAATAAAAGCACAAAAGAACAGAATTGCACCGAAATACCATTAATCAAATATAATGATAGTCATATATGTATGTACATATATATCAAATATGCGGAATGCCAATTAGGAACTTTTTTTTAAAATTAAATATAAAATTTAACCTCGTTTACTGAATTTGCGATGCTATGAAATAGTTTAATATTCTTTTTCCATATATACAACTATGGCATTTTCGTAATCATATAATTAGATAAATTAAGCTAAAGTAATGACCAGCGTTCGTATATAGTTAGTCTTTTATATATTTTTTAAAATTGTTTATTGCATAAAAGATAAAAACTAAAATTATTTGTCGATAAATTACAAAAAAAAGTTTGCTTTTATATCTTGATAATCTAATGAGGATTAACAATCGAATTTAACGGTAAGCCGTCTCTTCCGCATAATTTATTGTATCCAAATTGCAATACAAATATATGTGTAAAATAATTTTAAATTCACCGAGTTATCGAGATTAAATTATAAAATTTAATTTACATGTTTTACCAAACTTACAGCAGTCTCTAACTAGACAATACTTGACTGGATGACATAATATTCATATCGTTCATTATACGTTCAAAATAGTACAAGCTAGTTTGGGTTAGTATTTTGTCAAACCTTAATAATTAATTAATATATTTAATGTTTTTTCTTGTGTAATCAAAGCTAATTAAATTAATTATTAAAAAGTGTAATTAATAAAATTGTTAAAAGCTGTCAATAGGGCCGCCAAAATTGTAAACAACCGGATACTGTCAAATTTGTTGAATATAAATATAACCTGCAAACAAGTATATACTATAAAACCAAGACACAAACCAATTCTTGACCATATTCCCTACACAACTCTCAACAATTTTGCGAACAGAGCTGAGGAGCGGTCTACTGATTTATCATCTTATCCTGTACATCATCAAATCCAGCCCGCTCAATTGGAGTGCATTGTTGGATCATCCACCATTGTTGATGAAGAAGTCAAGTCTGTGCTTGATAAAAATTTCATCTACGCTTCTAGATTTATTAATACAACCACTTCGAATGCATTAAAAAAATTCTTATGTGAACGACTGCCTGTTGCTGAAGATGTTCTTGATTGCAGATTGCTTGTATCAGCTAATCAGGTTGTAAATCGATTTAACTTCGTATCCTTTAAGATTGGTGTAGAGGATTCATCGTTATTTAATAAGTTGCTACAACCTGATATCTGGCCAACTGAGTATTAGTACTTATTTCATTAAACTCATTTCCAGTAGAGCTTAAGTAAATTTATCTGCAACTTGTAAATTAAATACTTTTTCTTCTAATTCTCATATAAATATTAAATCGTCCAGACTAATAGCTTTTATCTGAATTTGGTTGAATGTGGTTTTGATATTAACGTTTTAACCGAAACTTGGCTCATTGCTGATTTTAAAAATTTTGAACTTTTTGGTTCTGATTACATGGTTTTTAGATGTATTAGAAAATTTTTGTGTGGTGGTGGAGTCCTAATCGCAATAAGCACTAAACTCCCTTGCACAAGGATTGAATTTTCTAACCCATTTAATTGCGAGGCGGTTTGGGTCGAAGTTTATATAAAGCAACGGAGAAAAACGCACTTTGCAATCAATTGTTTCAGATAGCTCAAAAAAAAAATTTAAGAGGCTTAAAAGATTAAAGTACCTTCAGTATGCTGTTAGGATTGAGCGAGGTATAAAGTACAATCCCAAAAAATTTTGGTCTTTCGTTAATTCAAAACGTGGTGTATCTGGGTATCTTTGTACCATGTTTTTGGGTGATAACCTCTCCAGTTCTATAAATAATTATAAATAATTGTATCTTTCTTTCATTCTAATTTTTCATGCCCTGTTAACTCAGAAACACCTGTGTCTCCAGTAAACGTTAATAGTGATTGCTTCGGTTTTTTGCAACTGGAAATTTTCAAATGTCTAAGTAGACTTAAGATTAATTATTCATCTGGTCCTGATGGTTTACCAGCGATTATACTTCGTGAATGTGCTCATTCTCTGGCTTTTCCTTTAAAGTTAATTTTTGATAGGTCATTGCATATTGGATATTTTCCTAAATGTTTAATCTATTAAAAAACAAAATTATTTCACAGCAACACGGATTCTTTCCAGGTCGCTCAACTTCAACTAGTCTCATGGAATTTATTGGGTTCACAATAGAATCTTTTTGAAGATGGGTTGCAGGTTGAGTTGTGTTTACCGATTTTAAAAAAGCGTTTGACAGAATTTCTCATGAAATTCTTTTGTCTAAACTGCATCTGATTGCTTTTCACCCTCGTCTGCTTCTTTGGATTAAATCGTATTTATCTGATCGGGTCCAGTCAGTAAAACTGGGAGATTTTATTTCGGATATATATGATGTTAGTTCTGGTCTTCCAAAAGGAAGTTATCTTGGTTCATTGCTATTTCTAGTATTTATTAACGATGTCATTAATTGCGCGGTGTGTTGATAACAAGTTTGAGTTAACCGTCAATAAATGCCGCGCCCTACATCTAAATAGACAGAAGTTGTTCCCAACGTTTAATTATAATTTTAATAATTGTTTGATTGAAAAAGTCACTGAATTCAAGGACTTAGGTGTAATTCTTAATGAAAAACTTTCTTTTCTCCAACATATGGAAAAAATTAATAGGGCAAATTCCATGCATGGCTTCATGTTTCGTTCATGTAAAACCTTCAAAAATATCGAATCATTGAAGGCTATTTACTGTGATTTAGTGAGATCAAATATCGAATATATATATATATATATATATATATATATATATATATATATATATATATATATATATATATACATATATATTTATGTATATTATATATATATATATATATATATATATATATATATATATATATATATATATATATATATATATATATATATCAGTTATATGGAGTCCACAATACATAATGTTCATTCCCAAGGAATTGAGAAGGTCCAAAGAATATTCACCAAGTCAATGTGTTATCGCTTTTCTCGCAATAATAATAACAATTTTGAACACTTACCATACGAAGAGCGTTGTAAGCTTCTTGAGCTTCAACTATTGCATCTTAAACGTGCTATCTATTCAGCTGGTTTTATGTTTGATCTTCTACACGGTCTAATCGATTCCTCCGTTCTTTTATCTAAATTGAATATTACTGCTAATAATCTGATGATTCGCAATCGAACTTTTCTTTAGCCGAGGTTTCATAAAACTCTTATAGGATTTAAATGAGCACCCAGTACTAAGAAGACTTGCAGAAATTTTAGAGTACTTCTTTTCTGGGGATAAAGCTCTCCCAACTCTTTCGCAGTTAATTTTTAACGTCCAACATTACGCCGCCATCAACAGGACGCAATCGAGGACGCACGAATACATAGTTTCGAATTTAAATCCATCTGCACATTGCATTGCTCCAGTCAGCCTGTACCGACATGGCCCATAGATTTGGCCCATAGATTCTGCACTCCAACAAGAGGTCATAGTTGTGTTTTTCGTCATCACCGATCGTAATCAGGTAATAAAAAATCCCTTTTGCAACCCTCCCCTGTTGGGATTTGAACCCGGTACCTCCCGTCCCAAACACCACAGCTTTAATCACTACGCCAATTGCTCGGTAAAATTTATATTATTGACCTTATTCAAAGTATGGCTTATGTCTGGTGGAAATAAAAAAATGAGAAAATTAAAATTGTTCAATCTGATTATAGGTTGAAGCACACCTGAAGACGAGAAACCTGAATTATAATATTAGAACCAACCCGCTTAACAGCTTTACACAATTGTGTAAATTCTATATGTACATCAACACTGCGTGACTCTTAAGAATTAACAAGTGCATTTCCCACTCAAGATTTTTTTTGACAATTCGTCGAGACAATTTTGGCAGACATATATATGCGTGTATTAAATTTCAATGTAATAAAACAAATTAAATTTTACTTGCTACATCTAAAAATGCGAAACCGTAATTTTATTTCAAATATATATAAACAACCATAAATTTTAAATCGAGAACAAAATCTGCCAATATGCTTTTACAATTTTTATTTAAAGATTTATGTTTTTAAAATACGTATCAGCTTTATAAATAAAGTCATCTTCTAATAAATCTAGAAATTCTGCATTTTCTTGATAATTTTTCAAATTTTATCGATTAATTGACATAAAATCATGTCTTTCACAGTAGGAGCATAACGAATGGTTAACATTCCATATATAGGTAGGCCCATCTACTTAAATTACAGTTAATCGATCGTGTCTTATGTTTTAACCACAGAATAACAGAGATAATATGAGAACATGGCTTAAAGCTATAGTAGATCTGGCATGGTTATTTGCTATAAATAATTAATAACTCGATAGCTGAAAATAGTTTACCTGCAATTAATGTTGTGGCAAATACCCACGTTCATTCGATTAAATTAGTTGTTATTGAACATACTCGAAAATAAATAAATATATACATATTATGTTATTATATATCATAAATAAACTGTAAGAACAAGAATCTGTATCTATATGTAAAAATAATAAACGACACATTACTGTACGTTTTATGCATGTATCTTTCAGAATTTTTTTTTATTTTAATGGGGCAAGATGGAATTAAAAATGAACAGAACTCAAAACACCACTAGCAAATCGTTTGCATGCATACAACCGCAACAATAAACTTAAGAACAAGTCAATGTCCAAAATTTTGTTTTTACTTACTTACTTACTTACTTTCGTGCCAAAATCGCAGAATCTCGCTAATACATGTTATATATGGGAGTATATATAGCATCTTATATACAATATATACTTCTTGTTTACGTATGAATATTATATTTTTGCAAGAAGTTAAAGGGATTGGTTTTAATGCGTTGTTATTATTTTTTTAATTTTCATCTCTCTTCGAATAAAATATAAAAAGTAAGGTTGGGTACTGCAAGATGACTTTCAATTCTTCGTGTTGTTATTTATTTAAAAAAAAAATTATTTACTTAACCATGAACTAAATCTTTTTAATTTTACGCGTTGTTGGTCTAAATGAAATGCGAATTTCCTGGAATTGATTTGATGTATTTATTAAAAAATAAGAATATTAATAGGATATATATATATATATATATATATATATATATATATATATATATATATATATATATATAATTACAGAAACAATTATTCAGATATTTCGTGTACATTCACATAATTTGTTAGTCTTATTACACTGATACTCGTATAGTATAAAGATCAGCTAAGTGTCACAGAAATGCTTTATCGTTACCTAAATCCTGCACTCCTATCCATTAATTCCATGAAAATATTTCTACCATATCCCAATTTAACACTAATTTATCTACTTCTACATAGCCAGTTTTCATTCCAAAATTCATTAGTATCCTCAGCCTCAATTCATTAGTATCCGAAGCCTTCGAATCAAGGACAAAATGATTCGGAAATTTTAAAATTAAGGAAAATTGTAAATAGTAATGCAAAGAAATAAAAAAAAATTATATAAGTACAATAAATGTTTAGTTTTAATCATAGTAATTTGTAATGTAAATTTTAATGTTAAAACCACAGATAACTATAACAGATAAACATCTTGTATGGCCATAATTAACACTAGTAAATTCACACTACGCAAATTAATGCAACCGAAACCTAACCAAACGAAAAATAGATCAACCTCCTTTTCTTTTTTGGTGGACCATCGCTTAGGTTAATTTTAAATTTTTTAGACACCTTTCGAGATTTTTGCGTATTTTAGTCAAATTCGCCCTTTAAATTGAACTTTTCCAATTTTTTCGAATAACTACCAAAATAAAAAACATAATTAGTTTTCTATATGCTTGTAGCACGGATCACTTGTCTGAGGTAAAAATCTCGGGTACAGCATTATTTTATCTCGAAGCTAATTAACCCAATTCTTTTCGTATGTTTGGTATAGATGACATTTGATCGAAAATTTGTTTTCAAAAATTTTAAATACTAATTTGGCTATTGTAATAAACTTCTCTGTTGGAGCTTTTAATCCACCAAAATTGCTATAGATTCCTTTTTAATTTTTTTTTCGAAAATAAGATTGCTCTGTGGGCCTTTTCCTTTTATTAATTTTAGTTTACAATGTTCACATGCTACTTTTTTGTATAAACAATAGCCTGCATAATATGTAATTGCATTACATTCAAAAAATTTAAAATCTAAATAAATTAAATGTTCCACATCCCCCACGTGATCGTCTGGTATTACCTCTCTAAGATAATTTAAACTCTCCCTGTATTTGGGTTTAAATTCCGGCCAATCAAGCATTATTTGATCCCTATCCTCGATGATACAATTGAAACAGTTTGAGTTATTTATTAATTTCATAACTAGGATTTTTGCAAAATGTTGGCCTATATCATTGCCGGTTGGTGTATAATTAAAACCACCTTTACCTTGAAGTTGAGAAAAAAAATTCCAAAGCTATAAAGTTCATTATTTTGTGACAAATAGTCCAATAGGCCAAGATTTTATTGTGAGTTGAACCCCTCATTTTTTGACACAATTTTGATTTTTCGAAGTTTTCCAGGCTTGTTTTAAAACAGTCGATTTTATTGTCCTTATAAAGAGGTTACTCATATGGGGCTTTTGACCTATAATTTATCGAATTGAGGTAGTCAAACAAATTATTGCAGTTACCAATGGCCACAAATGACCTTTTATTATATCTGGAGCAACTTTATTTAGTGTAGTCCGTATAGCACTTGGAACAGTTAAGCTACAACTACACTTTATTATAGTTTTATATATTATCACTTTATTATAGTTTTATAAGTTGCATAGCAGTTATCGCATATTTTAATGAACTATATCAAAGCAAATCAAAAGTTTTCTTCTTTATTTCTTCTGGAAACATTATGCTGAATTTTACGTTCACCGTCATTTCCATCTATAGAACTATTTCAATGGAGGACTGTAAGTTTCTAATCCACTACAGCAGTTTATATATCTTTACCAAGAACTAAAGGATGATTTAATCAGCCAAGTTTTACCAGATTTCCTTCAAATGTTTTAAAATGGTAACTTTTTTTAAAAAAAAAATTTTATATCTTTTACGCTGTAGGTCACCACAATGCCTTGTGGCTTGTTTACACACAATTTGATCACCGGTTTAAGTTTGAAAATTTTTATATTGAATTTGTTTTAGTCAATAATAAACTCAGTGCATGAACTCCGTGGCGTGGTAAGCATGTATCTTAACTGTCATTAATATTATTATAGAATTCAGAGACAATTACTAATGCGGATATAATTGCGCGCTAGCGTTTTATTCTGCACAACCTTAAAAACCAACTCTTAAGCTGTATTCTATATTACTTAACAACAAAACGGCATCTCACATCAACAAATAGTTGATTTGTTGGTTTAATTTTAAGCTTTTACCTAGAGCAGAGGCACGGACAACCGAAGTGTTTATTACCTTCCATAGAGCATTCGCATCATTAATATTGTAATTTGTTTTGAAAATACTATTGCTTAAACGGGTATCAAAGTAGATTTTTTGCAATTTGCAGTGATCAATTCATGACTCAAGTTCTAACCTTTATTATACCAGCTTTATATTGAACAAAATGCTTTCAACGGTATATAACTCCATTATTGATCATAACTTCGGATTCTTCTCTTTTTTGTATATTCATTTAAACTTGAACCACGTGTGTGCTTTTGTTATAGTTTTAACTATCATATATAGTACAAAAGTTCACGTTTTCAAGAGTTATTTTCCTAAACTATCATCTTAATTATTTAAAAGTATATTTTTTTTGCAGATCGAATAACTTAAATTAGTCAGTAAATTAATAATTTGAATTAGCTCCATTTCGATTAGGTTAATTTACCGGAAATGGTTAACTTGAAATCCGTAACATAACAAACCCAAAACAAAATTTTTTAATGACATTCTATAATTATATACAGTGTTGAATCAAGAAGATATACATATATATATTTCTTAACCGTTTCACAATTTCTTGATGAGTCATTCCATCTCATTTTAATCGCAGAAAACTCAATTAAGAATTACCATTTTTTAGCAATATGTTTTTAAAAAATAATGCATATAACCGTATATAGTTTCTAAATCATAAATTTCCCAAAAAAATAAAAAATTTATATTTTTTGCACGAGACCGATGATGTTCGGTCGACTCGTTCAAAACCCAATGATTTTTATTTTTTATATGAAATATATCATCATCAGGTACATATTACATATACACACGCTGCATAATTATAAATTATTATCACATTATCTGTGTGTATATGACTGACTATAAAACTTCATGGATGATGATCACTAACTGTATCATGATTGATTACATTCAGTTTTTTATATTTTTCCATTTCTTTAAATTTTTTAGCCAAGTTTTTTTTTAAGAATAAATAAATTTGTATTTTAATGTGCTTTCGAAAAAAATAAAATAAAATTTCATCATCCTGTAAATTTTACATTACATTATAAAAATATTCTTACTGTGTTCTGTTTAAAAAATTGAACAAGAAAAAAAAACTCTTGAGTATATATATATATTATATACATAAGAATATTGCATTATACAAACTTTGTATTTAATATCCTGTTCATCCAGTTTTATTTTTTGGTTGTACTCGTAGCATAATTTTTTTCTTTATGGATGAAAGAAAATTCAATCTCATGGAATTGGATTTGTCAGATTGCAGCTTTTTTAAAATGATCGTTTTTGTTCTGCCTTTATAGTCTTTGGGATAAAATCATGTTAAAGTATTTAGGTCATTTTGTAATTATATAAGGAATATATAAGTATAATAAAATGACAGAAGTGAAAGGATTAAACGTTTTGCTGTTGTTATACTATGTCATTTAAGTTCAATCGAATTATTATTAATATGTTGTCATTTGATGCTGATATATAGGCTTATCCGCAAATATGATGGCATATCAAAGTATCAATTTTAAATTCTATAGATAGAAATACAAAATTTTCGTATCATGAATATCTGCTTCCAACTATATGTCATACCGTATAGTTTTTCATTTCACAAAAATATAAATGCTGCATATTGAATAAGAAAAGTCGCCATTTTATATTTAAAACTAATAATAATAAATCGAATTTTATAGGCTGACTCAGATTCGATACCGAGTTAACTCTCTTACTGTTCTAGTTTTCTGGAAAACCTGAAAACAGCAAAATTGGTGTCATGTGTTCCGGTTAACGCCGGTCCTATTACCGCAACCTTTTTACATTTAACAAACGATAAGACAAGAGGGATTTTAATATATTTATATTTCTTTAATATATTTCCATGCATGATAGAATCGACCCGGTTTTAGACACCTCATGATCATTACGGCACAATTCTATTCTATTTTTGTGGTGTAGAGAAAGAAAAGGTATGTCAGTAATGCCAGAATTGATCCGGTTTCCCGATAGCCAATATTCAAACTACTGTTAGAATAAAACAATCACAATTTTATAGAATTGCTCTGCATTCTGTTGTCTATCAACAACTCCAATGGTTAACATTCAACTGTAATCTGCAAAAAAAATTATTTTAAAACAAAATCTATTATTGGGCTAATTTCTCTTAGCCTATGCTGTAATAAATTGGATTAGTTTTTGCCTGATATTTACAATTAATTAATTGTTACATAATTAAAAATATAAAAATACAAAAATTATAATATAAATTAGAATTAAACAAAATTGAATAAACATTACAATTCAATTAAATTAACCGTTTCATGACCAATATCATGTAATTGCCGAAAATCTAATTTATATACACTTTATTTGATACAAAACTTTAAAATTCATACAAATTAGATTTTAAAAAAATTGACTGAACATTACAAAACAATTGAATTAGCCGTTCTATGACCAATATCATGTAATTGCCGAAAATCTAATTTATAAACACTTTATTTGAAACAAAACTTTAAAATTAATACAAATTAGATTTTTAAAAAATTGACTGAACATTACAAATTAATTAAATCAACCGTTTTATGACCAATATCATATAATTGCCGAAAATCTAATTTATATACACTTTATTTGAAACAAAACTTTAAAATTCATACAAATTAGATTTTAATAAAATTGACTGAACATTACAAAACAATTGAATTAACCGTTTTATGACCAATATCATGTAATTGCCGAAAATCTAATTTATATACACTTTATTTGAAACAAAACTTTAAAATTAATACAAATTATATTTTAAAAAAATTGACTGAACATTACAAAATATTGACCAATACCACTCTTCACGCCGCGACTTGGAATGTAGCTAAAAAAAGATGATTTACAGGAGAGCTTTAGATAAATTGTATTATATTTTGGTGCTATCACTTTTTCTTGGCAAGGATACTGTGGTAAAATTTTAATCAATATCATCTCGTTCATAAATACTTTACTGAAACATGCAAGAAATATTTTATACACTAGGCCAAGATTTGTTGGTAGGATTAACGAATTTTATAACCTACCTTACAAAACCAGTATTTAGGAAGTGCAAAATTGGTCACCGTTAAACAAGTATGGAAATTTATTTACATTGCTCGATCGATTTTAATTTCACAATAATTCGAAACGATTAAAATCGTTAACGATCGACAGCCATTATAAAATATGTACAAGTGTCAAGTAAATGTCAGCAATATTTATAAGATCAAATTTAGGGGTTAATCGATTTGTGATTTAAACTAAATAATTTAGGTCAATCTCCAGATTAGTTGTCGTCGTTTAAATTTTTAGAAAAAACACTTAGCTTGTATAAATATAACTACATAACGCAGCCGCCAAGAAGTATATGTAAATGTACATAACAATAACGTACACATTTAGTTTTTTTTTAGCATATTTACTAATAGTTATTTGCATAACCTAAATTTAAATATTTCACAATATTGTCATACCAATCAATTGTAAATGTATATGTGTGTTTAATACATCTACATAATCAAGTAATAAAAATAAATTACTCATTTCTTATTGTTTTCGTAAGAATTTCGACAACAACAAAAACAGTCATACCACGTAAGTGTTAAAATTCAATATAGAATTTATAATCTTATTTTTGTTGTCTCTATCGTTACCAATGTTAAATAATTTCTTAGTTCTAAAATATAACGGTATTATAGTGAAATTTAAAACCAAAACAATATTTTGTTGTTTGTTAATTCGTCGACTATATAGCTGCGCACAAGTCTTAATAATATACTTTCAATCTTTAAGACATAAAACACAAAAACAAAAAAAAAAGAAATGAGCAACTGTATACAACAACACGCTAAAATAAATAAATCTTTAAGATTTGATCTGTTTCTTGTACCGCGAATGAATGACTATATAAGTTTGTGTGTATACTTATAGTGCGCGAGAAATGACGCAATGTTTTAATTTCAATTTTTAAAATTTTTATAAAATCCGTTATTTAATGAGATAACTAATGTTTATACATTTTGGGTGTGCGCAGTTTGTTATGAACTTCCGATTAAAGTTTTATGAATATTTTATAAGGTCGAGGACGTATGACGCAACTGTTCAACTTATGATGATATTTTGCTTTATTATGTTTTAGTAGTAGTTTGTTACTTTTAAAATACTAATATTTGATTTTTGTTTAAGAACTAATGAAGAGCTAATAATCCTCAACAGATTCATCCATGTCCGACTTAAAAATTGGGCCGAAATATTAGAAAATATCGGAACACTTCTTACTTCGACAATAAGTGCTTCTAGCAGGAGGGTCACCTGCACTAGTGTATGTAGTTCTTAATCTGAAAAAATGTGTCTGGGTGATAAATAAAAGTTTTGATGATATTAAATTCCAAAGTCCGGCTTCAATAGTTTGTTTGATTATATAAAATAAAATTTACAGTTATATTTACATAATATTTCAATTTAGAACCAAATTTCCAAAACAATTTTAACACCATTTGATACACTAACACGGTTTAAGCACACACATTACATTTAATAAATCTGACTAATGTCAACGAAATTTCATAAAAATTAAAAGTATTTTGTTTAAGATCATCCATCTCGCACATTATACCAACATCTAGTATACCACTTTATGCCCCACTTAAAAAAAAAAAAATTCCTGGAATTGTATCGTCCAATCATGATATTTACATATTATAAAATGATTACGATCAGACATTAAAAACATACCAAAAGCAGTCATAGTAAATACCACGACACCGTGTTCTACATACGATACTAAGAATTTGGTGATTTTCTTTGTTATTTATTCGACCACTGCGGCTGATCGAAAAGTGTTCACAAAAATTTACAAAACTACGTTCAAAAACTGAATAATCGATCAATAGAAAAGTTATTCAACTTTGAATAAAATAATTCACAACGCAAAAAAAAATGACGACAACGACAACGATAAAACCAAATCAACTTAATTTTAAGTTGCATGTAAGTGTGTAAAAGAATGGCTGAAAGAAGAAGAGGGCCACGATCAATATTTATAAGTATTTCGATTACCACCACACACACGCGCACACACACACAAATAAAAACAAAGCTTTACTTACAAACTCTTCGGATTATTTTATTACATTTTATTTTTATATATTTACATTAAAATAAAATAAAGAATAAGAAAATAAATAAGAAATTTTATTTTTTATTCAAAACGACCTTCGATTTACCGTTTGCCCAGTACCTTATTTAATTCTAGAAAACAAGAAAAGAATTTGCTTTTTCTTACGTCTTTCTTCTTATTTCTTGGTTCGTCGTAATTTTTAACTTTTTATTTAGAGTGTTTATTAAATTCGTGCGAATTCACTCTCGAGAAGAAACTTGCATGGTGTGTATGTGTGTGAGTGTGTGTGCTATTGTTACGTAATTCGCTCAATATAGGCAATATTGCGCGATAATGGTGAGTAATTTTAAACTAATATTATGAAATGTTGAACAACGTGATCAATGCGATTTATAACGGTTAATTGATGTAAACATGGTAAATTGACGTAAACATGTTATGTGTAACTCGGATAGTTGAACGACTTAATTTGGCATTGGATTGATTTGGTGAAAATTCCCTGTAATATGGCTTAATCAAGAAGAATATAATTGTGTGAAAATATGTACTCGTATATTATGTTACTTTGTAGTAGAGTAAAATCATAAAATACCTTCAACAATTTTACGACTAAAACATAATTTTACGATCGAATATTTACTTGAAAAAGCGATTTTTCATTACTTGTTTGCGAGCGGTGATGACAATCAACAGGGGTTGGACTGCAGAATCTATATGGGCCAAACCATCGTCCATGCCAGTACAAGCTGGCTGGAGCAATACAAAGTGCAAATTGATATTCAAGCCGAACTTTTATTCGTGCGTGTATACGATTTGGCTGGCAACGGCGTTAAGTAGGACGTTAAATTAGCCGCGAAAGAGTTGAATGCACTTCGGCACGAGAAAAATCCCGTCGCCTTTGACTCAATAGTGTCAACCTATTTACTGTAGTCGTAGATAAGTTGCAATCTGATTAATGTATTCATCTTTACAAGTATCAAATCCTGTTCTGCGGTAACGTCAATAATGGTTAGGTAACCAAGAAATGTTTTGATGTCAGGAAATTTTCAGAATCTAGAGAAAGATCTCAAATAGGCCTAGAATATAATAACGCTTTGATCTGTTAAAGCATTAAAAATTGTTTATATGTTAGAGATTCTAACTAATACTTGTCTAATGTGGTAATTGTCACAAAATATTTCATGACAATATACTCTTTACAGCGCAAAATCTTTTAAACGCTGCTATAAAGGTATAGTGGTGCTCAAATCTGCCTCAATTTCCAATGTGCTTCTTTGAAGTCATAAAAATCAATATAATCAGATATATGCTTTACATGTTTCACTACCAACAATCGGCCCGGCTACGTCTGTTCCAACTTGAACAAATGGTTTGACTTGTCTCTTGACTCTACAAACTAGCAATTTGATCAATCGCTGTTGCTGCTATGAACGACTTGGCAGCTCATGTTTTTTACTGTCGGTCTCTGGAACCGTTGACGTATGGTATCGCTAGTGGCATGTTTCGTCGGTAAAAAGATGGAGTGCTTATAGCACCATATTTACGTAGCTTAATCTTCCTCCAACCCGCAGTAGATTATATCCATCTAAAAATTAATGAAAATAAATTTTAATAAATTTTTCTATGCCATAAGCTTGGATCATTCAAAAAATTAAATATTGGGCCTTTTGAAATTCAGATGTGGAAAGGACTTGTCCTACTTCATTTCTTAACAGTTTGCTTCTCAAATGCTTGATAAACCTTTAAATATATACACTAAAACATTTGTCATGGTATAAAAATTGGAGACTCGACTTATCAGCGTAAGCATTCCTGCTTACAGCAATTCCTGTAATTCATAATTTTTGGTAATATTTTTCAGGGTAACATAAATCTTAAAGGATCGTCAATGCGTGATGTTTCCTATAGAAATATCCTTTTGGTAAGCTTGGTGACTTCAGGTAGCTTGATCTTAAAATAAATAAAATCTTTAATTGGGTGATATTTTATACCTAATACTGAATCATTTTGGTCCCGTCAGTTATTTCCCAGGATAAGATGTCTTTTTCCTCGATGGCAATGGTATTTAGTAGAGCTGGATGATTTCCCGAACATTTACGTAATCTAAAGTTCCGTTTCTTTAGTGAGGCAGTTAGGTCTCTTTGGAAGTTTAATAAGGAGCGTAACAGTATGTAAATGATATTATTTGATATCTGTATCAGGAAATTCCCTCCACAATATTCTCTGATTTAGTCGATGTCTGGTCTTCCTACCAAATTTGCCGGAAGTTCTTCTCTATATCTGCGGAAATTACAAATTTATGCTTCTAAAACCGTTGCTGCGAAAGTTGTTTTTGAACAACTTCAAAAATTCGTCAAAATACTATAGGAATAAAAAATACACGCTGTGTAATCCGGCTCAAATGAATACTTAGAACACAGAACTTTAATCATATTTTATGTTTGTGGAAATTGTATGCATTATTAGCTTTAAAGTATGTCAAACGGCAATCAATTAACAGTAGTTAATTGTACCAATCAACAAGTCAACAAATAACCTTGACACTCCTATAATTCATATTTATGGAAAAACATATAAAGTCACACACCAGCCAAAATTAAATACACCGCATATGTGCATATATATTGTAATCCAAGCCCCACTAAATTAAGCATTGTACACCAAAAAACATAAAACAAAATCACTCAATCGAAAAAACATAAATTTTATGCACTTTGCAAATTCCTTGCTCGACACAAAAGAACTTAATCACATACGTAATTTTATTCTTTACCCAAATTTTAAGCAAACATAAACCCAAACCCACAAAAAAATTTATTTATGAGGGCGCTAAAATTTTTTTACATTGTTTTGTGTTTTTAAACTGAATTGGTTCAACATTATGTTTATACACATGCACATATTATGTATATGCATTTGTTCTAATGAAATTGAAAGCAAGCATTGAGTTAAAAATATATTTTTGCAAGGTCGTCCTTTAAATTTTTATAGATATGAATCTTTAAGTTTTGTTCTTGTACTTAACATAAAAAAAAAAAAAATTATGTGGAATCTTATATACATACCCTATATGTGAATATGTTGCCATGGTTGAATGCTGCATATAATGCGATAATGTTGGAAAATGTTGAATTAAGTTTTCGTTTCATATATAGATGCAGTGTACTTTTATATACAATAATCGCGTGTGAATTTTCTGCACATATACTCGTAAAATGCATTTCCGGTAATTTACCTTGATTTTCTTTAGAATATACAATCAAACATAAATATGTTGGAAGATTTATGATTTTATAATCGATGGTTTATTTATGTATTTGTTCGAGAAAAGATGTATCGTATTTCGGAAGTAATTTGATTTTGTGCGGTGTTTTGATTGTTTAGGTAGCTAAAGGTATAAATGGAATTGTAACAGGATGTTGATTGTTTGAAGATGGAGCAAGGTGGAACAAAACGAAGTTGTTGAGAAAAAATGTTAGTGCTAGAGAATTGGTAGAGAAATATAATAGTCTTGGTTTATACTTAAATCACTATTTTATTCTAAAAAAAATAAAGTATAAAAATATCAAAATTACAGTTTTTAAAACGTTTTTGAACCATTTCTGGCTTACTAAGAGACTTAAGTTTATTTAGTTTCAATGGCAACTCTTATCAGACTTACTTTTTTATTCACTGCAGCCGTGTCGATCTTGTTTTTTCATATTCCTTTCTCAAACATCCATTTGATGCTTTAAAACCAACTATATTCCGGATTTTTTAACGCTTCTTTGTTTTTAAATAGGCCATTTTGGCAGCATAAAACCATATATTTTTATACCTATATCTTTATAAATTTTATTATTTTACAAAATAATTTTTTAATGTTTTTATTAAAGCAAGTTTTTCCTGATAATATAACTCTTTTAAAAAATTGGGTTTCTAAAAACATAGAATAAATTTACAAAAAATAAAAAATTATAAACGGATAAATGTGCATGGATAATGAAAATATGTATTTTATTAAATTGACCGAAAATTTGTTGTCAACTGAAAAATCTAAATCGCTTTAAGGATATATACGCGAATTCCAGCATAGTAGAGTCATTGAATAAATATAAATAGAAGATGACACCGCTAACTTTGCAGCGACAATTGCGTTTTATTCTTGTACCTAGATTGTCTATAAAAGACAAGTAAGTAAACAAAATTAACGTAATTTTTTTTCAATCGCTTCCATTATAAATAACAAAATGTATTTATGCGGCACTCGGGTAACTATGATTTTGACTTTTGAAATGCATTATTTAGTGTATAAATTTTGCAAGCCAAATTGACAATTTTGCCATCTATTTTCAATTTTTTCCAAAAACTATTCAAATTTTTGTAAAACAAGTTCAATTTTTTGCAAAGTAAATTCACGTTTTACCAAATCAAATTAAAAAATCTGCGCAAGTACCGATAACAAGTTATTATTTTAAATTAAAGCAAAATAAAAATATAAAATAAAGCACTAAAATTGAACGGTATATGAGAAGATGGCAATACACCTGATTCACAAATGGATGACCCAATACCAAGGATAATGATAGAAAGACCTAGTTCTTACCAATGTATGAGTCTTAAGGCAAAAAAATGTTTAATTCAGCGGAATTGGCTGGCATCAACAAAAACACCGTTACAAGTATTATCAAAGCATATTTGAATGATAGCGAGGAAATTGTGCCCAAGAAATGTAGGTGGAAAACGTTGCTTTAACTAATAAAATTTTAAAAAAGATTGAGAAAAATTGTTAAACAAAATCCTTCAATTACTTTTAAGAAAATTAGAGAGAAGATTATTGCAAAACAAAATGTTAGGTTAAATACTACATCCATACAGAACTGCTTAAAACAAATGAAAATAACTTTAAAACTCGCACAAATTGAAGTTGATCGTCTAAACGATGATATAACTTTAAGCTTGCGTTAAACATGCAATACATTTTTTCCAAAATGCACCAGCATCACGGGAAAAATTATTTTTGTGGATGAATTTGGCTTTAATTACCATTTGCGATGCTCAAAAACACGATCAAAAGCAAACACGAACGCTAGTGTGACGGTTTCTGTAGTACGAGGCCAAAAAATTTCATTAATAGCTGCAAAAAATTTCTAAGGAAATGAAAACAAAACAATTGTACCCAGTTCTTCCGTAAATTTAAGAATATTCATAGAGTTCCTGAATGAATTACTGACTAAATTGAATGAACTTCAAATTGAAAGTGCGTGGATAGTGGTTGACAATTGTTCAATTCACAAGACAAGTGGTGTTCGAATTCTGGTACAATCCCCGATGCTAAATCCAATTGAAAATATATTTTCAAAAGTAAAATTAAGCGCAAGATCACTCTTGGCTGAATCAACCGAAAACCGATCATTGGTAGATGGTTTAAATTTATCGGTAAGTTTCGGGTTTTTACTACACTAGTTAATCAAATTGTTGATTTGTTGCTTCGTTTTTAAAACTATATAATTTTAAAATGTTGTTATGTCTTCTAAATATGCTCTTAACATATTTTAATATGATTTGTAATTTGAATTTGATTTGCAAAAAATTGAACTAGTTTTCCAAAACCTTGAACAGTAATTGGAAAAAAATGAAAATGCTTTGCAAAACCTATATCGTGAAATTTGATGAATTTGATCAAAAAAAAAAAAATTATCAATGCGCGATCACAATTTATCAATTTTAGGAACAGCAAACTAAAACCGGCGATTCGTACTAGTGGAATTTCTAGTCATGCAAGACAAAACCTTTGGATATGGCGGCTTTAGCAGCACATATAGTATATATGGAGAATAATCCGTTCCTGAAAACAAACTCCAGTCACCGGTGTAAATTTTTTCGTTATGCGAGCAGTTGGTTATGCTTGAAATATTACGACCACGTAACTGAATAGTAAGTGCTCGGTTTTATAAAATAATATCACGTTATTATAGTCGGCCAATAGTTATAAAAAAAAATCAAAATCCTACTGTTTTTGTTTTGACACTGGCTTTGTCTGTATGTGTTAATATTCGCACTGGACAAACAATGTAAAAAAAATCCTAAAAAAGTTTTTTTTTTATAAAGCTGATACTTAAACCCTTAATTTAAATTTATCTAAGATACACATGCATACAGCGCTATAACAACTACGTAGCGGCGGAATTGCTTGGTGTCATTTCTATATGTATTTAATCAATGGTAGAGTCATTCTTTTATTTTTTGGAATACATTTTTTTTGATATGCGAAAGATGCGTAGTTTTGGAGCGTTCAACTCTTTGAATCTATAGTAAAGTTTACAGCACAATATAATTTCGTACTTATGATGGAGATTCTCTTTTCTTTAATTTTTTTTGAAAATCACTTTGAGACTAATAAGTCATACTTATTTAAACCAAGAACCCGCACGTATAGGTAAATTTGTGAATCGATCGATGATATCGGTTTCGCCTAAATTTATTCAAATCGAAATATTTACATAAATTATATATACTAGTATCACTTGACTTAAGGTGGTACACCCGAAAAAATTACCATAATTAGTCGATATCAATTTCATATCTTAATTTTGGGTGGTCAATCGTCGGTTCAACGATCTTTAATTTTATTTATTTATTATTTTTGTAACACGCCAAATCATTTGATTCAGGCCAACTTTCATTATTTGCTATATTTTATTCAGAGAGTAGTGCTAACGATTTGTTTTTTTTATGCTGAAGTTTTTGTACATTTTGTAGATTAATTGGATCAAGTCGAGTGACTTTATATTATATCGCTTTAAAATTATACAAAAAGTAAATAAATTATTACATTTTATTTGCAGAATTAATAATATCATAATATATACCGGCTAAAATGTGAGTATGATTTTAAAATTATAGTAATTTAGAACAGTACAAGTTAGCGCTAAGTAGTCACAATACCGTTAAAATGTATATATATATATACATATACACTTTTTCAAGTAACATACGTTAGAAGTGATTTTATTAGTGACTTTCAAAATATAGCAATCTCTATATAAATTTGTCGGATAAGCTGACTAATAATATATAAAGATTAAATCTTGGAACCGGTTCGAAAATGCAAATTCAAATGTATGTATCGTGCACAACATTGTAACTCTATATGTTAGAATATGTAGGAGTGTAGAATTACGCCGGTCACATCATATTTATTTAAATCTATTATACATATACATATGTTATTGACATTATGTCGATCAACAAGCCAGAGATTATTTTATTTAATGGCATCTTCTGCCCACATTTGGCATGTTTATTCATTCAAATTCGTAATTAGATCATTAATTTTATTTGTATTATACATAAATACGATTCGTTTATGTTCTGGTTTTTCTGTGCGGTGATACACAATTTATGATATGCTGGTTCGTTTCCTGGTCGAGGGAATGCGTTTCATTAAATAATTAATTGTACCACTGATTTTAATTAAATTTAAAAAAAAAAACATTTTAGAATATAAATGCGGCTTTGCTACACTTTTTAGCATAGAACAATAAATTAGAATATAGGCCGAGGATCTAAATATAGTGGTGCTGTATATCTAAATACAGCTGGTTCTTATAGCTTTGAGAATTTTGTAACACATTTTCATGACACTCATAATCATTTAATAAAGCCTGATCAATATCACTAATATTAATGCCTGTTTTTTCTTTTTTTAAGGTTGCTAATCGTCATCTTTAGTGTAACGAAGATTTGTCATTTTTTTCTTTTGATTGTAAGTACATTTATATATTTTCAATTGGGCAGTTTTAATTATTTAACTTTAGTAACAGTAATTTAAACATATAGCTCTTTTTTAAAAATGTTTTTGTAGATGTTCTTTATTTTTCTGAAACATTTCTTAATCCATTCTACATCCCTTTAATTTTGGTGGCTCAGTTCTTATTCAGTAGATTAATTTTGCCATATTATGATTAAAACGGACATCCTTTTCTTTTGAGTAAATAATATTTGATTGATTGATTGATTTGATGAGAGTGTACGGCCAAGGTTTAACCAGGAACCAGGAACAGAAGGAGTGGATAGAAATGTTACTTATGACAGACTAGAACCCGGTTACTGACAACTAAGCGATCGATAGTTACAGTATTTTTGTGAGAGAGGGAAAGGAAAGGTATGTCAGTAATAACAGAAGTGGTCCAGTTTCCCGATAGCCACTATCCAAACTACTATTATCACAAAACAATCAAATTTATAATGAACTGCTCTGCATTCTGCAGTCTCATATTACCAACTCCAGTGTGCAACCTTTCAACTGTAATCTGCAATGTTTATCTGTAAATATACTCGTAATATTCCTTAGAACAGGTTTTCATAGCGTATTTCCAAAGAAGATCCCGATGGACTTGTTTACTTTTACTAAGGCATACTAATATATTGTCAATTTGATTTAAAATCAATCCCAAATCAAATCTCATAATATGCGGAATTGTGCCACTTGAGTTTTCTGCTGATAGCAGTACAAGGTGATGAAATCAAGTCGTTGCAACAGCTTTTAAGATTTAATAACCACGCGAATTCGAGCCACCAAGCTGCAAAGCCAAAGAAATGATGCTCTTACAACTGTATGGCTCATGCAGCTACAGAAAATATACCATGTGTCTTAAACTCTTTACTACTGCCATAAAAGTGAACTTAAGCAAGCCAAATTGTAAACCGGTTACATGATTCTATACTATATTTTCCATTTGTATTACCTTTGCAAAAATATCTGAGGAATTTCCTTCCAAAAAACCAAAATCTAGGTCATACTTAAAAACAGCTAATTAAAAAAAAGTTATGACATAAAAAACCTGTACCATCATCTTATATTAGCACTTTGATTGCCTTTACAAATTTGAAATGTTAATATTTTAACCAAATATTAGTTATTTCGCTGGAACTTTATATACCTTTAAGACATTGAAACTTTATAGCCCCGCCATAATGATGAAATAAACAAATTAAAAAAACCACCAACCATACCAAAAATCAATAAAATGAATTATTTAACGAATAACGGTATCCACATTCTTATAAAGTAGTTTTGTCCATCTTTAACTTAAATTACGTCGTCGTTGTCATCGTAGTCTTGGCAGATACAACAAGTAAAAGTTTTTTTTGTTGTTGTTCTTCGTAATTTTACTTATATTTGTCTTCTTAAAACGGCTGTGGTATACACGATAACGAAAATATTTCTTATATGTATGTATATTTGATAATTAGCAATAACATCATCGTTCATATTTTTCCATTTCATTCGGAAACTTTTTTTTTTTTTTTTTTGTTGCTATGTTCATTTTCCATTTTCGTGTTGCTTGCGAGCAATATAAATAAACCCTGTAATGAGGTCAGATTATCGTTTGAAATTTACGATTGCAATAATTCGATTTGCACACACCCATAAACGAAATTGTTATTTCCGGGTGTAATAAATTTATGTTAATGTGTTATATACAGCCATGCAAGGGTTAACTATTTTTGAGCATATATACAAAAAGCATTTTACAAAAATAAAAAAACTAACAGAAATTTTATTTATGCGGGAGGTGAAGGTGTTTTTATATAAATTCTCTTCAATAAATATAAGTAACTAAGCCAGTGGGTTTGTATATTATTTTGTACGCCGTTTTATTTGGTTTGACGTAATTTTTTTTTTTTTTTCAATTTTTTTTTTTTGTCTTATGTACAAATCTTTGTGTTAGGTCATTTACACTCTAAGTGTTTTTTTTGTATACGATTATTTGGTCGGGTAATGAATGAGTCATTTGTACATGACGAAACATTTGGAACCCTATCTATGTCAACCATAATATATGATGATTTATCTCGTATCAGACGAATTTTATTATTACGAATATGGAATTTACTATTTAAAAAAAAAAAAAAAAAACTTATTTTCATTTGGAAACGGTAAACGAGTGAAATTACAACTTAATAAGATTCGATTCTTTATACATTTTATTTAAGTTTAAATAAACTTGAGTACAATACAATATTATAGTTCGGAAGTAGTTAATTTTAATTAAGAACTTGTGGTTTTTTATGGTCATGAAGTTTATATGTTTTAATGTGCTTCGTATTGGATAAAGTATAAGTGACCGTACAAATACGGAACAAGCTTTGAAATTTTGATTTGTTAAATTCCGTTTTAATTCCGTATCGGGTTAAAACCACTTCCTTCTGAATGGTTTACTCTGTACTAAGAAGAAATTGCATACTCCAGTGAATTAAATACTTGGCCAGAAAAAATACAAAATGGCTAAGCGACATCTATTTATAAATAAAAACGCGATTTTAATCTTTAAAATTTGAGAGGTTATATTAGTTTTTTTGGCTTAGATATCAAAATATTAATGGCCAGTTGGTTATAAATTATTTCTTATTATTATTGAGTATTTACTTGTGGCTTCATAATTATAACATTGGCATCTGATCCATTTGGACGAAATCCATCCTCTACTCTATCGAAAATTGAATATTGTTTTATTGATGCTTGCTTTAACATTCTTGATTTATTCCTCGCAAGCGAAGTCCACATCTTTAAAGTAAACGATCACAAATTCATGAAATCTGGATATGACATAACTTTGCTAAAGCTAACATTGAGAGACTTGAAAGCTTGCTTAATAAAATAATAAAAATCGGGACGAGAAAATAAGTGATATACTATGATATATTATTATCAATGGATTCGACCAATTTGTTCCTCTAACTAAAACTACATTCATCAGTCATTGTACGATGATAAAGTAACTAATCTAAAAAAATAGGAAAGACCATGTGTGTAAAAAAATGAGATGCACCTATTCAGACGAAGATAAATTAAAGTTTGTCGCAATTAAGGAACAATTCTATTCTTATTATGATGATTGCTTCAAGAAATACATAATCAAAATTCAAAATAATATTAAAAGTGATCTCAAATACTTTTGGGATTTCTTCAGTGATAAGAGGAAAATTAAAGGATATCCAGCAACTTTTTTAATGGGTCATGTGCATCAGAACCCAAAGAAGTAGCAAACCGATTTTCACCATTTTTTCAAACAATTTACAATGCTGATGATTCACCTTGTAATAATCAATCTATCAGCTATGCTAATTATGTAATACATACCCAAATTATTTCTAAAAAAGATATATTAAATAAAATTAAATCACTTGGAGGTGTCGTGGACCTAATGCTATCCCTTTGTCCTTCACTAAATTATTTGTTGATGAAATTTGCAAACCTTTAAAACTCATCTTTAATAATTCATTGCAAACCGGTATTTTCCCTGATAAATGGCAAATAAAACGATAGATTTGATCGAATTTAAACGTTTATTTATTTTAATTGTTCTAATTGTAATATTTTCTGTGTTAAAGTGAATATAGATAGGATTTCCATGCGAGTACTTTGTGTAATTGCTATAAAACGGTAGATTCGGTCAAATTTAAATGTTTAATTATTTTAATAAAATTCTAATTGTAATATTTTCGGTGTTAGGGTGAATATAAATGGGATTTTCATGCGAGTACTTTGTGTAATTATTTAAGGGAACTTTTACAGGAAAGCTGAATAATGACACTGGAGTTGCTGATAAAAGGTTATTGGAAGCAGATCAGTTTATAAAAATTGTGATTGTATTACACTAACAGTTGTTTGAAAATTGTCTATCGGGAAACCTGACTAATTCTGTCATTACTAACACTTCCCTACTCCACAAAAACCTGTAGAATAGAACTGTTCCGTAATGATCATGAGGTGGCTGAAACCGGGTCGTTTCTGTCATGCTTGGTAATATATATATTATATATATATATATATATATATATATATATATATATATATATATATATATATATATATATATATATATATATATATATATATATATATTACAACCCCTTCAATCTATCCTACAGTTTGTTAAATGTAAAAAGGCTGTAGGAATGGGACCATCGTTATCCGGAACACTTGCCTGAAGCTTAACCTCACAGTCTCTTCAATCAATCAATATCATCGGAAAAAATATTCAATAATTTCCAATTTTAATATAAATGAAATAGATCTCAACTATAGCTAGGTGCCCTTATAACGCTGACCACATTAATAGAATTGAAGGTGTACAAACGCGAGTTTTATTCTATATTATGAAAAAAAAAAAAACTAGAACTACTACTACAATTTACCATATTATGAGAACCTGTCCCTTTTACCACCTTTCAGACAACAACATTGCGTAAGTCTATCGGGAAATGTACTGTTGGGTCTCGTAGACTCTCTTTTTATTCTTCAGAGTATTAAGATAAACGTGCCCAGTAGAAATTTTCGTAAATAGAAGTTGGCAAAAGTTGAAAAACATCGTGCTAACTATACGGTGAAGATAAACCAATCAAAATGTCATCCACATTTTTTTTCCGATGTCGAGAACCTATTAGAGTGTGGACTGTCAATTAAAGTCAATTATAATAAGACAATTGTAATTTTAATATTTTAAATTTTTAATTTTATATTACTTTTAAACCTATACTTCAAGAACCCAAAAATGAAAAAATTTCCAAAATATTTTAGACATTGACTTTTCCTAAGCTTCCATAAGAAATAATAAGTATAATTTAAACCTTATGATTTAGCTAATAGTTACAAAATCTCTATACCGGTTTGGTGCTTTTGAAGACTTCATTGAATTTTTTTAATTCAAATTTTTTAAATTTTTACTTGTTAAATGGTTGTAAATATTAATCAAAATTGGACTATAAAGCTCAATTTCTTAAATTATTTGCAGAAATTAATTTTACATAAGTTTCTTATGTTCAATTAGCTCAAAACCTTTCAGAATTTTACAGAATCTAAAACAACATTTTTTCAAAATGTATTTTTCTTATATAAGTTTTAAAATTGTGAAATATTCAAAAATAGTTTTAAATACGTTTTAAATCTAATACATAACGGTTTTGGTTCAGTTAAACTATAAGCTTTTTGTTAGGCTATCATTTTTGATTTATGGTATCTAATCGATTCCGCGTGTGAAATGCTTAATCCAAACTATATTAATGACATTAAAACTTAACACCTATTACGGGTAAACCTAATACCTAATCATCAAGTTGTCTAAATATAGTGACTAATGACAAGTTGATAGTGACATAAAATGTTTTTTTATGGTTACAAATATACTAACCGTATTCAAATTATAAACGTCAACCATACAACGTTAATCGAAAATGTAAATATTCAAAATACCTAAAAACACCGTAAAAATTATGTCAAGGTCCTCGACTATTTATATCTGAGCAAATAATATACACATCTGTGTATATTTTATATGAAGAAATTGGGCAACACTAAATTTATTCAAATGAATTCAATTTCGTAACGAATAAAACTGTTTTTGTGGACTTGAAAATAAAAACCCTTTATACAAATTATCTGTCAACATCATCAAGATATGTATATCGATATTTTCAAATTCAAGGGCCATTTCGTTACAACACTCGAACAATTAAATATGCTTTGATGTCAAAGTCGTATAGTAGTACAAGATAAGGTAGATACGCGTGATCGCACCTCTATATCTTATTAATTCATTCGAATATCATTACCATTGACAATGATTGGGGTATCATTAGTACCAATCGATCGGTAAACAATCGTATTGCTTAATCTCAATCAATATATAGAAAAACGTAAATGAGAAGAGCAAGATCGATGTCGACCTCCTAACTGATATACATATTTGTATTTTACATAATACATTTTATAGCATAACACCAATGATCTTGTTGTAGGTGCGATTGCTTTCCCTTAAAACTGTAAATTCGTCGTATTTTTTGTTGTTTATATTGTTGATATTTCATTTTATTGCGATCGTGAATATGATAGCCAGTGTACAGATTAGTTAAAACGAAAGAACCAAACCAAGAAGGTAGTTAGCTATGTTATATATGATCTTAAGATTTATTTTTATGTATATATATACATAAACAAACGATAGACAAGTAAAATATAATCGCGTATTGTTGTTATGAGGTCGGAAACTAACTATTGAAAGTATTTTTATGTGTTCTTCATCCTACTCTAACCGCTTGAATAGATTGAATCGCGGATATTTAGAAAGATTTTATTCGCGCTAGGCTTAAAAAACTCATTATTATATAATGCATATATAGATTTTTTTCGGATATGTCATACATGTAATATCGGGTAGTAAAGTAGTTTTTTGTGTACGATCTGCGATCGCTAGATCATGTAGGTTTTATCATTTGTTGTTGTTATTGCCTTTTATTTAGGTTAATTGTATTCCAGAATTTTATTGTTGTTTTGGTATATAATAGTTTTTTTTATATACTATATATTTTGCTCGACGCTAAATAAGGGAATTGACAGTTATGTTTAAATTATAATGTATCGTTGACGTTTAGAATTGGATTTTTGTTTTATTGTATGGGAAGTATGTACTTAATTTTGAAGTAACATAATGGGTAGAAAATTCTAATTTTCTCGGTCGTAGCATATAGGTTTGACATCACACTGCGATTTATTAAAAAAAAACTGGGTTTGCGTCGGACCAGACGGTGGAAGTGAAACTTATTTGGCCATATGCACACACACATACGCACACACTCACACACAGCCAGACAGGATATATAAATGAAATATAAGACATTTTTTTCAGTTATTCAATATATTTCTTCCTTAATTAATTATATATATATATATATATATATATATATATATATATATATATATATATATATATATATATCATTTTATGGTTGGTCATTAGAAATCGTACCGTATTCCAAAAATGACACAATCGGCTTATGGTAACTAAAATAACTAACAAATATTCTAGATTCAAACTTTTCAAGTATTTGGTCGTACTTTGATTCTTATCATTCGACATTACCAAATCTAGTTTGTCTTTTAGAAAATTTATCAATGGCGCTGTTTGGTGATCGGAAAAATTGATGTTGAAATCGCCGCTCATTATCATTGTGGGATTTTATGAAAATTTGCATAGTCTTTGTCTTTGCCCAGTGGACCATCGGAAGCATGTGGAAGTTGAAACACAATATTCTTGAAGTAATGTAGAATTCTGTATTTCTTGAATGGGCTGAATCTTTTTGATTGTAATATATTGATAATACCATTAACTAATTTGTTAAAGTACAGTGAACATGTTACAGCGACTCCATTAATTAGAGTACTCTTGTGCATGTATTCTAATTCTTCGGCTTCTTTTGTTGAAAGTAATTTCTTGTTCCGTAATTTGTAAATTAATTGAAATAAATTTGGCCCCCCAATCTCATTTGCGCTAATCGTAAAGAATAGCGTTGGTTTCCCTAATTGACGAATCATAGCAAATAAATTTTTTTTTCAGACCAATACCAGCCGAATTTGGTAGATAGATCTTAAAAAATCTAGGTTAGCTTTCGATACATCCTTGAATGTAAGCTTCTGATTCTATCTGTTCCCTAGTAATCTCCTTAGTTCCTTAGTCAATCGTAATGTTGTCCGTAGTATACAATGGTGTTTGTATTAAATATCTTAGCCATATTTTTATTACTTTCTTACTGATCAATCCTTGTACGAAACTCGATTTATGAATTTTCTTTCTTTTAATATGTAAATTTATACAATAATCATCATCACAGGGTAATTTCTTAATCATAGTGTCAACCTCTACTGGGACGTTTATAACTTGTCCATAAATTCTATACTGGCCTAATGGATGATTACGTAAATCATCCGGATATTCTGGATATTTGAAGCCATTATAAATCGATAATTGTGGAATATGATTTTTTTGAATGCTTCTAAAGCAGGTAAGAACATATAGTGAATTTATGTTTATGAACCGTAATTATTTTCCTAAAGTGTAATATTTTCTGTATCATTCCAAAAGCGATCACACACGCCACAAGGATAACCGAATAGGTTATTGATAAATTTATTTAAAAACTATATGCATAAATATGTTAATTGTACAACGGATAAAAATTACTCTGCATTGATTGTTGATACTCTTCCATCTGAATATTGTTTATGTCGTTTTCTCCGTCTTCACTATCATTATTTTCAACATTATCATAATTAAATTCCTGGTCATGGTCTTCATAATTGCTTTCTGTAGAAGACATATCTGCCCTTTCAAATTCAGCATTAGAAATTGGTACGGCCGAGGCTTCAATTCTATAATTACTATGACATTCTTCGTGACGCGGTTTCTCGACCGAAACCCCATGCCAAACGTGCGTATAACGGGCGCAAAGAAGTTTCACTTCAAAAACTTTTGAAGCTCGATGAACTGTGTAGTGTGTATATGGAATTCTTTCTGTTGGTTTATTCAGAAAATATTTTTGTTCTTGTTAAATTTAACTTGATTCAGCAAATCACCAACTGATAATTGTTTCTAATATTACTGGTGGTATATGTATACTGCTATTACAGCAGAACAAACAAATGTTTTTTAATTAGAAACTCTTTTAAATATAGCTAATTAAGCATATTTTGTCCATATACACGCTTACACTATTAACCAATTAGGTATAATTAACTTAAGGTCATACTTGTCTTCCCGCCACCACTTTATAGTTTTTATCTATAAATACACGAAGTAATTTTACGACTTGACAATTAAAAAATTAAATTACAATAAAAATTCATATTACTAAGTTATTGCTAAGTCGTCGCCACCAGATGACCACCTAACAAAGTTTTACAGGCGTAACTATAAAGGATAATTGGATTCAATCACCGTATTAACTGAATCGTATACAATTATCTCTTAAAATTAATTTTGTATTCAAAACAACGATCGAGCGCGCAATATAATCGGAATTAATAAAATTATGTACTTTTATTTTGTTTTTATCAACATTATACACTAAAGTAGTTTTATTTTAAATTATTATAATTTTGTATATAAAGTTCGTGTAGTTTACGTCAGTGGAGAAATTTTAACCTTGACCGTGCGCGCTTTAGTCTTTATAGTGAAATGCAAATAAAGAATAATAAAATGCAGGAAAACAATTTTAAGATACAAAACAAGATTGTATTTCATATTTTGGGGATTTTTATTTTGATGAGATAATCAAAATCGAAAGGATTGAATTCATTTATAGAAAATTTGAAAAATACTTTATGTTGTATATTTCTAACCTTTAAACCCGAAATAACTCGTCTTGTTATGTATTATTAATTTTAGTTGGAATCTTCTAAATATTTAGAGTCAAAAAATTGGTCTATGTATCAGTAGTATTATTGGTTTTTTTGTGTTACCGATACTTTCAAAACACTTAAAATATACATTCAACATTTATGGCATATATAGTTCCTATCTAACCACTGTGCAAATAATAATTTTATTTTTTTATTTGTATCTTCTATATTTGTTAATTTTTTGTATTTAAGCTAAAGGTCAACGAGCATGGTAAGCAAATATGTAAACCATCGTTAAATAATTTAAAAAAATTTAAATATAAACTGAACATAGAATACCTTAAAAGTAAGTTGTACTGAATTTAATAGAGCTGTACTGGACGAAATCCTCCTTCGGAGCCTTACCATTTCCTCCGCAGGGGCGTAATTCTCTCAAATATTATTATAGGTAAGACAGTAATTTAGAGCGATCACCTTTTTTAAGGATAGGGCACAACGAGGCCACTTTCCATTCATCAGGCATAAATTCGCTTTGCCATACTAATCGAATAAGGTTGAAAAGAAAGTTCCACAAAGTACCCCCTCCGAATATCAAGAGTTAAAAATTAATATATTCAACCCCAAGAGAACGGTTTCTTTTTAGTCTTTGCATGGCCTGTGTGAATTTCTCGAAGGATGAGTCCTCGGAGCCTCTATATATGCAAATTTCTGCAGTTTGTATTTGACAACTTTTAAATACAGCATTTGACACTTGTTGAACATTCAGAAAATAAAAGAAATGCTTTTTCGATGTGTCGAGTACTGTATCGATGTTAACACAGAAGTTTTCATCATGGTCCCGAATGGCGAAAGACCTAGGTCTAAAGATATGGTGCAATCCGATGACTCCTTTAAGGAGATTACATGAACTGCGCTCATTGCTGAATTGTTGTGCTCTTAAGACTTCTGCGTTCACATTACCGCTTTTTAGATTATGATATTGTGTTTTCTCATCTTCGTTTATCAAAACTTCACAGTTGAAACGTAAGTTCCGTTTTTTTGTGATTCTTGACTTGTACGAAAACTGGGATCTTAGCTTTGCCGTGACCAATTGATGATCACTGCCTACAAATTTGGCAGGCGACCGATAAGATCTTGGATTACCCGAAAATTTCTCTTAGAAATTAACACACCAATGTGACTTCGGGACGTCCTACGAGGGTGTGTCCAGGTTTCCAAGGGGATATTTTTATGAGGAAAGATTATGCTAGCCATAATGAGGAATGTGTGTGACCGCAAAGTACTTCATTCTTTCCTCATTATCGGTCTATATGTCGTGTCGGGAGTACGGACATATATGTTTTGACATAAGACAGTCTGATTTTTTTCCAGCTCTAGCATTAAAGTCACAAATCACTATTCTGACGTCGAAAATGAGCCTTTATGTAGTTTACACATGTAACTTACACATTCGATTATCAACTGCTTTGAAATTCGAAACAGCTTTTTATGGATGCGAAATTCAGCCCAACGATCCAACCTTTGATTAGTCTCCTCCTACCACAAGCCAAGGATGCAGTAGTGGAATTTCAAAGTTAACATGCTCGTTTAGAAGTTTTTTACGGGGCATGGGAGTGTCCCCCAACCACAGGGACTATACACATTTCAGGAAAACAAGAGTAAAGTTATAGAAGTCGCTAGACTGTACTCGCCGATTTTAAGAATAAGTTTTCCAATTATTTGTATCTGATTTATATTATAAATTATTTTAAACGTTGCTAAATAAATAAAGAATTAAAAAAAATTGGTTTATTTTCTGACCGTTGAAGCACATAGGTGGCATACTGAATATATCCGCATTTTTTCACGGTGCAAATTAAATTTGTGAACATTTATTTTCCATGTTATTAATTTAATTAATTTATTTTACAGTTTAATGTAAAATTTCTGAACTGTTATTCATATTAATTTCCTTTCTAGACCTTCTTTGATAAATTATCTTAAACTGTGTTAAATGCTCTTACGGCGTTATGTTGTAAAGTAGTTGGGATTGCGGTGATTTCAATATGTATTCTCTCGTAATATTACTTCGACAATTAAAAACTTAAGTACTTTAATGGTAATGTTTATTTTTAATGTTGTTACTTATTTCTTGTGTGGTTCTTGCTGATTTAATTTTTCAAAAATTGATTTACGACTCCTACATTTTTATAAGCATATCAAGATTTTCATACGATTATATGTTATTGATGGATAAAAACTCTTTTCTATTCATGTTTTTTTTATAAACAGGCTAAATTACATTAGAGTTCATAATATGCTTAACTGTTACCTTTTGATATTCTCTAAGTAATATTTCCTCAGTATGGCCTCTGCTGAAGAAGCCATTTTTTGAAGCTTTTTTTGTAATTTTCCTAGTTTAGGAGTTCTTCTATTGAAAACTATTGATGGGTCATATTGGTAAAACATATATTACTTAAAATAATCTGTCTATACCATTTAATTTTGTTAGCCGAATCCGAGATAACTTTTAATAAAGTTTTTAGGAATTTGTCTTATTTATATTATTCTTAATAGGATACGTATATTTTGTCATGATCCATTTTATAATTTTCTGAAAAACAGAACTAAACTGTATAATAATTCAAGTTCAATTTCTCTCAAAGGCAACAACTTTAACCTAAATGGCTGCAAAGTGACAAAAAACATAAAAATATTGATGTCAGATTTCTAGTATAGAGTGCCAAAGTCGAATATCTTATAGTTGGCTCGAGTACCCTATTCTACATTAAAACAACATTTAAATAAATATTTCACCAATCAACATATCATTAAAATAAAATTATGTTTTTAACAGACATAACTATATGTTTAAATTTCTATTCTAACGATTACATAAATTAATAAATTTAATTTTAAATGAAACAAACGACTTAATGGTCATTTAATATTCACTCTAATTAATCAAATGTAATAGACAAACAAAACGAATTAAAATCTCGAAACAAAACTTGAAAATGACATCATAAATTAATACATTTATTTAATTAATTTATTTATATTATAACAAGACAGAAAGTCATTGCACTTCTTATATTTAAAAAAAAAAAAATAAAAAAAATTATAATTTTTATTTTCTTATAAAATTTTATAATTGGGCCAATGAAAGATATTTTAACAACAAAATTTTCATGTACATTTCACCACACAACAAAATATTCGGTACAGTTTAAATATAATGGGTTTCGAAGATGGGTTTAGTTCAATGTCCGCACATATATATTTTATAGCACATATAATATGATTTTTTGTATAAATATGTATTAAAAACTATATAAATAATAGTGTTTGATATAATGTAAATAAATTTAATTAAACAACACACACAACAACAAAAAAAACTGTTAACTTGGCGGATTCAAAACAATTCAATTGATGAGCGCATATATGGAAACGGATGGGAATGATGGAAGTACCAAATGATTTGCATATTATATTATAATATTTAGAAAGGTGCTTTATGTTTTTATTCTATTTCCAACCAGAATTTCTATCCAATTCTTTATACGCATTATATGATTATGAGAGTATAATGCATTGACGATGTGACACATCAAAGTTTTGTTTCTAAAGGTTATAGTATATTTGTTGCTATAATTTTAAGTCGTTGCTCTCGACTATGTGTGGACGAAGCACATTTCGACTAGGCGGAAAAATAGATTTTTACGAAAAAATTTGCTTTAAAGAAGTTGTATTAAAGATTCAAACACCAAAGTATAAAAACTCAGATTACTCTAAATTCTATAGAAAAAATTAAATCATATACATATATTCAAATTATAGAAAATTGTGTTAAAAAGAATATTTACAAAAAAAAAAAAAAAAAAAAAATTGTTATGGTCGTTGTCCTCGTATATGCATAAATTAAAATTCCTATTCTCACATATTCAATTTGGTCGATCGAAATGATTAAAAATTGCATTGTTGGTAGTTTAGCATTGCACAGAGATCGCCGCATTTGAATATAGTCATTATTTTGTTTTTATTTGTTACATACAAAGTGGACAGCAACAAAACAATTTACAATAAAAACACTTCACACGCGCGCTTACTAAACATAAAATTGGCCATTAATATTCACCTATATATTTACTTAACCATCAGTTCAATAAACTTTTTAATTTATGCGGTTAATGTTGTTGTTTAATGTTTTTGTTTTCTATTATCGATGATTTTGATGTAAAAAATAATCAAGATATAATAAATTTTGATTGGCCGCATCTTCTATAAATGAAGGCTCGTTTTATTTATACGAGTATATGCGTGTGTGTATAAATAGTTGCTATAGTTATTCCACGCTCTCATTACACAACATTGTTGGTGTAATTAATTAACGATATGATTCGTATTGCGTGACGATTTACTCAAAATTATATGAAGTCATCATTCGTATATATAATAATAATCGTGTTATAATTGTACGTGCTAATTTCGTATTTCAAGTCCTTTTCAATCATCAAACAAGCTAATCTCTCAATTATAAACAAATTAAATTTTCATCATAAATATATTTTTTTTGTTGGTATCCTTGTCAAAATGATGATAAATCAAAGTCCCCAACGATATGCAATTATCGAAATCATAATCATTATTGTGTGCCTGCGCGCGATAAATGTTTTATCCTTCGAACAAATTTATAAGTTTTTTTTTCTATACCTGAGGCAAAACGATCAACACTACAACAATGTGCAGCCGTATTATGTCAAATCATTCAAAGGCTACAATCGTCAAAATGTTATATATATATATATATATATATATATATATATATATATATATATATATATATATATATATATATATATATATATATATATATATATAAATCGATTGATTGACACGTTGCTATATGATTTATGATTTGGCAAGATCTCAAATCTTAACAAATCACGCACACAGTTTGGTTATATGAATAATAAATTATTTTAAACATTTGTATATAGACAAAGATCCAGAATTATTGGTAGGTTGATAGGTCACACACAATGTTTTTTTTAATATAATTTAAATAATTTATAGCACTGTTAACCTTAATGCCACCCGCACATTTTAATATTGCAATTATGTATATATTATGTGTATATGTATATAGTACCTATATATATTTATATATGTATACATAAGTATATACATATACGTAACTGGCTGCGTGTTGGATCCATATTTAGATAATTGGATTTACGATCGATATGTTCTATAGAATTACCGCTATACTGCGAGAACTCCCAAGTTTTGGTAATTATAGTAATAAATCATTGTTTGTGTCTTCTCACAAATCCTAACTCTAATCGCATCGGAGATCTTCAATTATATTCATGTAATTCACCAAAATATAATTATTTAAAATACGATAATTTAAATAAATTATTTATAATTAATGAAAATATCTAAATTATTTCGGTTGGTAACTCAAAAAATATATCAAAAAGAAAATTTTGTTTCTTAACTCGGCTAGTAGAATTTTTATTGTAACTTCTATATGTGAAGTAGTAATCCGTTAGAATGTAAAATTGTAAAATTTTGAACAAACGGAGTATACTTTAGCCGACATATCATCGATCAAATATTGGCAATAAACGCGGTAAATGCCAATTTAATTTTTTTGAGCTAATATAAGTTAACTAAACCAATTAATACTAGAGACAGTTTTTTCATCCATATACAGTTCTAAGTATTGCGTTGGATAAGAAGTCGAACACCCTTATCTGGTAATTCTTATAAAATCTTTTCTGTGATAAGATCATATCCTAGCTCCTTTTTATGGTTTAACTCTCTCTGCTTATCACAGTTTTGTGATTAACGCCTAATTTAACTTGCATTTATCTTCTGTTAGTCTATATATCGTTGCCATTGCTGACTTAATTTTTGTTTTGTCCTTAATTATTTTCTTGACAAGATTTGAACATTCCCTATTCTTTTCTTTTACATTTTTTTACTGGTGTGGACGGGGCCGGCGTTAGACTAATTTTTACCTGGTGTAATTTCAAAAAGTGGTGCCCCCAACAAAATTCCGCTCGCATACGGCATCGGAGGTAGGATTTTTTGCGATATTTTTAAAATTGAAAATATTTGCATCAAATTATTTTAAACCACTTATTCCAGGCTTAATAATAAGTAAATAATTACGTTGGAAGCACCGACAAAATTTACTGCAAACATTTAGGTATATCGTTGTGTTCTGAAATTTGTTTAACTCGCTGTAACAGATTGTGCACATGATGACGAATTTCCAAAAAAAAAAATCTACTTTGAACCTATCTTCTTGATTTAGTACAAAGTGTTAACGCAGAGGAAAAATAAATGGAACATTTAATTATACCGTAATGATATTAGCACAGGAAACTAAACTTTGAAAGCCTTATAATCTCTTCTTAAATTATAAAAAATAATTTGGTCGAGCGTAGCATGTTGACTGATTTTAAACTTTGGCTGCATATCATGTCAATAAGTTCTTGTCGTTTCATACTTAATTAAGTAATTTCATTCTTAATTTAACAATATTATAAGCGTCTTAGTAATTATATTCTGTTTTTGTTTTTTAACACGTTTCCATTAAGTTAACTTAACGAACAATTTCAATTTTACGACCCAACGAAATATTTTGTTTATTTTGACTATATAAAACTTTTCAGAAAGTAACAAATACTTTTTTTTAACTGTGTTCAAAGAAATTAACGAGTATTTAACGAAATATTTAAAGGAAAATTAAAATTATTAATCGAAACAATTTTAAACTTCAAGTAATTTTGCAAGGTGTTGCCAATAATTTGTTAGATTTTCAAACTTCTATTACCCGGGAGGCCTAATTTAAAATAAATTAACAATTGTAGAGTCACAACCGATATAAGTGTGATATTAATATTTTTAAACTTTTTTTCTGTTTGAACCAAAAAGCCAACACGATTCGAACGAAAACGAACTTAACGAAATTAGCGTATAGAAAACATTATTTATTTCATTAGAAATTTATTTAAACGATTCAATTTGTCTCCTTCCACAAAACATTTTTTCGTTAAGTTAACTTGACGAAACTTTTTTAGTTTAGCGAACCAAACAAATATTTTTTTATTTTTACTATAACGTTATTTAAAAACCAACCAATAACATGTAATTAAATTGTACTCACATGACTTAACGAGTATTTAACGAAGCTCTTAAAAATGCATCTTACAAGGTAATGAAAGTAGATTTACGAGTTTTTGGTCCAAATCACTTTTTCCATTACCAATACAAAATACAAAATACAAACTAAAGCTGATCAGTTTTAAGACCCGTTAAGAATAACTAATTTAAATGTGTTTATGAAGCTATTGATGGTTTTCAATGTCATTTGGAAATATCATTAGCACTTTAATTAAACAATAAAAAACTTAACGAAAGAAATGATTTATTTTCCTTTTTAACTCAATAGATTGCTAGCAATTTGGTTAAAAAATCTTGCACAGCGAGGTTAAGTTTTCACAGTTTAAGTTTAGATTGTATTATGTTTTTTGTTTGTGTTATTCAGACAATAATGATCTAAAATCAAACTTAACGAAACTAAATTAGCGAAGATTATCAATGTCGATCAAAAACTTTTTTCAAAAATTATTGGAATTTTAGTAATTCTTATCTGCTTTTTTAACAGATTTCCGTTAAGTTAACTTAACGAAACTTTTCAAGTTTAACGAAACGTAATATTTTTCTACTTTTTACATAGTATCACATAATAGCTTGTGAGTTAAAGTCTTCACTTTCTCTTTTTTTTTGATTTTTTTTTTTTAAATAAGAACTGAATTAGCATAAAACTCTGCATAAAGCTGCCGACTGTCTACATTCATTGAGATGTTCCACCGCTTGATCTATATCACTCTCCATCCTTAATTTGGTTTTTGTGTTTAGATTCTCTGCTTATAATATCTGAATTGGTTCCAGTCAGTTATTTTTTTGCTTAACATCGGTAGTTTCTGTTTACTATCTTTGTAGCCAGAGTGATTAAGACAGACGAGTGGTTCGATGACAAGTTCAAACATGACGTATTAAGGTTATTTTTTTGATTTGATTTAAATAACTCTTGCCCTCTCGTTTTAGCCAATCTTGATCCCCAATCTTAGTGTTTTGCCGTTGTGCTATCTTGAATTGAAAACATATTCTTGCAAAGGAATTTTATTTGTTTTTTGCATGAATTAGCCTTTTGATGGATTGAATTTTTATATAGGAAATAAGCATATAAAGAAATCAGCCAACTCATCTAACTGTTAATTAGACAAATTAATACAACAGCAAAAACAAAATAATCTCCAGACAGACAGACAACCTGTTTTCCACAATAATAATAAAATTTCAATCGATTGACTTGCAACAACAAAATAATTATCGATAAATTTATATTATTGCTTGGTCGTTTTCTTACATTGTACTAAAGTAAATAAATACCATATATTTTCTGAGGTCATGAAATAGTAAAACACGTCCAAAAAAAGTAAGATTTTCGCAGACTTGTATGTCGTCTGATTTGAAAGCTATAGACACAACCTTATCCTACATAATTGGTTGGCATTGAACATTTTGAATGTAAGGACCATGATTTACTAGTTAATTGTATACATTTTGTATAGCATAAAGTAAAATGATTGTCGGGCTAATCTTTATGACTTTCTTAAAGTTTATGTAGCAAAATTAAACAAAAAGCTTAATTCAAGTTCATTGACATGTATAAAAATAAATAATTTTAAACTTATAAGAAATTTATCTAATTGTCGTTTTTGCTTATAGACATAAAAATGTATGTTTGTCATAGGAGGTTTTCATTGCATTGTGTGCAAATCGTTCGACCGCGAATACATTGAACGAACGTAGAAAATATATTCTTAACTATCATCCAGGGGTGCTATTCTTGAACTATGACGAAAATTTTCGGTATCTTAAATTTTCGTAACGCTGTTTTCGTAATCGTAATGGAAAAATCATTAATTGATATTCTTGAAACTATTACGGAAACAAACCCGTGGTGAATAAAAATTATGGAATAGTTCATTTTTTGACAGAAAAAATTGTTCGATTTTGACATAAATTGAAATTTGTGATTTATATGAAAAAAAGTTAAAAAAAAATGTTTATTTGTATTTCTTTATTAATTAGAAGGATAAAATTGAATTTTAAATGATTGATACTTAAATTATCGTAAGTTTATTACGTGAAACCAAGTGATTATTTAAACAAAATGAACTTCTTTTAGTTGTAATTTAAAAAAGAAAAATGTGGATTGCGAACAAGGAATTTATTTAAGTCATATTTTATGTTTTTATTAACTAATTTGTAAATAATTCCAATATCGACCTCGGTGCCCCAGTGTCAAGAAAGTATACGGTCAAAATGGCCACCTCATATTTAACAATTTCCAACAAAAAAATTCTTATTTAAATTTTTGTGTTGCGATATTTTTAACATCGATGACGATTGACGAACTAAATTAATGACATAAGACACAGAAAAAATAATCTATGTTAATTTTTTCTGTGCATAAGAGGATGCGTTTCGAATAATTATATTACCATTGAATAACCATATATGGTTATTCAATGATATTACTAACAATTAATTAATTAATTAATTTAATAATTACTATACAAATTATGTTTTTCTTCTAAAGATATTAATTTTACAAAGCACATGAATCTTTTTACGTTTGTTTGGTTATCGCGTTAACATAAAAAAATCTTAATGCAAGCAAGAATGGATCTATACTGTGCAATTATTATCATCTTTTAATGTATCAATTAATTTAAAAGTGAAGACACATAAATTAATTATTGTTTACCAAATTTATTATCGTTTTCTCTAATTTTGATATAATATATCTTACTCTTATTCTTGAAAAATAAAATTATTACATGCAATTTCATTACGAAAATGAAATAAGGAACCAAAATACCATTACGGAAATTTTCGTAACGTTCTATTGCGAAAATTTTCGTAATCCGATTTCAAGAATACCATTTTATGATTTTCGTAATACTTTGACACTAACTCGGTACCGAAAATATTCGTAATGGTTCAAGAATAGCACCCCAGCTCTCTATATATATCTTTTGTTTTTCTTAGCACTTATTTTGAAACCACAATGTATATATAGTTTGTCTTGTATACATTTTTAGTTTTTACAGAACTAACAATCAGAATTATTTATTGTGTGTGAAGTAATAAAAATTGAAAACTTGCAAAGTTTTGCTTGAGAAATTTTTGTGTCGTTTCTAAAAGTTGTATGGTTCTTTGTGGTACAATGTTACAAACACTATATGTCCTACGGAATTATATGACGGAATTTTATTTACATTAAACTTTTAAGAAAATGATAAATTCATGAATTTTTGGATTTTTAAATTTGATTTTTCTAAAATTTATATTTCAAATTTTATTTAATTTTTCTAATTAATTTTTTGTTAGAACTCAAACAATAAATCAAGGATAAATCCATTCATTTGAAATCAATCTTTTATTTTGAAGTCGTTTGAGAATTTCCAAATCATTTTTTAACATTTAAATCACTCGGCCAAATTTTGAACTGCTTAGAAGATATATTTATCACAGTTTGATTATGGTTCAAGTTATGATTTAGATTATTTCCATTCCGATTACATGACGTATTGGCCATCGAACAGTTATTTCTATTAATTTGTAATGTTTAACCAATTTTTTAAAATCTAATTTGTATAAATTTTAAAGTTTTGTGTCAATTAAAGTGTATATAAATTAGATTTTCGGCAATTAGATGACGTATTGGTCATAAAACGGTTAATACAATTGATTTGTAATGTTTAATCAATTTTTTATAGTTTGAATATTGGTTACCGCGTAACCGGCCCGATTCTGTCATACCGATATACCTTTCCTTTCCCTGCAAAAATAGAATAGAATTGTGCCGTAATGATCATGAGGTGTCTGAAACCGGGTCGTTAACCAGCACACTTGACAAGCGCTTGGTCTCACAGTACCATCAATCAATCAATCAGTCATTTTGTATTGAAATAGTTCAAAGTACTAGGGCAGTACTTGGATTATAAATGCTGTAGCATCGCTTTAATCATCGGAACTACTTTGTTTATCTTTTACGTTCAGGCAATTGGCTTCCTTTTATATGAGTGACAGTCTCAAGAAGTTTTGGAATACATTTAAATTATCTCGTCACTTATTGGCTTACTTTTAATTGAGCTTACTATAATTAACTAATCATAATACCAAATTAATAAGTCAACAAGAAAACGAATCCTTTTTAATCAATTTGATCGTAGAAAACAGTTATAAGTACCCTTACAGTGATTTTTTGAGTTTCTTTTAATATCAATAACAACTTTATTGTAATGCAAATAGCTTGATATAAGTTTGAAAGTAATTTTCAAAATGTTTTTCATAAAAACTAATAAAACTATCATTTTCGGATTCGTCACTTTAAAATAACATAAAAAATAATTTTGACCTGATTTGGCAATGAGAACCCTTTAACCCGGTTTTTTTATGCGAAATATTTTTTTACAGAATTGTAAAAAATGTGAATATTTTTTTACGACTACCGAATAAGTTTTTTATGGGATAACGACAACCGCCCATTTAACATTAAAATAACTCCTTCAACTGTTTAACTCCTTTTCTATCGTCAAAGGATAATTTTCTATGCGATGCAATTTAATATTTCAATGCCAAAATCGTACAGTAGGACTATGGTAAAATGGTTTTGAATGTTTTACAATGGGCTGTGATTTTGAAGGATATTTGCACCACATCAGGATATTATCTAACCATATTAGATAAATAAACGGAAATTATATACTTTTTTTTGTGTTCAAGGATCTATCTCCTTGTGTGTGCAGAATCTATTTGAAATTTTAGATTTTATATTCTTAAAAAAACTATCAAATATCTCGACCTTTTTTTACAAAAAGGTTTTGAGTATTTTTTTCTGACATCAGGTGGGTATGTATATTTTATGTACATTTCAATTCAAACATGAACCATATATATTATGTTGGTTACCAAAATCGATTTTGTTTTATTAATCCTAAAGGTTCTATGACATACATTCCGCGAACGATGCCAAACACAAACTATACGATACCAAAATTTTTTTTACAATCATAATAGCAGTGATTGAAATTATTATCACTCACGATTAAAATAAAAATAAAAATACAAATAATATGATGAATGTACATCGCTGGAATACTAATGTTGCTGATTAGAAAATTATTTGTGATTTCTCCAGCAATAAAATAAATACGAAGGTTGTATCAATATATATGATATGTGTGGGAATTGGAATACCAAATTATATATTTATTTATAAACATTTATATATGTTAGTGATGAGTATGTAGCTAGGCGTGATCAACTCGCTTCCAGTCACTTTCATTAAATTTGCATTGAATATTTGCTTCCCATATCACAATAAATTCATGACCATTGCAGATACGAGATAAGAATCAAATAAACGAATCATGATGATCATATATTTTATAGTACATAATCATTTTTATCACGATTATCATGAAATAGAAGTTGAATACAATTTGCAAAAAGGGGTTTTCCATTTTCAATGTCCTAATAAAAATTTAAAAAATGAGATGAGAATAAATGTGGGTCAGTGGGTGACATAATTTCATATAGACAAAAGACTCATCCTATTTATACAGCAATTTGGTTAACAGCCAGTGAACGTATTGGTTACTTCAAAGTCGTTTGGCATAAAGTTCTTTATTAAAGAAAAGATTTTTGATTGAAAATTATGAAATCTGCGGTAATTAAAAATGGAAAACCCTATATATTGTTGTTTATCAGAAGAATAAGATGAAGAATAACAATAATAAAATTCCACCTACTTAAAACCGTAAAAATTAAACAAACAATAATCTTAAACGTTTATCGATATATTTTGTTCTGAAATGACTTAACTGCATTTAAAAGAAATTAAAATGACACATAATCTGAGCGCACTTTCTAATTATAATATCGCAAAAATATTGCATACGGAATTGGCAAAGTGAAGTTATTTAAACTTTTAATACTATTTTGGTTAATTATTATTTTGTTTTAGACGCCCAAACTTGAGTCATATAATTAAATAAAGCTAACAAAATTCCCATACACTGCATAAATTTATCATGTGAGGCATCTAACATATATATTCTATATGTGGTACACACCAGATCATACATAATTGAGACATCAAACAACATACAAAAAATTAACAAAAAACAAAAATACCAAGAACAAACCGCCAAATTACAACAACACCTGAAAAACCCAAAACATCCATCTGGATTTTAAGTCAATCAAACATATGGCCATTATATCTCTGCTGACGATAATGTACGATGGTTAATATTTTTTTTTGTGTGATTTTCTTCTTACCACTATTCTCTTTTATATACAACCTATACATATGTGCACACATATCACACCGATCTAAGATCGAAACATGTACAGTTTATATCTTGTGTTCACGATCTTCCAGATTTTATATTGCTGATTTTCAACGATTTCATTTATAATTACTAATTATTTTACATTTGTTGTTGTCTATACTCAATTTACTTGTATTATTGATTAGACCCGAATCTTGCATATATACATATAAGTAAGTATGTAGATGGAAGGAAATCTTAAAGCTGTTGTTATTATATTTTTTTATGTTTCAAATGAAAAATGGTTAAGATTTTTTAAGATATCGTTAAGTTCAATACTCTATTATTATTATTATATACGTAAAGGTTGTTTATGATTTTTTCGGGGTTTTAATGGGAAATAAATTTATTAAAATTTTAATTTTATGATTATTAGATTGCTTCAATCTATAGAAAGAGTTAATGAGTTCCGTTATAGCTAAAGAATTTAACCTGTTTGTTTTTAATAATATAATAAAAATAAAATTAAGTGATCAGATGCATCAGTGAATATACTTCAAAAGTCAGAAGTCAAATAAGCCAGACGTATATAAATCTTAAATATAAACAAACTAATTATTATATGTAAAATATATACACAAATATTTTTAGCAAAATCTAACATATATATTATGTTAGCCTTGCTGTTATGTGACCCAACTAAACAGTAGGCGAGTAAAGTAATTATTTGTAATTTTTAGTTATAATCAAAGGTGTTCCTCTTTAGATTGTATTTACGCGAGGAATGATTTTGATAGAAAATACAGGTTTTAAAAATTACTCATTTCTAACCCCAACGTTGTCATTAGCTAATTTAGGAACTCTCGCCTACATGTATAACCTTCCAATCTTACTGCCACAGTTTTAATCTCGTACGTAAGCATTACTATATATACATGATAGATTATACGCGGATCAGTATATTTTTTTCACATAAATTTAACAGCTATTTATTGGTAAACTCAATTTAAATAAAATCAAACAATTATTTTATTTTATTTCTCACTGAAACTTGATAAAAAATCTTTTATTAAACTTGGCGTATCGGTCCTTTGGTATCAGAATCAATCATAATGAATTATGTACTTTAAATTTTTATAGTTTTTGTTTTAATTACCTGCATTTAATTCAAAATTTGCAAGCTTTCATTCGAATATTAAATACAAAAGACTTCATTCTTATAGACATATGCACAGACGACGAACCCGTAATTATAAATTTAATTTTTCTAATATATATTTGCATTAAAATTTGGATGGCGCCTATATAATTAACACATGAAAATCATAAATCATTTTTAAAATACGAATCAGATCATGTATAAATTTCTAAAGCTCATTATAGATTCGAGCATTTAGTTACGATATAATTATAAATTTTATATGTTAATTGCGGCCACAAGCAACAAAAACAAAAAAAAAACTAACTTGCCAATAAAAAATTACAATAATTTCCAAAAGATATAATTTTATTTTATTTTTTTTTTTTTTGGAACAATTATAAGATTTAGATGAAGAATTGAACGGTTATCTTTTATATAATTTATTTTTTTTATTAGAAGAAATACAAAAATTAGATTTATGAATATATATGCGCGTACATAAATTTAATTACCAATTAAAATTAATGGAGATTTTATTTATTTATTTGAATTATATAGAGGCTAATATATATGTACAATATACGTCGAAGATGTTAATAATCTTTTTTATATTACTAAAATATAAATTAAAAAAACTATAATTTACTATGGCTAAGTTGTTTTTATAGTTTTACATTATATATATAAATTAAAAATAGTTGCAAATGAGTTATAAATATTCTAAACAAAATTAGCTACGATTTTAATTTCAATTTTAGAAATAATGTATTAATTTTTTTACGGTTTTTAAAGTGGAATGATCTTTTAATTATATTTAAACTGTTCGGGACATTAAATTTAACATGAATGATTTTTGTATAAGGTTTAGTTAATATTTTATAAACTATACTAAAAACCTCTTATAAATTTATTATACATATCACTTAATTGCATTAAATCTTATGGTTTAGAAGAACCTAATAGGATAACTAAATACTGTAAATACTGAACTGTTTTAACATACACAATTTGGAATATTTCAAGTGCTCAATTTGCCAACACCAAAGACAACCCCATTCTTATTAAAATTAAGGTTACACGAGAAACTACTATATATACTTATACTTTTCTGTAAATTTAAAATGACAATTTTTTGCGAGTAGGCAAAACCCAAAAACATCTAGTTCGACTTGCATACACGTATAAATCATCAAATTAATATTCATAAAAATTTGTAGGTCGCCAGTATACATAAGACGCTTACAGAAATTAAGTTTATTTGAAAGGACTAACTTAAGTTAGTTAGACGCGAGCTTAATCTACTGCTGAGAATCATCATACGACAATAAACAACATAAAATGCAATAAACAACCAGATATCGCGCCTTTATGTGCTCTTTGTCAACAACAAAGACATTAAAAGTCAACTGAATAATAGAATAAGCGTATAGTACAGCGAGTACAAACCAAAGCTGCTAAACTACAAACAACAATCACACCATCCACAATTGGATTATCCTATGCGCAAATCACCAAATTATCTGCTGATGAATCAAACCAAAATAACAAACACATAGAAGTTAATAACAAGTCTAATAACTTTGAAATTATTAAAATAGTCAAATTCAACAGACACTTGGTCACTTAGCAGAAAAGGCGGCAACACTGTTAATTATTTTGCATCGTATGCAGGAAAAATACCAGGTCTACTTGATTTCTTCATTATAAAAGGTATTTCATCCAGTTACACTGGGGTTGAAGGAATTAACGACTTAACATTTGATCACTTACCATTTAATCGGGCTACACCCAGAAATAGATAAGGATTACTCGCTATGGAAAACAACCAGAAAAATTAAAAGATCTATAGTTCGAGTACCACCTCGACAAAACAAAGAAAAAATGGAACTCTTTGCTCAACACCTATATAGCAACAGTATTTCAACCCCATGACATTCAATCCAACATTGACGTAACACCTGTTTAAAAATCCATACCAGGATTTTAAAAGGTTACGCCAATGGAAATTCACAAAAGTCTTAACCAAAAAAGAAGGAACTGAAGTTCCGTAGACAAACTTCCACGTAAAGCAATTATCATGACCATATACTTATTTAATGTCTGTACGAGATTAAAGTATGTACCCAAATCCTTCAAAACGGCACAAATAATTATGCTGAAGAAACCAGGTAAACCAGATGATAAAGTAACATCATACAGACCGATTTCCATGCTTCCGATCTTATCAAAGCTGTTTGAAAAAAGACTACTAAAACGTCTAAAGCCAATGGTAAAGGTTCCTGATTTTCAATTTGGATTCAGAAATAACCACTCCACAATGGATCAAGTCCATCGAATAACTACGGTAATTAAGCAAGCGTTATAGAAGAAAATAAATATTGCCCTGCTGTATTTCTGAATGTATCACAGGCCTTTGATAGGGTTTGGCATGAAGGATTGACATTCAAGATGAGCAAAATCTTACCACAAAACTGATGCCAGCTGCTTGAATCATACCTCGGCAATTCAGAGTCATGGGAGTTCCACAGGGAAGCGTATTGGGACCCATCTTATACCTTCTCTACATTGCGGATATACCTACAACGAATAAAACTTTCACCAGCACATTCCCTGACGACACTGTAATTATGTCAGTAGACGAATCACAACCAATTGCAGTGGAAAATTTTAAACGAGCAATATACAATGTTACTAAATGGACAATTGACTGGAAAATCATTCTTAATGAGCTTAAATCAACCCTTGTGATATTTACGCTTCGACACAAAAATAATAGTCTACACATATACCTCAATGGGGTGCAAGTGCCGCAGGCTGAATCGGCAAAATACCTTGGTCTGCATTTAGATTCAAGGCTCAACTGGAAACATTACGAGAGACAAAAATCTGAACAGATACGATTAAAACAACGTCAAATGTACTGGTTAATTGGGCATCATTCAAAAAACTAGTCTACCAGACTATCTTCAAACCAATATGGATGTATGGTGCTCAGCTATGGGGTTGTACTTATAAATCCAAGACCACCAACGCTTATCGATTTGTGACTAACAAAAAATCCACAATAAATCCACAATGATCTAGAAATACAATTGATAGACGATGTTATCCGGGAATGTGCCATAAAACTTGGGAAGAGACTTCTTACCCACACCAACGTTGAGGCCGTACAACTACTGGACAATACAAACGAACTAAGGCGCTCAAACAAATCAAACCACATGAACTAACCGTATAAATATTATATCTCAAGGGAACTGGACACTGGTCCAGACCCACACATGTTTATGCTTATCTCTTACGTACTAATGTTTTTTCGCATTTTTTTGGATTTTAGTGAAATTTAAATTTAGAACTAGAAATAAACATATATCGAAGTTATCAAAGGAGGCTGAGTAAAATATTTACAAACGCCTTACAAATTTAATTTTGATTCCAAAAATAAATATTATTGTGTGTCACAGTAGAATCTTTGGATAACCCTGTGTTTATCGCTGTTTTGTTTATGAATACAAAAAATCGTTTTTTACACCTCCAGTGCACCTAGTTATAATTTAAAAGCCATTGATCTATACGCTTTGCAATATTTTTTGATTAAACCATGCGGTTTCGAATAAAATGAATTAAAGAAAACTTTTGAAAAACATATATATCAAAACCACTCATCACAATTCTACAAAACTTCGATACAGATGGAAACATCCAATCCATCCAATTTGTTTTAATTTGTTTTTATAAATGTATCGGTAAGGCCACAATCTACATATAATTAAATCGGCCAAATCCGGGCAAGATTGTATGCCACCAAATTCTAACGATTGTCCAAAATATACGGCCAAAATCGTTTCAAACTGAATTGAATTGACGCAATCCACGAAATTATGTAAATATGCATATAGTTAGGCTGGGAATCTGCTGTATATAGAACTCACAAATTTATTATCACTCCAGCAACATTATCTTTGTTAACAAATCAGCTAAATCGAAGAATATCCAGAACGAAGCACAATTGCCTTGACAATAATAAACTCCCCACTGGCATATATATATATATATATATATATATATATATATATATATATATATATATATATATATATATATATATATATATATATATATAATATATATATATATATATATATATATATATATATATATATATATATATATATAAATATATACCTTTAAGATTGATATTGACAGGCTCATGATCTCGGCAAGACACGGAGTATTCACCATTCAAATAGCACCCAACCAGAGTTCTATATGTAAGTGATAAATCAATAGTTTATAATATGCATTCAACTGATCAACAAATTTTAAGTCAAAACACAAGGAGTTGACTTTTAATGTCTTATAAATGTTCATAATAAGGAATTATTAAATAAATGTTTAGCCATATTAAATAATGACCATAGAACATATTTCTTTTAATCAATAGGCAGTTCTATTCAAAATTAAATTCTAAAGATCATTGGAATCACCTTTCTGATGTACAGTAAAACTACGTGATATGCCGCACGCAGATAATTCCATCAAAACGCAACCGTGCATATAAAATTGAAAAAATTGAAAATTTAACACAAACTTGTTGCCTTCATTTACATTTGATCACGTTTAATTTATTATTTCCTAAGACACGAGCGACGTAAGACGTTACATTTTATGCATCATATCAGGTCAATAAACTTTAAATTTATTAAGAAAATTTAGTTGATGACGCATTATTTACATTTCAGACCATTCGCCAATGCAAAGTCTAAATATGCAAATTGTTTTTAAATACCAAGGAGACACGGTTATATTGTATACTTAGTACTGTTAGTTCGATTTTCTTAACCATTCTTTATGACACGTAACAAATGACTTTTAACAGACAGCCCAAATAATTGATTGCTGATTGTATGACTATAACTGTATATGCGTCTGTTCTTGCAACCATACATCATAACTTTGATTGAAAACCCAAAAAATAAAAATCGATGAATATTAATGTGACCAATTGTAATTGTTTGCAAATTATAAAATTTTTGGACACACTGTGTGAGTGTATGTAGATAAACTTACCATGCAGCTTAAAGCGAAACATGAGAAGGAAATGAGGTTGATTTTGACAATGTATAAAAAAAAATTAATGAAGGAAATGAACGCCAAAATTATAATTTTTTTTTTAATTTTATTTTATATGACAGCCAAGTGTATTGTACTATGATGAATCATAGAACAGTCAATGCCAACCACCCCAAAAAAATCGCATCGCAAAAATATTTTCAGATTCCCACATATATATGTCAGTCATCCCACCTGTAATTTCTACGTCTATTCATAAAATTTCAAGTGTGGGAATTTTAAAATTTATCTATAATAGTATAGACACTCCATCCCTTTTTTCTTTAAAATAGGGCAATTGTCCCAATTGTTATATATATAGAGATATTTTGTATTCAACATATAATTTATTGTTTAAACGTGGCAAACGTATTAAGATCAAAATCAAGTATATAGAAAAAAAAATCGAAGATCATCATGATATTTGAGATTTATACTGAAAGGGTTTTATATGTATATGAGATTTGTACAGGGGGTGTTCTTATTCATCGGAAATATATTATTCTGTGTAAATCAAATATATCTGGGTTATAAAGTAAGAAAATCGATCTACATAAAAACGTTGATCGGATATAAACGGAAGGAAGTTGTAAATCACGCGGGATATAGAAATATGATGTTTAGTTTCATGCTTGTGTATAACATTCAGGATGTTGATATATATATATATGTAAACTACCTGAATCATATATTTATACATTAGAAGTATGATTAATTTAATCATGTACCAAAATCAAACGACTCATATGGTAAAATTTTGTTTGGTGAAAGTGTAAACCATTTTACAAGAAAATTATGATCAAGCTTTTCGTATAATTTTGAGTCATGTCATGCATAATACGCGCGATGTGTTAATTTGAAAAACCTGATTGACGATTCATATATATCATATTCAGTTGGTGATTGGCAATTTGTTACACAATAATTAACACATTCGTATATGGAATATCTTAATATATATCGAGCATCTCGTGAGTTATGCGTTCGATAATTTTAATTTGTTAAAGCACGATTTGGTGAATTGTGTAATATGATCATTGTATCGATTTTTAAACAGTTTTAATATTTAATATTAATATGCTTTAATTGTAGGTATATTATTAAACTGACAACAGTTTAACCGTTAAACTGACAAAACACGTCTAACTGATATACTTTTCACACCCACAGCGAAAATTTTTAGAAATTATTATCAAAAAAATTATTTAACACCAAAATGAAATGAAATAATCGCTAAACTGACAAAATACATCATACAAGAAAATCTAATTGATATACCCAAACTTTTCAATTGCAAACATGAACATATTATGGTCAAGGTCTTTGTGGATCAAAGCCTTTTTGACACAGCAATAGCTTATGGTCGAGCCCTTTGAATTTGGATTTAAGAAAAATGATGATTATGGAAGCCATATAGGGATTACCGAAACTTAAACCATATTAATATACCCAATTCCGCATTTATAAGATTTTCCGTATCTTCTTGTAGATTGCACAATTTTGTCTCCTTTAGATTTAGCCTAAGCTTGTTACCAAATATCGATTGAACGATCTGATATTCCAAAAACTGCTATTTTGTTTTATTCGAATTAAAATGACTTTCGGGTTCAGGAATGCATTCTTTAATACTGCGGGGTTAAATGTTGTTTTTGATTATTTAGACTATATTCCAATTGAATCCATTTTCGATTTCTGATAATCAACTCATACTCGTTGACATTAATTGACCGCGTTGTACCAGATGGTTTGTACCAGATTTACCGGACATATCTACGGCCACAATTGCATTCGCTGCGTTCTCTACATGAATTGTTCGTTTTATCGTTCCAAATACTATTGTGTTACAGATCAAGGGGACTTAATTTAAATTAAATTTATATTCTGAATGGTCTTCCTTGAATTGGCTTTCATCGAATCAGAACAACTAGTTACAATTCAAAAACTAACGGCATGATGGAGAGATGCGGCAGCAAACATTTACAAACTGTCATCAACAGTAATGACCGTATAAATTGGACTTCAATTTCCAACAGTATTTCTTGGTTTGTATTCTTCGTTTAGTAACGTCCAGTCGAAGTGGTTTTTGGATTTCCATTACGAATAACTGGACAACTTTTGGACATATCTTCTGATATTATAATTAATCAATCCAAATTAGATCAGAAATTAAACCAACTCCAGCATCAAGCATTCTGATGTAAAATTTCGCAAGCAAAGATTTACCAACACACGTATTTTTACGTACTGACGCGTTAAGGAAGGCATTTCAGACATCTTAATCTGGACTATTCTAAGTAATTAGTTGTACCGAAAAATTCTTTACAATTCTACGTAACGGAAAAAATATAGTAGTTTTTGTTACAGTATTTAGTTTTTGTAGGATCCTCTCAAAGACAGCGTTGTTGATATTTTATCTTTATCCAAAAAGCTTACAACCTTTTTAAAAGTTGTATGTTTTTTTATACTTCACTAGAATTATGTATACCATGCTTTGTTTGTTTATATGGAAAAACAAATTGTGTCCACATAGTACAGTCTACAGACATTACATTATGAAGCCAACAGCAGTACGAACTTTGAACTTTAATCCGCAAACCCACAGCGTAGTAGTGACATCATGGACATATATGTCATTTGAAAGCCCTATTCAATACCTGTCAAAATCAGCTAAAAGTTTTTGTTTTGATTGTGCACATCCAACCGATTTCAACGATGGAAAATTTATCAAATTTGCGAAAAAACAGCATTTGCGGGAAGTTTTGTTGAGTCACTTTTTCGCAAACAAAACTGCAGCTGAAAATCATCGTTTGCTCGTGGATTTGTATGTTGAGCATGCTCTTGCAAAAACACAGGGCTTTGTGTGGTTTAGTCGCTTCAAACGTGGTGATTTTGACATCAAGGACAAAGAGCGTTCTGGTCAGCCGAAAAAGTTTGAAGATGAAGAATTGGCGGCATTACTCGATCATAATTCAAGTCAAACGCAAGAAGAACTTGCAGAATCATTGGGAGTTGATCAAGCAATAATTTCCAGACGTTTGAAGCCTTGGGATTTGTGCCATACGAGTTGAAGCCAAGAGACGTGGAAAGACGATTTTGCATGTCCGAAATGCTGCTCGAGCAAAAAGAAGTCGTTTTTGCATCGTATTGTCACTGGCGATGAAAAATGGATCCATTACGTTAATCCCATTGACAAGGCCCGTTGAAACCAAAGCCGAATATTCACGGGGCCAAGGTCATGCTGTGCATTGATCCGATTAAAAAAGAAAATCCAGGCAGAGCGGCCAACGTATGCGACTAGACACGAGCCAATCATTTTCCACCACGAACACGCTCGGCCACATATTGCGGCGCCGGTCAAAAATTACCTGGAGAATAACGGATGGGAAATTCTGCCTCACCCGCCTTATAGCCCTCCTTCCGACTACTACCTATTTCGATCCATGCAGAATGCCTTATCAGGAATACGCTTCACGTCAGTTCAAGGTATCGAAAATTGTATCGATTTGTTTTTGGCCGCCAAGCCGGCGCAGTTTTACTGGGATGGAATCCATAAATTGCCAGACAGATGGGAAAAAGTAGTGGGTAGCGATGGGCAATACTTTGAATAAAAAATCTTGTAACATTTTTTTACAATAAAGGCTCAAATTTCATAAAAAAATTCCGGTTTTTACTGCATACACCAATAATTTTCTCAGTTCTTTTAAATTTTTTGATAGTCTATTATATTTCCTGGGCCTTAAAAATTTTTAATTTGTGGCTCAAACTTCACAGTTCAAACTGGTTAACCATTAAAAACAAACAAAATAACTAAGGTGGTACTAATTTGTACTAAATCTTAATAAAAGAGCCACAAATATTACTAAAATTATGAAAATAAAATTTATGTCCATAATTACTTTCTTGCAATAATTAATGTATATTTTTTTATGTATGTATCAGTTAAATGTCGTTTTAATTTAATTTACCCATCGATCACGCAATATAAAGTTTGCTTTATCGGAAGATGCGCGCGCGGCGTTCTACATTTATGTTGATAAAACGTTAATACAAGAACATTAAATAACACTTTAAAGGATGTAAGCAATAAAGATGTTAGTTTTCATAAAAAAAAATACATGATCTTATATAAATAATTGTACAGATTGTAAATAAATAAAACTGATTATAGAAATTCTTCTGGTTTTTTTTATTGATATTTAATTAATTGGCGCACAATCATAAATTAATGTATGCTACAATGATATCCGCATAAATAAGAGTCAGATAGATGTGTATACAGTTAATGTTAATATAAATTAACTGACGGTGATTGCACCACGTGCGCTTCTCGACAACATTTTATGTATCAAACATTAATTGATTTCGATTTAATAAGTCGCGGAATGTTTATATAGATGACATATGTTGTAAACATAAATTGTTCCGCAACTTAATTGCCATACATACATCCACACACACACAAATATATACATACATATATCAAATATGATTTATTCTTATTTATGAACATACTTTCATTTTTTTAAGAATAAATCAAAAAAAAATTCTCAACAATAGAACTCTTGGGCTATTGTTACAATTTAATGAAACCATAAAAAATTATTCGTCTTAAGTAAAAATAAATAAGAATATTTTCTCGCCATAAAACCTGTCAAGAAAATATTAAAGTACTTTGGATCTTTTGTTTGGATGTGATGTACGAGATCATTTTTTTTTTGTTCGTTTTATTTGGTTTGTATACGAGCATGCCTGCCTGCCAGCTCTTCTCTACCTTTTTTTTGGTTTTCATGAATATATGTGCGGCAGGAATTATTGTTATTATATTGTAATCATAACATAATATAATGATCCCAGACCCAAAGTACCATCTTAATATTTAAAATCGAAATAATAAGATTATTTGTTGTTTCTTTTATTAATTTCATTATAATTTTATGTTATATTTGTCTTAAAGATCGAAATCTTGAAGTTGGGTTTCCTTTTGGAGTTCCTATATACATATAGTTGAATTTTATTTTTTTGTTTGTTTACATAGACCAATTTTTTGCTAAATAATTTTTTGTTGTTGCTGTTCATTCGGTAAAGATTTTATCTATATATTACGAAGTGTATAACAGTTGGATGTGTATATAAATCTATCATGGTAAAATTTACTTTAAGATTTATAATTGTATTCATCAGGTACGTGAACTAAAAATGTTTGTCCGAAATTTAAATTGGTTGCGTTGTCTCTTGGGCAATTCGAAAAAAACCGTATACTTACACTGAGAAGTGTGAAACTATGAATATAAGTACATTTTACTATTTTAGATCAAACTATTAGTTTTTAGTGGAATTATGGTTTTGTTATAAATTCTGATAATGGTAGGAAAAACGAGTGTTTACAAAAATTTAGTATACTGACGCAATAATCTTGTTTAAATAGCGCAAATAAATATCCGAGAGGTCAATGGTCCTCTATTAAATTTTCAATTAAGTTATCATCATTAAACCGTCAATATAATTCAATGCCATTAAGATTATCAAATTCAATAAAATATAAACGTCCATTTTGTCAACTCGCTGTATAAATTATGTAAAACACAAAGCAAAGAACCTGTCACGAAACGTTTTTTTTTTTAACATATAGACGGCAAAGCAATCCACAAGACTGCAACAACATTATAGATAAGACACATATGTATATAACCCGTTTAAATTTTTGTCTATCTTATACTCATCCGCGCATACACCACATATACCCGATTTGTAAATGTCTTTGGATCGCGATTGAATAATTAATTTGAACGACGACTACAAAGAAACAGGTGTGTGTTTAAATGAAAATTATGTAGATTAAAGAAAATCAATTTTATTATTATTTTTTTTACTCTTGACGACACTAAAAAATCCAATCAAAATCGAACGAATTTGGAAACGAACAAACCAAAATCTAAAACACAGGGCATATCGACCAAAACAAGTTTTCTAAGAATTTAATTTGTGAAAGTTTTTTATTTAAAATTTTTGTTTCTTCTAAAAAATCTCTAAGATCAGTATTATTTGTATACAGATGATGATGGTCAATCGACCCTTTTTTGTACAATGACCTTTAATAAACAAAAAATCTTAAATTTTTTTTGAATCGAAATAGAAATACAAAATTATGTATATATAAGAAATTCTGGTTTTGTGTTATGATTATTATTGGAGATGAAATGTTTAAGAAAATATAAAGTTTAAATTTTTAAGAAACAACGAAGAAGATGTCGATGGTGAAGAAAACAAAATTAATAATAATAAATTTCTTATTCTTACATAAAGTTATAAAGGATGAGTTCATTGATATATTGTGTGGTGTGGTATATAGTAGTTTTGTGTTCGTTTTAACTGTAGTTGGTGTAGAAATCTTATTATTTAAAGGTTTTTTCTTTTATTATGTTCTCGTAATCCGTTTTCCCTTTCGATTTGTATTCAATGATGGTATATACATATGGGATTAACTGGTTTATGTGTTTTTTAGGATGCCATAGTAAAATATGAAAATATTTTCTATATTAAAAATATTTTATAGTTTTGATATTTACAACCAAAAACTTTGCTATGAGATCAAGAGTATAGACTTGGTTGCGTATATAAACTGTACCAAAACTCATTTTAAATCGCTTAATTATTTATGTTAAAAAAATATGCGTCCATTTGCTTCGAATTCATACGACTCGTATGAATTACAAAGCACGTTTGGAATAACATATCGGATGAATGTGCTTGCCTGGCACATACGAACTCTGTCGGGAGTTATAATGTTAAAGCCACTGTAAAACCTAAAAAAAATAAAATAAGAAATAGAGTCCCTTATTTTTGTTGTCTAAACTTTAACCCAAATAAGAATATTATTCATTTAGAATATCACAATTATTATCCAATTAGGACCATAACGCTTAAAAGATGTTGAAACTATATTTGTGTCCTGAAATATGTATCATTAACAAATGAATTTGAATTTAATTGTCTACATGGATTTTTTATTTTATTATAAGTGCAATTGACGGTGAACCATATATAACTTAAAACCTTAACTTTTCTGAAGTCTAGAGTCAACGTTTTTTTAATTGTTTACAAAACAAGTATATTATCAAAAAAATATTAAATAAAATTAACCTTTTAATCATAAAATTTTGTCTACAAATTAAAAAAACAAGGATTCGAAATGTTTAGTCCAAACTTAAGATCAATAAAATTTTTAATTTATCTATGGCTAGTATTTAAAAATACATTATAAAATTACTATGCTTGCACAAAAAAAAATATTCTGGCTCAAAATAATTATTAAACAAATAAATTAGTTTTCTGTAAAGCAAAAATAATAATTTGTGCACAACTTTTACCACCAAAAATTCAATTTATGTTCAACAATTTTGTTTAGAACAAAAATAATTTGTAGGTTCATAAAAACAATGAATGAGGCACAAAATTTTCCAACAATTTAAAAAAATTTAAAATTGTTCATAACTTTCGTGGGCTTGTACGATTTTTATCCCTGATTTTTTATTCCGTGATTTTTATCCTAGAAATTTTTATCCTTAGATTTTTTACACTTACATTTTTTATCCTTAAATTGTATATCCCTTTTTTTTATTAGAACAAAAATAAGGTAATTTTCCAAATCAAAACAGTTTTCAGTGATGAGGCTCATTGCCATTTTTATGGCTTCGTTGATTTTCAAAATTGTATCATTTGCTCTTAAAATTTAAGCAAAACGGACTTGAAAAATGTCGAGAAAAATGTGTGATGTACATACAGTACGGGGATAATCGATACGATTTTTCTGAACACCATGCATATATATATATATATATATATATATATATATATATATATATATATATATATATATATATATATATATATATATATATATATATACATATATATATATATATATATATATATATATATATATATATATATATATATATATATATATATATATATATATATATATCAGGGATGTGCGATGTCAAGAAACGTCGACGTCGACAATTACTGTCGACGCGTTTTTGTGGTGTCAACAATAACAAGTTTTGTCGACGTGAATTGCTGACGCGTCAACAATAAAAAAAATAATAATTTTGTTTGTTTACTTTAACTTCTTTATTTTAATTTTAGATATAGACTCAGATAGAAATGTTGTCCAAAACTGACTGGAGCTTTTAAACGTTTTCTGGTCAAATATGAAATCTCAAGACCTTTCAAGTGGGCTAAATTCCAAAAAACATTTTCGTCTTTAATATTTTTTCTTTTAAACATTTAAAAATGTTTCTATTTTCTCTACAGTTACTCAACTCAATCAGTCCTGGTGTTGTGATAAGAGAACATCAGTCACTTGCTCAGCTTAATAAAATAAAAGTTTCACCGCAAATAATCAAAAATACACCAATCCCTCGCTTAACGAATAAATTGGTCGCCGAAACTTGTACGAAAATCGGAATTTCGTTTACCGAATTTTTAGTATATTTTGGAGTATTTGGGTCACAAAATGTATATGCATATCCCTGTTGGTTTTTATGATAAAGAGCTAGAATTCAGATCTACATAGGAATTTACGTCAGATTCCAAATGTTTATGATTTTTATTTTTAGTATAGTAATTGATGTGGAAGAATTCGATGAGCAAAATAAGTTGCATTGGCTTCGTTGCTGTTCCTTGATTTTCTCTGTACATTTTGTTATAACAATCAATTCTCGTTGACTCTTTACTTTCATACTTCGTTCCTCTAAACATTCCATCCTTACTTTACCAGATAAATCGATAAATTTTACAAGATGACCGGGACCATTGCCCAACAAATCCAACACTTTGTTATCTAGGGGTTTCATTTAAAGATACGATTTAACAGAAGGACATAAATGTTTTTTAAACTAGGCCTCGAAGTCGCCTATACGCTTTCTTGTTGGGCCTCCTCATGATTTGTAAAAATATGTATCTTAACCTTTTAAAGCTCTTGGATTTTAAAATAGGTTTCAAGAGTGGCTTCAATTTGAAAATACCCAAAACATTATTTTCAAGAAAAAGCTCTTCAAAACATGTTATCGAGTTTCCTGCTCTCGAAATTGATCTATAAATTAAAAAAAACTTACGGATGTGAAATTTTTCGTCCAAACTTTACAAAAATTAAGGTTTAAGTTATCTATGGTTCCGTCTTAGGCTAACCAGAGTCCGTAAGAAATCCGTAAGGAGCAATGCGGAATTTAACGAATATTACTATTTATGGCAAATTTAACAAGTTGACTTGGTTTGAGGTTGCGTATAAAATGATTTGACGTTCCCTACAGTTTATTCAGTTAACTTTGTTAAATGACAATTTATTTAAACAAAATTCGACCAGTTCTTAAACATTTCACTGGTCTATCGTAGGTGGTCTATCGTAGTCTTACTTAAAGTTGTTGCTGAGTTCCTGGTTGGCCCATTAATTGTAAAATTATGGCATCTTACTCTTGTAGTATAAAATAAAATAAAATATTAATAGAAAATTTGGATAGAATTAGAGAGGAAAAAGCAAAAAGATGAAATAAAAACAAAAAAAATTATCGAAATAAATTTTTTTCTCGACAATACGTCATTGTCGACTTAAAGATGATGTCGACATAATGTTGACGCATTGTTGACGCTTTAACATCAACAATAATTTTTGACGTGTCAACGAACATCTCTGATATATATATATATATATATATATATATATATATATATATATATATATATATATATATATATATATATATATATATATATATATATATATATATATATATATATATATATATATATATATATATATATATATATATATATATATATTATTATATATATATATATATATATATATATATATATATATATATATATATATATATATATATATTCACTTAGATGTAAGCGAACAAGAAGAATTTATTATCAGCACTATTTAGCCTTTTGCTGATTAGTGATCATGTTAAGTGGCCAATACTTCAATGTTCCAAACGTAACAATTTATCGAAAATACAATTTTAACATTTATACATTTAAAAATAATTATAATTATACATTAAAAATGTATACATTTATTTATAAAAATAATAAATATTGGACAAAATTTTAAAATAAAAAAATCGTTTTGTTCGAGAATTATTTTTCTACTTATATTTTCTCAGTGCAGTGATCCTTAGTGAAATATTTAATTTAAATATACCGCTCTACGGCATGCAGTGAAACACGTTTGCTGATTCCCGTTCCTACCTCAACGGAATTTTTCTAATGTTTTCTAATCTAAAGCCCTTTGGAAGACCGCGAAGAAAAATTCGGGTTAAAAAATCCTATGATAAAGAATCCTAGAATAAATCTCGTAAGTTAATAAATAACGGAATAAACAATTCTTTATAAAAAATTGAGGATAAAAATTCTACTTAAAAAAGCCACGTTCAAATATCCTAGGGTAAAAACCCTGGGATAAATAATGTTATTTAAAAAAATCAAGACGCCAGTTATATTGAGTACGCCAGTTAAATTGTATATATTTTGAATGTTTCCGGAATTATCAAACGTCAAAATAAAGAGGGGAAGTCTTTTTTGTTACAGTTTCCAAACTAACCTCTCCGGTGCCTTTCTCTTTTATTTTAATATTTACATCATCCAAAATTTTGAATCCTTTATTTTGAAGGTCATCGGTTATGTCTTCACTTGGACAGGTTGCAACGGCGTTAGCAACGGCGTAAAAGAAGCAAAAAATAAATGGTAAAAAGTCTACTTAGACAGATGCAGCTACACGTCTTTCTTATATATCTATGGTTAAAAATTAAGACTCGTTTGGTTAAACTATATTTAATACTCACTTCTTGTAGCCATTAGAAACGAAAAAAATTATTTTCTTCCCGGTAATTCGGGCGCTTTTACAAATTAAAATTGTTTTTTTCAGTACGACGCTACGCGAAGTAAATCAACAGCTCGCTCTACAAAAATAAAAATAACAATAATTATAAATTATTTAATAAAATGATTTAAAATAAAAAATAATCCAAGATATGTGATTTCTTTCATTACCCACGGTAAATAAGACAATATAATAGCATGCAGCCAAACAGCCAACAACATGAGTAACACAACATTAAAATGTTTTTTATGTAACACGATGCCGAATGGAAATGGTAAAATAGCGTGGAAATTACTGAAGCTAATTAATTAATTATAATTTTATTTTGTTTTATTCTATACATTATGTATTTTTTTATTTTTATAATCTTATGTCTTATATGCACACCAACAACCATAACAGCAGCAACAACACAGCATACAAGAATTCTTAATTTTTTTTCTTCTAAGCACATAAACAACTCGATCGTAATGAATGAACGAATAATGAATGAATGAATGACTGATTCTGTCTATATCGTATGTATACTCCCTTCTATATAGTAGTTAAACGTTGATGATGATCATAATGATTATGCCGTGTGATGTAATTATGTGTAGACGAAAAATGTTTGTTGCGTGAGTTGAATATTATGTACATATATTTCAAGATACATGTAATATTGTAAGAATAGAAAAATCCGTTAGAAAATAATAATCGCGCATACTCATCAGTCGGTTGTAACTTCTTATATACATATAAAAAGTTTCTTAAGATAATTTACTGAAAGTCTGATTATTTTTAAATTGGGCCTTTTCGCTTTACTCATCGAATTACTCGATCAAATTCTATACAACAAACACCATTGAAAGAGATCAATTAACAAAAATATCAAAGCACTTTCGACTAAAATCATGTATGATTAAAAATGCCAATTAACTTGTTGCTTTTTGTTTTACCAAAAAAGACTATGCCTATATGGCAAGAGAATTAAAACTCATATTCTAAACATTAAAAATGACTAAAGGACTCTTCAAATTCTTGATACTAGAAATTCAACAACAAGAATATTCGTGGATGAGATGCCATAGATATTCTCCATTTGAATTGAAATTAAATTGCTATCGTATAAATGCAAATTTTTATAAGAGATAAAAGATTCAAAAGTTGATTGTGCCATAAATTCCAAACCATCCGATAACTTTATTTTATATAACGCAAACTAATCCTAACACAGCATATTCCACAGAATAACATGAAAACCTTGCACTAAGTCATCAAGATACAAAATTTTCTATATAAAATCTATCGAATCGAATGACATTGAAACGAACTTTATAAAAATCTTTTCAACAAAACTTCACGTAATTTTCTTCTTCTTTTAATGGAAACGTCGCGTCTTGTAACTCAAAGTCATGTAATCAACTTTTGTGTAATAATACAAAAAAAAAATATATATAAAAAATCTTAATGTCTTTTTTTTTTGTTTCTCTATAATCTTTAGAATGCCACTGATGGTCTTACATGATAAAAAAAATAGTTATATTCTTTATGAGTCCATATAATAGTTTTTATAAGTAGTTTTTGTTGTATTATGAAATATAAAAACAACAATAACAACAACGACTAAATAAAATTCTTTGTAATTTTTTTTAAGTTAAAGTTTATTGTCTTAATAAGTCACTGGGGTATTTATACTCGTCTCTCTCCCTCTCTCTTTCTCAATAGATACGCGAGTATGTTAAAATATACATACCTTTTAGAATAGAACTGTATTGTTTGTAAGAAATGAAATTAATTTCATTTTAGGAATTAATAAACATATATAGGTAGAAAATTATTTATTTCGTTGCGGTTAATTTATGTAAATTTTATTTAAATTTAAAATTATGCGCGCTAAAAAACGAAAAAAATAAAATAAAATAGCACTAGAGGAAAAAAGAAAATTAACAAACATAACTATGTTGCACGATATTTATGTTTTTGTAGATAAAATGTATTCATGGTTAAGTTTTTCAAGGTATCGGACAGAATGATCGCGATCATATGCAAATTTGTGTGCTATTTGTAAATTTGTTACAGTTTGTAATGATGGTGAAGGATATAAATCTTTTGTGGCAAGCAGATAATTAAGATGAAATTTTATTTAGTGCTGCGTTGTGTTTCTCTGTTTCGCTAAAATTTCAAAAGTGTACTCTTAAATATAAGAACTTGACAAGGTAACCTTGTCAGCCTATTACAGTTATTTCGACCAAGTTTTTTTTGAATTAAAACTCGTAGACTGCCTTTGATCCCTTTTAAAAAATTAATGCAAATTCAAATATGTAATATTTGCCCATTAACTTTCTTTAAATTGGTTGCAAGATGTCATCAGTATAACAACTACTGAGCATCATGACTTGTTTGATTAGCTTCCAGACATAAGTTGTTGAACCAATAACATCGTAGTGATAGTCGTGATATGTACCTGTACTTCATCGATCCATGTCTCTCAAATTTTCATATAGTATATACTGATAAGGCCAGAAATGGGTTGTTCCCATCCTTATTTCCCATTGTTTCCTCTATGTTTTCTCGAATAATATCCAATGGTGATCAATAATGATCAATGGTGATCAATGGTGATCAATATTTTTTTGAATAAAATTTACGGTAGCAAATATAATATAGATGTTTACTATCCAGCTTTATAAATTTTGGATTAAGAAGTTTAATTTCTAATAAAGGCTTCAAGCCTTTGTTAGAATTGTAAAATATAGCTCTTGATAACCAAACCTTTATTGTTTATCTATATAACGCCGATAGCTGTCTAATTCGGCAACAGTTAGGTTTTAGTAAACTATATAGTATTCTAGTATTCTTTTAGATAAGAGTTATTTTACCCAGAGCCTAATTTGTTGGTGAAAGATGTTTATCCTCTATTGGTATTATTTTTTGCATTATGTTTGTACTGGTTACAAGAGCAAAGGTTTGCCAATTAGAAATTAACCAAATGACTCAGTGTCATAATCCTCTAGATTTAACTTATATGTGCTTCAGCTTACTCTAAGGTCGTCTTGTTGATTACACAACTTTTAGCTTTCTATACAATCTACCAAAATAGGATCTGGTAGACAAATTAAATTTCATTAGGCATCTTGTTTGTTGTTGAAATGGAAAATAAAGTACCAGTCTCAAGAGCAATAATTGTTGGCAAGTTTACTGCAAAGTCACTTTATATAAAGGTTTTCACTCAAACTAAAACCAATTTCAAATAACCGCTTTTTTTATAAATAGCCATTTTGGTCGTGTGACTTAGCAATTCAAACTGCAATTGCTGTGATTGGTTGGAAAACAGAGGTTTACACACAAATTTGGCGATATTCACAACAAATGTTGATATAATGAAGGAGACCGTTCTAAGAAACCTACAGAAGATATCTTAATTATGGCGGATAACCGAAAAGTAAAAATACTAGAAATTTTTAGAACAACTTACAAATTTTATAAATTTAGCATTTACTTATTAGCAAACAACTTTGCATTCCGGCTTGCATAACTCGTTTTAAAATTCAATATCATTTAGGTACAGATATTCTTACATCCAGATAAAATTCATCTTGCATACTTTTAAAAAAAACTTCTTATACTCACGAACTAAGATAAAATATAGTAGTTTGGTTAGTTCTATAGTTTTCAAGGCTACCAATTATTATGTTAATTTATTCATAAACTTGCCCTATTAACCAACTACCAAAGGAATTTAATTTTGATTCCTTATACACCTCGCGAACTTACATGTAATGTTAACACGCAAATTTTAAACAAAAAAAATTTGTCACATAACTCCGAGACATAAGTGAAAGTCGTTATAAATTACATTTTCATGTAAATCTAACCTTCATCGATCAAAATCGTAAAACAAGCAAATTATTGATACTATGTGTATATACAAATATTCTTATCATCGTGTCAATCGCCAGTCACCCACAACTAATTAAACACCAAACACCTTCCCATATAACCACGCCAATACATAATAATTAAGAAAACACGAAATTCCTTTACATTTAACAAAACTTTTTTTTTTTTATTAAGAATTCGAAACTCGTAAATCAAGACAACAAATCCAAATCCGAAATGTTTTAATTTGTAGTTGAAAAATTGAAATAAATGTACATTTTATGATCATGATCTTGATCTCTCCATATATCCACTTATAACACAAGTATTATATATTTCTTAGAATGTGACGTAATCTATCTTAATTTTATATAATTGACACAAATTTTAAATGGATTAAGATTGTAGAGCATATACGAATTAAAAAAAAAAATGATTAAAATTCCTTTTGGTATATGCGCGCAAAATTATTTCGTAGGATGACTTAAATTTTGTTTTTATTTATGACAGTTTTGGAAAACTGTCAGACATAGAACATATATACATAATTGATATAAGTTGTAAATTTATAACGATAACATTTTCCGGACTTAAGTGCGTATACAAATCAATTGGCTTGATTGCGAATTGCATGCAATCATGCACAAGTCAACATTATGATTATAAACAACTTTGTCTTCTAGATCTTAGCATAATTATGATGTTTATATATAGGTATGATTCGTATACTTCTGTTTAATGGCAATTCGTTAGACGTTAAGAAAAATAAAATTTATCGTCGCGGATTATTGTAATTATATCGGAAAGATACCTATATAAAATTATAATTGTAAAGTAGTAATTTTTGTTATTAATTCCTGGAAGAACGAATAAACTTGTGACCTAAATTTAGCTTAAAAAGGTGCGAGTTGCATGTCGTTATTTTATTTAATTATTTAATTTATTTCCGATCGGTATATTGTGTTAAGTAAATTAATTTTCATGATTTAATGACAGCAAGTTGTTATTGATTTGCGAAGTTGGTTTGCATGTGCATCGTTCAGTCAGTTGCATGATTATGTTTAGGCGATAACATTATCGACGGAACCAGTTTATAAATGACAGGTTTGATCATAATTTGTACTATAGGATTTCCGCTTTATGCGTTGACAGAATAATGTCAGTTTATTAAACATCTAATTAACAAAAATTTTTATATTCGATTCACGATTCAAAAACCATAACTGGTTTCATACCAGTTCCCTAACAAAGAGTCTTAAATTTTAACACGGTATTAACTGATTGGAATCCTTCCATTTTTGGAAGCACATGAGTAAACTGAAGAAAATTATGATGGCGAAATAAAAACTAAAAACTTAAAACCAATGAACATGTGTGCATGAAATCACAAAATTTTACCTTTTGTTGAATACTAGGAATCGTACTACCCTACTATCAATGCCTTGATGAAGAACTGAAAGTTGAAACTGAGTCCGTGCAAGATTTCCACTCCTTGGGACGATGGTTCATTATTGGCGGCGATTTCAATTCAAAAAACTATTTTTTCGGACTCCAGAATTACAACACCAAAAGGAAGAGAACTACGTAAAGCTGGGTTTCAGTCTGGTGGCGCATCTACTTATTGGTCAACAGATTTAAACAAAACTCCCGATCTTATAGGTTTCTATGTAACAAAAGGAATATTCGATTACTACATACGAATGGAAAATAATGAAGAGTATCAGATCACTCTCCTATTATCATGACATTAAGCGAACTGTATTTTAAAAAAAAAAATATCGCCAAGATTTTACAGTAAGAATACCAGTTGGAACCGTTTTCGTTAACTGATCAATGCAAATTACAATATGCAAGTGCCAATAAGAAAATCCATGCCCGTTGAAGAGGTAGTTGACAAATTAATTGAAAATATACAGAAAGCGTGGCAGTGCACTCCATTCGGACCTGCAACCAACATCAGAGGCAAAAATAATTCACTTCAAGTAAGGGAACTGGTAGCTAAGAAACGTAAAGCACGTAAGTTCTGCCAAATAAATCGAAAAAGACGCTGAATATACTCTCTATGGAAAGCAACAAAATCGATCAAGAAACCAAAAAATTCGGCAGCGCCTATTAGAAATGGTAACGGTATCTAGACTCGTACCAGCAAGCGAAAAGAAGATATATTTGCGAGAAGCAGAACTTCTGGAATCTTACATAAGCGACAGGCATTTTCATGTGAAATATGAAAATGAATATTCGGATCTATAGAAAATTTCAGTAAGAGTACCGTTATGAAGCGTTTTGGGTCCCATCTTGTACGTCCTGAACACACGAGACACACCACTACTGAAAGAAACAAAAATAACTACATTTGCTGATGATACAGCAATTTTGGCAGTTCGAAGCAATGTAACACAAGCTTCAAAAAAACTACAACCATCAATTAATACAGTTAGTAATTGAATGAAGAAATAGAGAATTAAGTTCAATAAAACAAACTCGAATCATGTGAATTTTACTAATAAAACAAGCTATGTCAGATTACCGATATTGGTCATAAAACAGTCAATTCAATGGATTTGTAATGTTTAGTAAATTTTTTTAAACTCTAGTTTGTATTAATTTTAAAGTGTTGTATCAATTAAAGTGTATATAAATTAGATTTTCGTCGATTACTTGACGCATTTGTCGTTAAACGGTTAATTCAATTGATTTGTAATGTTTCATCATTTTTTTAAAATTTAATTTATATATATTTTAAAGTTTTGTATCAATTAAAGTGTATATAAATTTGATTTTCAGCGATTATATGACGCATTTGTCGTTAAACAGTTAATTCAATTTATTTGTAAAGCTTAATAATTTTTTTTTAAATCTAGTTTGTATTAATTTTAAAGTTTTGTGTCCATTAAGTAGTTCACTTAATAAATTTTAGCAGCATGAAGGTGAAATAATATATTTTTAATTTACAGATAACTAATGCCATCTGTTACAGCCTACGGCTTGGAGAAATTAGATCATTAGTAGATTTTGTTCTTAGGGAAACTTTATAGATTACAGTTGAATAATGGCACACTGGAGTTGCTGATAAGAGACGTCAGAATACAGAGCAGTTTTGTAAAGTTGTGATTGTCTTGTGCTAATAATAGAAAAACATTGGCTACCGGGAAACCAGACCAATTCTGTCATTATACTAACTTAACATTCCTATTCCTACACCACAAAAAAAATACTAATGATCGATCGCTCGGGTGTCAGCAACCGGGTCGAGTCTGTCATAACTAACATTCCTTACGGAATTCAGCTTTGGGGTTGTACTAAGAAGACAAACCCTAAGATAATTCAATTGTTCCAAAATAAAATACTTCGGAATATTGTAAATTCCCCGTGGTTCATCCGCACCGAAACTTAAAGATTTTAGTTTATGCTGCCAAACATGTTTCACGCCTTCAACAATATGAGGATTCGAGATACATAGTATGCTGTACTAAGTTGTGGATAAGACTAGCTATTGGTCCTTGTCCCAACAAATGTGATTTAATTAAGATAAAAAAATACTAAAATAAAAATTAATTGTTGAAACGGTTAGGGTTACTATGGGACGATTAAGTGATGGCTTAAGCTTTATAATTGGTATATTAAAATTAACATTGGTATTTGGGAATCAATCTTCCAACATCCATGTCACAGCTTTCAATCCACTTATGAATATTATTTTTGAATTTCACCAGATTACATATGATTACCATACACATCAATTACGAATAAAATGACTTTTTAAAATACATAATTACATAGATCATATATATGTAGATGTACAGTTAATATTTATAGATAATTGAATTTAATTTTACTTCATTCTTCTATAATTACATTTGTGTATATGAGGTGTGTGTATATACTATAGATATAGTATAGGAAGAAGACTCATTAGAATATTGAGCAGCACGGCTATAATCGGCTTCGTACCACATTTCAATAATTTGATATTATGATGATGGTTGGTATTATGATTAAATACGTAATATATTCTGACTGCAGATGATTTATAGATAAGTGTGGTTGGCGTTAATGATGTTGCCACCTAATGTGCACAAGAGGTGAAATGTGACTTCCTTAATTATGTCTTAAAGATTAAATTTAATTTAATAAAAATAAAATTTTTTTTTTATTTATTGATTTGCACGAAAATAGAAAAAATAATTGGATTTAGTTTCGCGTACAAATTAAATTTTTAGCCAAGAGCGTTTTCGGCTTACATATATCTCTGCATTCAATTATCACTTTCAATGTATATTATAAATAAATTTGCGCGACCTCTCTATATGCACGTACATAAATAGCGGATTTTAATTTTTAAGGCTATAAATCGTAGACTAGGATTCAAACGAACTAATTCCGGGGACCATAAATCGAGTAATAAATTAATTAAGACAAAAAAAATATTTGAGCGTGTTAATAAACAGCAGGTTGGTAAATTATGTGCACGATAGTACGATGTATCTGCGAAGGTTAGTTAAACATTTTTGTATCTGTTCGCCAATTAATCAGAGTCAGTTAAAATTGATTTTCGATATATACGATCATGTATCTCACACTGTGCACGAATATTGATAATTAATTCGATCACATAAAACTATATTGTAGTTTGTTTTTGCCAAGATACATCAAATTGTTCAGTCATTTAAAGAACTTATATATATATATATATATATATATAGGAAGAAGTAAAAGATGAAGGAATTTTTAAGAATTCTTATATAAATGAAAATGAATTTATCGTTTTTTGTTGTTGTTAAATACTTATTTAACATCACACAATTTAATGAATTGTTATTTAGTTATTTACATAACCTAAATATTAAAACTAAATACATATAAGTTTATAATAAACTTATTTATTATTAGTTTTTGTTGTTGTTGTATATCCATCATGATGTTATTTAGACGGTACGTGATAGTTTTACGAATTTGTATAATATTTTGTGGTCTTATAGTTCTCTATGCTAGCCTATAGTTAAGTGTACGAGAGAGGTGTTTACATATATAAATTTATTGCGCATTTGGTTATTGTACTTTACCATTTTGATGGTAAACTGTGACCTATTTCGAGTTTATATACATCGCATTGTGCTTATACATTCAAAAAAATTCTTCATAAAGACAAATCACTTCCTTTGTTAAAAATGGAATTGGTTTCGGACGTCGTCAGGTTTTTTAATTTGATTTTAGACAGACTTTGATTTTTTGTCAATCAATTATTTATATATTTGATTTGGAATACTGATAGCTGATGGTGAAACATATTCAGAAAATATTTTTAAAAAAAAGAGGTCAATGTGCACAGTTAAGAAAATCCAGACGTTCACATGCTCCTCATACACTTCGAATTTTATTTCATTGGCTTAAATGCATTACAAACAAGGTTTTTTGGTTTGGTTGAGGCTCTTTTGTAATGAGGTGCACAAGTAGATTCTACTTGTAGTATCCAGTGATTTAGTCCAGTGAATTTCGGGCTCTTAAGAATATCTTAGGCATTCTAACAGCTCAATTAATATCCAAAGAACAGGTAACGTTAATAATGTTGAGTTATCAACATTATTAACGTTACCTGTTCTTCCAGAGTTATCTGGAAGACATGGTTTTGTAGGTTTTGATGTAGAAATCAGGTAGATTCGTTATTTAAAAAGAGATTTTGTGGCTTGGACATAAAAACCATCAAAAATGATGGAATTAATGCTAAGCAGAGCTGGAAACTTGAAAAAGAAATACGGATGTTTATAGATTTAATTTTAATTATGAAAAATATTACGAGGTCCCGCCAATGATTTTATCAATAAATCTGCCACCATAGTTTCCGTAGGACAATATCGACATGTAACAATACATTTGTCGATGTAATCCTTGACAAATGCCTCTCAAAAATCAATATGTTTGGTACGTGACGACCATTTCTCCTCCTTAATAAATTTCAATCAACTTTAATTGTCTTCGAAAATTGTCGTCGGTTTCCCAATGCGTTGATCAAAAACGAATCCAATTCGCCTCTTGACATGCTTCAGACAACGCAATAAATTTGACAACGCAATGCAATCCTGTCTTCGACTGCACCAACTGAGAATACCGTTAGAATACTTGAATATGTAACCAGATTGTGACTTTCTACTTGCATGATTATCAGCCCAACTTGCATCTGCATACTCGATTAACTGATCTGAACCATCCCTCTTCCCAAATGACAATTGCAATCCGGCAGTACCCTTGAGATCTTTAAAACTCGTTTCAATTCATTCCAATCTTCCTGGTTTGGACTGGACAAATTTTGTGGGAGAATTGAAACCGCTGCCGATATGTCAGGTCCCGTGTTGACTGATATGTACAGTAACGTTTGATATTTGCCATTGCCCAACAATAAATCCGTATCTCCTCCTTTTCCATTATCCAACTGATAATGGAACTGATGACTCCTTTGCATCAGACATTTGGAAATCCTTTAGTACTTTTCCAATGTAAGCAGTCAGCACAGAGAAAGAAGTATTGCACATTCGGACTTTTCTGTACCCTTTGTTAGCAAACGATTTCAAGCCATCATTACAGGTTCGCTCCAAAACTTTTTCTCTAGACCTGCATCAATTAGCATACAGTGAGCCATTTCTACCAACATTCTGTTTTTGCTTTCCACTGTTCCATTTTGTTGAGGTGTGTACGCAGTAGTTCTCTGGATTTGAATTACGCTTGACTTTAAATAATTCACGAATTCATTACTGAGGTACTCTCCTCCTCGATCTGTATGGATGCACTTGGGTTTCTTTTCGAATTGAACCTTTACCATCGCAATATATTTGAATTTGCTGTAAACTGATGATTTATTTGCGATTAGGTAGACTGCTTTATTACTCGACTTGACCGGAAACTTGATTCGAGTAATTTTTTCTCCGAGACACCGCTGTACAGTCGCTGAAGTTGATGCCTTTAACCAAATTTTGTTTCGCTAATGATTTCACTACTTTGATGGCTTTATGGCCTATTGGATTCCTTTTCGACCGAGTAAATTTTGTGAGGTTCCTTTAGTCTGTAAAGTTTACCGCTGATTTCGCCAACTGCAATTTCTCGACTGTTCTCCCTTATTTCACAATTGTTGCCCTTGAAATTTACTTGAAAACCTTTTTCAGTTATTTTTTTGACTGAAGGCAAATTTTTCTTGATATTTTGCATTATCAATACGTCTGTGATTCTTACTGGAACACTTCGATTTTCGTCGTTCAGAAAGTCGACCTTAATTGTGCCTTTACTCGCAGTTGTTAATTGTTGACCACTTACAACGCTTACTTTATCTCTACAATTCATGTCAATATTGACGAAAATATCCTTAGAACTGGCAATGTGACACGTGGCACCTGAGTCGAGAATCCAGCCATCACCTAATTGATGTGTCACAAACAGGTTTTCTGTTTCATCTTTCACTAGATTCGCCTTCTGATTACTTCCTTCCTTTTTATTGAGCCAGGCTTTGTATTTACGATAATTCTTTTTGATGTTACCGCTTCTTTTGCAAAAATAGCACTCAGCCTTTTTATTTTCACCTTTTTGATATTTCGTTGCTCTTGATGTGTCAAGCTTTAAACAGTACCGTCGTAGCTTGGTGTCAAAGAGGCAAATTCCGGACCAAAATCTGCACCAAGCGTCAATAACTTTCGAAATGGCTGGTTCATGGAATTCACGTGTTTTTCCGCATCTCCGCCTTCATCAAGCCGCTGTTGCATGAAAACCTCAGTGTTAACATTGATGCAGACCTAAACACTAGGAACGAACCAATTTTCTTATTGACCGAATGTTCAACAGATGTTAAATACTGTAACCGAACGTTGTATATTACAGACCCCGAAAATATACATAGAATAGGAAATTTGTTTTCCAATAATTTTTTGCTGAATTTTTCCTTGAAGTGATTATCTCTCTTATTTTTCTTCTACAATTATTTCAAGTTTATAAATAGGTTCCTGGAAGCGATAAATCGAACGTCAAGAAATGTAAAAGTAACATACCATGTAGGTGGCTTTAAATAAATTGAATCATACGGTTGTCATACAATACTGATTTCACCGCCTCGCACCCAGTTAAATATTTTACCGTCACTTACCACAATAATCAAACAAAAATTGGTATTCCTTTCATTTTTTTTTTGTTGTCTCCCTGATTTTAATTTCAAAATAACAAATCTTAAATACAATATTATTGATCTTGTATATATGTAAATCGAAGACCTTTTTTGGATAAATTTAAATCATTTATCTTATAGAAAAACAAAATAAGATGTTGGTTTCGTTCTTAAGAACGCTTTAAGAATTTCAGTGTATGAAGCAGGAATTAAACAACAACATCAGGGAAAAGTAGGTCATTGCGCGCTTTATTATTTTTTTTTTCTCTTTCGAGAAATATAAATAAAATTCTTAAGCACTCACAAATCAAAATGGTAAATTCTTGTTATAAATAAAGTAAATACATTCGAAGTTGTTGTTCAACAAAGAAATTGTATTCTTAAATAATTGACTGACGTCATCTCAATGATCAATTTTAATGTTTTCTTACAATATACTTTGGATTTTATTTAACTTTTTTTTTTGTGTTGGTTGGCTCATTTCTGTACTTTTGTTTACCTTTTAATGAGGTTTGAAAAATGAAAGGATTTTGTTTGTTGTGGCTTCATCTTTGTTGATGTTTTTAAGATTTATTCAAAATTTCACTAACATGGTGTTGGAAGGTTCAACTATAGTTTAGTTCTAAGATCGATCGAAATTACTTTTCATTTACTAAGTTCAACTTCTTTTTCCATAATTTTCTAAGTTGGTCTCTCTAAACTATATAAAACTTCTTAAAAGTAATAACATTTTAGGATAATTTTTAAAAATCTTCGTAAAGGTATTCAAGTATTCTTAAGTGCTAACGGTATGCATCTTCAAAAGTTTAGAACTGTGAATGTTATGACCATTTCTAGTAATTGTATATAGACATGCATGAATCTTCAGTCGCTTATACAGACTCGTATCGTATAAATAAACAATTAGTCATGGTTACCCACTATAACCGGAATAATTATACCTATATAAACGCCCATAAAAATCTCAGCTAAATCACCTTACACAAAGCATGTTTTACAATGATTTGAGACCTAGATTTGTTCATAAATTATCCGAAACGACTAACCCTATGTATAATTAAGTCCAAATTAATTAAATTTTGTATTGTATCCACATAAGTCAACGTACAATACGAAGACGTAACATCGTAACGGAATTCATTCCCATACCGCGTCTTATCTTCAAATCAAATTTCCGGAGATCATTTATTTTTGTCTTCCCCTATTTATATGTATATTCATAATTATTATAATTTATGTCTAAGTACATAAGTAAACATATAAAATTTATAAGTGTTGAGAGACACAATACATATACGAGTAGTAATAATAAATAATAATAATATGCGAATAAGAAAGAATAGACGGTTGTTTTGTTCTTGTACTTATACTTCTTAAGCTATATGCCAATAAACATTCTTATTTCTAATTGTCTTAATTAACATAATTTGTAATTACAACATATAAAGCGAACGTGTAATATGATAGAAGAAAACGAATCATGCAAATGAAAATAATAATTCATAATTAATTTTTTTACACCATTCCAGCCGGTTTTCTTATACATAATAAGGTATGCATCTATACATTTCTCATCTATTATACTCGTAGATGCGAGAGTACATACAATTATCTCATTTCTATATACAACATTAGCATTTCTCACCGCGAAGAATTATGTCTTATATACTATACATGGAATACAACACATACAGCAATGTTTATTATTATTATTATTATTGTTGTTGTTATTACTACGATTACTATTATTATTATTATTATTTAATCGAGTATGAAGAAACGCGATATATAAAAACTTGTAAATTCTTTTGAGAGATTTTGTGGAGAGGATATTAGAAAAGCTTTGACTGTATTGGGCTATGGTTTTAATGGTAAGTATTTTTGTAAGCTCTCCAAAAAGTTGAATGAAGCGTTTATTTATATTTTTGTTAGTACATTTTCGAATTTCTTATATTTTCTGTGAAAAATGAGATTGAACAATAATTTAATTCCGGTCAGGCTTAAACATCGAGGTTCGGGTTTCTAATTTGTAAAGTAAAGCAAGAAGATAGTAAAAATTATCCATAAAGTTAAATAAATATTTTAAACTCCTCTTTTTTAAGAAAAGGCACGCGACCGTAAAGATATGTGTTGCAAACTTAATCCCTGCGGATGACAGTGTTATCATTTTGATGAAAATGTTTACTGCAAAGGAAATAATTAATCTGGATCTGAACCAAACTAACCAAAAATAGCTGGTAGAAACTGAAACATTCGTTCCTTGCAAGGATAGGTTACTGCTAAAGGTCCAGACACTGACATTATGTTATTATTATTTTGCTTAATAATCTAAATACATAATATTTTTGGTTAATAAAATAAAAATCGAACTAAACAAAACTAGGGTATAGCTAAATATTTCCATGCATGACAGAAACAACCCGGTTTTAGCCACCTCATTATCATTACAGAACAGTTCTAGTCTACAGGTTTTTGTGGAGTAGGGAAGTTATGTAGGGAAGTTATGTGTTATGTTAGTAATGAATGAAATGGTCCGGTTTTCCGATAGCCAATATTAAAACTACTGTTAGTGTAATACAACCACAAATTTTATAAACTGCTCTGCTTCCTATCATCTTTTATAAGGAATTCCCGTGTGTCATTATTCAGCTTTCCTGCACAAGTTCGCTTAAATATAAACTATTAGTGAGCTAATTCCTTTTAGACAAAGGCTGTTATAAATTTTATTATTTTCGCCTACGATTCCGAATTTATTAATTAATTATTATCTCTCTATTGCTAGAAATTAATAAGTATATTACTTTAGCATCCGGATAATTACACAAGGTACTCGCATGGAAATCTTATTTATATTCACTTTAACACCGAAAATATTACAATTAGAATTTTATTAAAATGATTAAACGTTTAAATTCGATCGAATTTACCGTTTTATAGCAATTACCTCCAAAAATAAATTATTCCAATACTGGTACAAAATAAAATTGGAAATTTACATGTTTCCAAATGATTTTAAAAAAATAAATGGCGCACGATTACCGCGACGAATCGGATAACCAATGGCCAACGGGTCATCAAAGAAAAAATTGTGAAAGAACATTCGCTCCTTTAATCGTACATTGGCATCTATTATAAAAAGTTTGCTTAAGTCTAAAGTCAAAATTTGCTAAAGTCTTGACAGAAATTCAAGAATTGAATTAGCTCCTTCTAACAACAATTTTTTTTTTACATTGCGAAGTTCTTTACATTTTTCTTATTGCAATATGTGCAAATGAACTTTTTTCAAACGCAAACAATCATATTTTCAATATTTTATCAAAAATCGGCTCGCATAAAATAAAAATGAAGCAAAGCACGAATATCACACTTCATCTATCGCTCGAAATTAATTGAAGTAAATCAAATTACCATCAACCACCACTACCACAAAACTAACAAATACTTGTGGTTATTGTACATAAGAAAATCACTCTTACCCCACCAAAAAGAAGTTAACATTTTTTTTTGTTATAAATGTTGCCGGTTGGTTGATTGAAAATAGAAAAATAGGTAAAAAAAAATCAACTTCGATACACAATCGCAAAGTAGTTTTTACTTTATTTTGTATATGTGTTTACTATACGACATATAGTTTTGAATTTTATTCTTTCGTTTCGTCATTTTGGTTTTTATTCAAAAAACTCAACTTTTATGATATAGTGCCAAGTCCAAGTTTAAAAGTGCATTGACTTTTCTTATATACTTATGCCTGCTTTTTTTTTTGCTATTCTCTCTCACGTCGTACAGTATATATAGCGACAGATATGTGTGTTGGTTGGAACAATAATATATACACAAACCGCACATGGGGAATGTGTAAGACGAAGAAGTTAAGTAAAAACTTTTCAAGCTTTTTTGTTGTTGTTTATAAAAAAAAAAGTTTATGTCTTAGAGAATTACATAAAAAAAGAAAGGAAATTTTATTTTGTATTCTGTTTCGATGGTTCTTTGAAGCTACGAAAAACAAAAAGACTTTCTGAAACGAATTGAATTAAATAATAATAATAATGATAATAGTAATAGTAATAATAGTAATGGTAATATTATTTAATTTTAATTTTATTTTTTATTTTTTTGGTTAGTAGGGAAATTGTTTAGCTTTTTTATTCAACTCAAAGAAATGAAGTTTTTTGTAAGGAAAAAAAAAATCCAGCAACAATTTTTGTTGTTATTTCTTTCCAGTCATGACATTGGATTAGAGTTGGATGGAATTTTATGTTATTTTTGTAACTGCTGTGTAATTTAATTTTACCATGACATTGGGAAAAATTGGTAATTCTTTTTTTTTTTTTTTTTTTGTATTTTTTGTGAAGTTGTATTTGAAGCTTAATTGATAATTATACTCATTTTCTTTGGAAGTTTATGTTTTATGTAACGTTGATTGTTCTGAAGTGTATGGAATTGGAGAGTAGTTTGTAAAGGTTTTATTTCATTTAGATAGGTATAGATATTTATATCTGTATTGTTTGGAGGAAATGTTAATTGGCTTATTGTTGTTTAATTTGTGTTCTATGAGTAGCTAAAATATATATACAAGAACAGTTTTTTTCTCATGCTTTTCGTCGTTGGCGAGGTTAATTTAATTTTATTGTCCAAAGAACCTGTACTAATTAGTTTAGTTTTGGCTTAAAATTTTGGGTTTTGCATTGGAATTGTGTAATAATTTAAAGTATAAATAATTTTTATGTTCGTAGAGGAATAATATAGTTTGCCAAGTTTATTTGAAAAAATTAAAAATTAGCAATTGTCCACCTTTAATTTTCAATCGATTCTGAGTAAATGACCATTGGGGTATCTTTAATCTTGTCAACATTTTAACAGATTAATTTCATTAACATACTCGTAACTAACTGTTTTAAATTATATAAGTTGCTTTTGATTAATACCTAAAAATTCAAAAAATTATATAGGCAACAAAAAAAATTTTGTAAATTTTAGTATTTTGCAGTTAGAGTTTGATTAACTTCAGCAGCATGAATGGAAAATAACCTGAATTAACCAGATTTTGTTTTTAAAATATAATAGTATACAATTTCTCTATCCCCCAATTAGATTTCTTATCATAATGAATGTAAATCTATTGAAGGCATATTCCAACAAATAAATCGTACGATCATTAATTCAAATTCGAAATTATGTTAACGAGTATAGGAATTTCAAATTTTGTATAATTTTTTTTAAGCGCAAAGTCTAATCGTAAGGCTAATCATAATTCTAATTTAGGTGATAGTTAAAAAAACTATAAAATAAATCGCAATATGTTAAGAGTAAATGACTAAAACCACTAAAGATAAGACACGGAGAGAGAGCGTATTATACGAGCAATAAACCTACTTTTAATTCAGAATTTTAGACATGTTCAAATATTAATTTACAAATTGGACTACACCCATCAATTAAAATGCGATAAGCAACATTTTTAAATATTGTATAATACAAATCGCGAGTTTGTTAACTAGTAAAAGATAACTATATAATTTTTGACACATAACTCTAATATCTATAATATTATATCTAAATCTATTTAGATCATTCAACTATATATAATTAAATATATTAAAAGTACGGCCCTTTCCCACATAAATATAAATGTACGTACCGAGTACACGATATTGAGATCAACAAAAAGCGAAATTCATTCACCTCGCGCAACTCTCAACTACTTACTTTACTTTTTATTTCTATCTTATGTTGTTATAAACACAACACAGATACCTATTCTATTTTCGTATATATATGTACGATATATAAAATAAAATTTGATTTCTTTTACTTATTCTCGTACCTATATTTAATCTTGTATAATATTCCAAGTGACCTACATCCCGCCTCCATCATCATCACGACGCGATCGTCATCTCACCATAAAACAAAACAAAACAATACTTGAGTATACCTTATATACATATACTTATTATTTCGTTTTCCTGTAAGTTTTTTTAACATTTTTATTTTTTTGTTTGTCCATCTTAATTTCATCGATCATACAAAATGATGATCATCTTAAGATTTTTTTTATATAACGTGATATGTAAATAAATGATCAACAAAGAATTTTTTTTTTTTTTTTAATTTTTGGATATTTTTGAAGTCTATAAAATAATTTTATATTAAATCCCGATTTTTCAGGTTTTGTTATGGAATCAAATTTATACAATAAACAACATCGAAAAAATATAGTTTTAACGGTAAATTCGCGAATTTATTTATTTTATTATTATTATGTTGGTTTTTGTTCGTTTTTATATATTCTTAGCAATAATCAGATAATGATATTTAAGTTTCAGGTTTATCGATTTTTTTTGTTTTTTTTTTTTTTTTAATTTTTTTCATAACAATAAAAGTTAAGAGCTTTACTCATTTTTTAAAGTGGTAAACTGTAACGGATTTTATTTTAAACAAGTTTTTCTTAGTCCTTTATTATATCGTACGTTTATCGTTTCGAAACATTTTTCTTTCAATAATGCATCCATAAAAATGAATCCGAACTTAATAATTTGAGCAACAATTTATTAAAACAGATTAATTTTGCTCAATTATAAATAAATTATAATTTAATTGAGCAACAAAATAATTTTCATCTGTAGTTTTTTTCATAATTTAGGATTTAAGGTATAATCAGGTTAATTTATTGAATTGAGCAGTTAACTTTCTGAAGTAATCACCGTTTGAGTGATATTTATTTAGCTAACTTAGCAACACGACGTGCCTTTAAATTTGTGTGATTGGTTTAATTTTTCGCTGTTCAATTAATTTTCGGTAATAATTATAGTCAATAATATATAAATGATTTTTATTATCGAGATTGCAACTGATCTCAATCAAGTGATAAAAAAATGTTTGCATCCCATCTTTATTGGGGTTTTAATCCGTTTCAATCGCTAGATTTCTACGGTTAGTTTATGTACTATTAAGGTGTGTATCAATTAAATAAAAGTCTTACATTTTAAGATTGAATGACTTAGTTAACTGATTTTAAAAATATGTAATTTTAATATATGATCTAGAATAAAATATTTCTCTATATAAATGATCTCTAGATAAGTGCTTTCCGAGCACTCAATCATGCAACTTTATATATTACTAATAAACTAAAAAATAAAATTGAAAATGGAAAACCAAATATTCAGCCAATCAAGCTGTGTATTGTATAAATGACAAACTCAACCGAAGCTGTTATTTCTAATCAATATGAATTTTAAACTAAACATTTGTTAACACAATTTTGTTGAAAGATTTTGTATAAAATATTTATACTGATGTTGAGAGCTTTTGATGAAACTATCAATCAACACAATCGGACTACAGATGTCAAGGTCATTCCACTATAAGTAAGAGTTAATTTTAGCTTAGTGTCTAGCACATTCGATATTTTTAAGAGACGTTTCTCTTTAAATATGTATTTAAATTTGATATTTTCCAGGTGGTTTGAACCTTTTTTCCAGTGAATAAATTAATTTAATAATAAAAGTGTTGAGTAATTTACAAATATATGAGCTTCGAATAATTTATGATTTACTTTAAAAACATTTTTAAATCATTATTAAAGCTTTTGTAATTTTAAAATTTTGGATTCATTTTGGGATTATAGATTTTGATCAATAAATTTCATCAACAAGTATGTCTATATTTTTCTATAATAATTTATATATATATATATACATACTTATGTTAATGACTGAGTGTTGACGTTTAAGATGGTCAGTCAAACGAATGTATTTATATCCGCGATCCCGTAACCCGCAGACAAAGTTCGAAAATTGTTAACATTTCATGAATGCATTAAAACAACATGCCAAAAATTTATTACTTGTTGCTATTTTTAGAATACAGTTTCACAACTTCTCTCTGATTAAAAATAAACATTAATATTAACAAACAGTAACAAATTACAAAACTAATTTGAAAAATTTTATCATTCGCACATATAGCTAATTATAATAAAAATGTATATATACATACAACATAGCAGCTAACACTAATAAATCATATTAAAATCTGAGCAGAGAACTAAAAACATATTTGTTCATTTGATTAATGCTATCAAGTATTTTGTTGCGTATAATTTATTTTCAACAAGATTTAAATATAAAACCTGATTTGTAGGTTTCATTTTATTTATAAAAAAAAAGTTCTAATTAAACGCCAAAGTTTAAAATCATTTTTCAAATCATTAAACTTGAATAGCAAATTTTAATGATTTTTCCATAAGGTATAAAATATTACATAACCGATATCCGCAATGTCCGCGTACACACCAATCAAATCTTTCATATTATGAGCGACTTACACTAGAAAAAAATAATTAAATTTCCGTCATAATTTTTTTTAATTTTACTCTTCAAGTATTTTCTTAATTACAAATTACAAACATTAATTTATTGAGGATATCATCTTCGTGTAAAAATGTCAACAATCCTCTTTGTAAATATGGGATGCTCTGTGGGTGATAAAATATATCATATTAAGTCGTTTGTATTCATAACAATTTATGATTGGTAATAAAACATGAAAAGAAGAACAAGATAAAGTCGATGCTAAAAGAAAAACATAAAATTGCAATGTAAATTAATTAAAAAAAATTTATTCGCAATTTAAACGTGATAAATTTGTTGCAAATTAATTTTTATTGCATATACGAGAAGAATAAACCTATGCAACTTAATTTATACCACTATGTAACATTTCTGTTATATTAATTTAAGCAGTACTTTGTAGAATTGCATGTGTGTTTGTAATTATTGATGTCAATTCAAGTTGGGTAGCTCAGTGTGTTTTAAATTATATGCACAACATATTTCAAATATTCTAAGGTCAAATTATTTTATATACGATTTAAAACAAAGGTCGGATTGGATAAAGAGGGTGGTGCTATATTTAGCTTAATTAGTCATTCCACTCTTTCTTTCAGTTAATTGTCGGCTAATCAAATTATCTGAAAATTAGTGTTAACACAGATTTATTTTTTACTTAAGAATCATAAAGCAACATGTTGGGCCACCTTTAGTTTGGTTTTTTGTTTTAATTTTCAAAACAACCCTATTATATTTTATTTGATATTCTACAGCTTCTACAAGAAATGTCCAGCTGGACACTTTAATTTCTTCTGCATTAATATGCTTTTATAACTATATAGCGAATGATTATCGTACATATCCATTGCGGTTTATAGTTGAAATTAAATGATTTCCCATTTTTTATAATTATTATTTGCTTTGGAAAATAGAGAAGCAGAAAAGAAAAATCGCACAATTTACATTTCCAGTGAACCACTGTACACTTACAATATTTTTCTACGTATATTGTATAGGTAGATAAAATGTGTACATACATATTTATGTTGGTCGTGTAATTTGCTAATTACAGTGTACATATACATTTTGCGATTGATCAAAACATAATATTGACAGAATAAGCTTTTTATACATGTTTTTTTATGCGCATATATGTAATTTATGTTCATGTGTCCACAAAATAAATGTTCATCATGAAGTGCCAATGTCAACGATTATTTATTGCCTTTAGCTTTCTAACAGAATTTAACATTTATTTTCTTACGCTCTTCAATGCACAGAAAATTGTACCTTCAAAAATAATTTATATATATATATATATATATATATATATATATATATATATATATATATATATATATATATATATATATATATATATATATATATATGAATTTTAATATGTTTTTGATTAATATATGCATGAAAAAGATAAGAATCGCATAATTTTCCAGTCAATTTTTCCATCTGCAATAGCGTGACACAATATGTATACACTAAAAAATTTTAAATTTTCAATTACAAAAAAATACAAGTTTTAAGAAATACTTAAGCAGACGTTTGCAATAAATTAGACCACTGGTTATAATTACAATTATGGCCAAAATTTATTTAAAATTTGAGATGAAAAATTATAAGTTACAGCAATTTAATAAAATTCTACGAGTCATAATGAAATCACTCTAAATAATTTTTCAGTCATCAATTAAAATTTAAAATATTTCAACAATATAGTTTTAAAATATGTAGTTCGAAAAAAACAGGACTCGAATACTTTTTAATAAATCGCGAGAAGAGCAGGATTTCCATTCATTTATTTACCCGGATTCATCTATCCATCAACATTGTCATTTTAAATTCAGTGTATTACTGTTTTGAAAAAATTAAAAATTCAAATCTAATCTAAAATCGTTTAAATTTCCTAATTAATACTTATAACTTTATGAAAAATAAACCTATACAATATACAATTTAGATCTGATTAAAATAATAATTAATCCAACTATAAACTCCAAAGGAAGTCGATATCTAAAAATTTCCTAAAATTTATTTCTTCAAACCGCAATCTGTAATAAATTAAATTTAGTTATCACCTAAAAAACTTATACGCTTCTCAATTTCGCTTCACCAAATTCTAAAATTTATATAAATTACAGATTTAAAAAAAATTATTTAGCACGAAAATTAAATGAAATAACCACAAAACTGACGAAATACGTCATCGTAACTATTTATACATTTACGGTTATTTCAAAAAATAAAAACATAAACACTTTGTATATAAAACAGTGACACCCATAACAATCTGGAAAAATGATGACTTGATCGTCAAGGCCACTCAGGTCCTAAACAATACAAACAACGTCAAATGGCCTAAAAAAATAAAACCTTTTAATTTTGCTTAAAATATTTTTGTGATCGTTTTTTTGTCAAGAAATTCTTAGAATAAAAAAAATTAAAAAAATTTATTTAACAAAAAAAAAAAATTAAATGTGAAATTCACTATCAAGGTGCGAATCACAATTTCTTTACAATGGAGTCCTTACGCTTTAATCGATTTTTATAATTATAAATTGAGTCATTCATCCATTGGCAACAGAGAAGATTTTAAATTACTTCGAATGAATATTTTTAAAAATTGCTTCTATAAGGACCTTTAACAAAACGTGATTATCTTCACATTGAACTTAAATAATCAAGCTCAGCAAATCATTAAAAATTACGCTTATATAGACGAAAACTTTCAATTCCAATCAAATATTGTAAATAAGATCCAATCTTGAAAATGTATGTTTTACGATCGATGATCTTTAAAATATTTACCCACCGCACGGCGATCGAATACAGTGCGTATATAATATAAGTTATTAAATAAATTCTCAATTATATCCTAACAAGCTAATTTATCAAACTGAATATATTTAAGATTTATATCGCATCCAATTTTTTTTTTTTTTGAAAGTCATTCGAACAGACAAACCGCATGTGAATTTCGTATCTATATATTGGATTATTATGTGATCGTATAAGAACTTTATTTGTATAAGAATTAATCTTAAATAATAAAAATTCTTATCTAACGATTCTATCGTATATACAAAATATTAAATTCAAGACATGAATTTGACATTTTAATTTTAAAAAAATAGAACATTTTGGCGGTAAAACGATTAAATCTTTTATACTCAGTCTTTGACTTTTGCATATTATTATACCAAACGAAAAAATAAAAAATATTGCAAATAGATAAATTTATATACAAAAGACATAATAACACAAATGAAAGTGTCAATGCACTTGGGTGACATTTGAGAATTGTGTGCAAGTCATATAGCATAACAAATCACAAATCATCTTTCTAATATACTACTTATACCGACTATACACGATCTATACATGATCGTAATTAGTATCGCGAAATATTTGACGTCTCTCTGTATACATAAAAAACTGCTTAAGACAAAAACGAGCCTGTGCGGAGAAACATTTTTTGTAAAATTATCCAGAAATGAATTTTTAATAATTTATTTCCTGTAATTCAAGTTTTTTATAAGCTTACATCTTAGTAAGTTCACTTGCCATATCATTACATCTATATACCTATATATACAAAGTCGACAATGCTGCTGGTTGTTGATAATAATGATAATCACTATTATCATCATCATCACAATTATGTGATCATGATCGTCATCATCAAAACAAACCATAAAGAGTTTAAAAAAAATGTTTGCATTTCTTATATTTTGATTTGTTTGTGGTGATATATAAAATCAGCTAACAACAACATCTCGTCTACCACATGTAAGAACGTAGCAGAGTGTGCAAGAATATATATATATATATATATATATATATATATATATATATATATATATATATATATATATATATATATATATATATATATATATATATAAAGAAAAACTAAAACTTAAAAACCGTTATGTTGTTTGGTTCTAGATTCTTATAGTCGTCTATAGTACAGAATTTTTTTTGTATTTTTTCGGTTTCTGTTGTTATTTTTAAACTTGCTTACTTACATGTTGTCTTATTTGTTATATATATATATATATTATATACAAAGTATATATTCTTAAAAACATTAAGTTCTTAAGTGTTGGGCGTCTGTAGTAGTGTTTTGTAAAAGAAAAGTAAAAGAAATTTTTTTTTATAGTTTTTGTTGTGAAAATTAAAAAATAAAATTGATTGAAGGTTGTAATTTGTTTGGGTTGTTATATTTCCTTTCCAATAATATGAGAGAGAAATATATGAACAGTGGCGGAGTTATGTAAGACAATTGGAAATAACAATATATAGAAATAGGCATAGACTGCAAATTTTTGATTGGTAGCACAGACGTAATATAGACATAATATAATTTTTTAAATTACGAATTGTCCTATATTAACACTTCGACCAACAAAGCAATAAAGTTGACTATCAAAAGTAAAAGCACGAGATCGTTAATAAAACATGATTGAAAACTTATGCCTTAAATCGAAGATTTCTAGATCCAGATCAATACATGATCAAAATGTAACGAAACATGATCATTAAAACTGAAAAGATATGCCGAAGTTAAGATAATTTATAGAATGAACAGTTGAAAATTTTACAGAAATGTTTTTTAAATATTAAGAGATGGTAGTCTTTCAGTTTGTAAATTTTGACCAAGGTTTCAATCCAATTAGACCACGTTGATTTATTTTGTGACGCAATTCGTTAGACAGACCAATAATGAGTTCGTTGGCCAATCATTATTTCGAAATTATTATAATGTTGTGATTTTCAGTTAACCGCGATATTAAGTTCGTGTTTCCAAGTTTTTGTACATTTTTTTCAAAAATAAAAAATATAGTAGAGAACAGAGAAAAATGGATTGAAATGAAGTTTATGAGATTTTGCACGAGCAACATTAAAACATTGGCAAGTTTATTGGTTGCTTTTCCTAAAATTACAGAGAAAGTTTCCAATTAGCCATCCAATTAGTGCAAACCTTTTTTAATGATAACTTAAATATGAGAAAGGCACACTGTAGTGGTAAAACATGCTGTTTCGATAATAAAGTTTAAAAAACAATATTTTTGCTATAAAAACACTTGCCAGATATACATTAATCTAACTCTAAATACTGAAACCTCCTCAGTTGGTTTTCGAAACCAGTACCTCCTGTTTCAAACGCCGTCGCTATAACCATTGCGTCAATCGCTTAGTAACAAGTAAATAAGCTCTTCCAATTGATTGAATGCTAATTTCAGAAGACGTAACCAAACAACTTTCTACATATTATAAAGTGGTCCCACAAATCCTATTAAATTTAACATTAAATCACAAACTGGTAATAAATCGTTTCAGCATGACAAACCAAATTGCACAGATATTTAGTGTATATACAATAAGAAAGGTACTTAACTAAAATTCCATATACATACATGAAAAAGAATTCCAAAAATAATCAGTCTAAACCTGATTTCGTTTCTCCTTTTCCTCTACTCGTTCTCCTGTATACCCAGAAATTTGTATACAAACCAAAACAAAAAAAAAATAAAAATAAAAACAGCAAAAGAAAATGTTAAGAGAAAAATCGCGATATACGAATATACCCAACAACATTGTATTTATATAAGAACCAGTTTATCGTGATCTTTGCTGTTTCTTTAGTGTTGTTCTTCCTTTCTTTCACATCGCAGCATTGTACAACGATTCCAGTTTGTCTTTTTAAACAAAAGTACAAGACAAAATTCTTTTAAACATATATTGCTATTTATACAATTCGTTCTTATGTACAAGAACCGCATGAACCATTTTTGTTCGAGTGATCTAAAGAAAAAATAAATTATTATACTATATTCAAGCCATATATGGGAGAAGGTGGTGGAGGAGGCGGTGGTTGGCGGGAAGGTACATACATATAACCAGGAAGATTTATGATCAATATTATAAATGGTATTTGTGTTGTGTTGTGTATATTGTAGAAAGAAAAATTGTGAAATTATACTCTTTGATAATTGAACGCAATTATCGCGTAATATATACATCTTATCGATGTTAAAGTTGTAGGTGATTCCAGAAATTGGTTTACTGGAGTATTGTACGTTTAGGTTTGTAGTCTATATATCTTGTTACGTCATCACACTTTTTCCTATATCTAAGCAATTGCAATATAACCGTTAAATTATATAGAAAAGAACTTAAAATTTCTATTCTTTAAATTACTAAGATGATTACGACCAAGATGATATAACTCTTTTGTATAATTTCGGCAATAATTTAGAAAAAAAAATTAATTTATGGATTTACGTGTTGGAATTAACTGTATATAAATAAATATTATATACCAATCCATATAGCCAAACTATAATAAATCTTAATATTAAGACGCGCAACACATTTATCATTATTAGAATTTATTTAGTTTTTTGTTGCCGCGCCATAAGATAAGAATTTATTTGTATAGAACTCATTTAATGTGTTAATTTTGTTGTTGGTTGTTTGTTTATATAGAGACATTATAAGAGTGTTTTCTAACATCTATATAGTTTCACTCGTACGTCAATTTGGTCAAGATAATTATCTTATTCATATGACGATTAGCTTCGTATAATGACTACTGGTTTTTGGTGTTTGCTTCATTGCTTTCTAATTCATGCTATAGTTTGTTGGATAAATATATAGTTTTTACATATACATAATATATATATAGATTTATTTATTTATTAAAGATTATATATATATATAGTTGCAATATATGGAGTTAACACTTTGTTGAAGATCATTACTGATTTGGTATGGATTTGATTTACGAAGAATTTACTTAGAAGCTTCCTGGTATATTCGTGTGTATATGAACAAACTATAATCTTTACCTCTGGATGCTGAGCACATTAAATAGTTTTTAAGCGGTATTATAGGTTCGTTCTAATCACCCAAATGTATTTTAACTTCAGCCATTGAAAAGTGAAGTAGAAGATGGTTTGACTTATCGAATAAGCAGATCTAACAGGTATAATAGTTTTTTAAATAATAACTATCAGAAAATATTTTAAAATCAATCATATCGTTTAGTTCCAATATGCGCATGCATTGAATCATCTTTGTTTCGAGACCGTTATCTAAATTTTTGAGTAAAATATCAACGTTTAATTTTATCGATTCCATAACAAATTTACTGGAAATTCCCAGTCAGCATTCCTAAATTTTTAGGTGCGGTTAACTGTTAAAGTGCTGCTTAACGCCAGCCAATCCAGTACATGGAACATTGAGTAAAGTTTACAAATATGCAGTTATTAATTTTTCTATATACAATACCTGCAATTATGACGTCAGATGTTTTGATATTTATGTTGCTTCTATATAGATATTTGAAAATGTTTTAGCCGGGTAATTTTTGATTGTAACAAATTGATATACTTCTACCTGAAACTGGTAATAATGGTAATTTTTTTTGCGTGCCTCATTGTTGACTTTTTAATTTACTTCATATCCACAAATGTCAAAATTCCATAATCAATAAGCTATTCTTGAATCGTTCGGAAAATTTTTATTCACCCCTCACATATATATATATATATATATATATATATATATATATATATATATATATATATATATATATATATATATATATATATATATATATATATATATATATATATACATATATATATATATATATATATATATATATATATATATATATATATATATATATATACATATATATATATATATATATATATATATATATATATATATATATATATATATATATATATATATATATATATATATATAATGTATATATATATATATATATATATATATATATATATATAAATATATATATATATATATATATATATATATATATATATAATTTATATATATATATATATATATATATATATATATATATATATATATATATATATATTAGGGTATCCCTTATTTGACCAATTTTCCCTTTTTAAATAATGGTAACGCACTACCTCCACTTTCATAACGCTTACCCTCCACTATTTTTCATTTTAGTATGTAATGTGTGTATGTAAAATTATAGCCGAATCGGATTACACCTACCCGTGCCTCACGGGCTCTTAAGTCTACAAACAGAAACCATCTAAAAACATTACGAAAAATAAAGATTATTTAAATTTTGTGTATTACTACTGTTTTTAAATGGTTTTATTTGAATCGCGAATCATATAGTTGTCCGATCACGTGTCAGTTCTCTACTGCATACATGAACCCGCCATAAAATCGAATTTCTTTTGTTATTCAAGTCGATAGTTATATCTTAACTTGTTGTGTTATTTTATAATGTTAGAATTATAAAATTAACAAAGAGTTAACTTAGCCGTGCGTGAGTGAAGTATTTTCTGAAAAAAAGGCCAGAAACCCAATAAAAGTAATTTCACACTCCGTAACCAAACTAACTAATATTTATAGAGTGGCGATCGATTCAAAAAAATTGTTTAAGAGAAACTGAAACTATGCGTAAAAAAGAACAGGAATTTTAAAAAAATTAGACATGCTTTTCGATATTGCTCACGCAGAAGCATTACAAAAAATCACAATCGAAGGAATTCGATTGTGAAAATTAATGGTATAAGAAAAATGAAAAGGAATACGTCTACAAAAAGAAGAAGAAGAGGAAAGAGTAAAATCTCACGTAGAGCCGAACCATCAAAATCAACTTCATAATGAAAAAGAGGAAGAAAGCGATAAGAACGCGAAAAGACACGTGGAAAGATAAATTTCATTACTCCAAAGCTATAGTTGAGGTACTAGATAGGTGTGAGTTAAGTGTAAGCAACTGCAGAAACTCTGTCACATAATATTGATGAATAAATAATAAATCGTTCGTCAATTCATCGCTGTCGGGGAAAATTTAGGGCTGAACGTGCAGCATTGATTAAAAATCGATTCAAAAAATATATGCTCAATTATATAATAGTCCAATGGGACGGAAAATTGTTACCAGCTTTAAATGTTCGGGATAACGCAACTGAGTATATTTACCTGTCACTGTTACGTGCGAGAATATTGAACAACTGATAAGTATTAAAAAGCTTCAAAGCTCAACAGGAATGGATCAAGCCGCTGCAGTCTTTGAAGCTCTAAAAAATTGGGGATTGTGTGAACGAGTGCAGTGACTGTTGTGATACTACAGAATCCAATACTGGGCATCTCAAAGGAGCTTGTGTTTTATTGGAACAAATATCAGGTCGCAATATAGCATATTTTCCTTGTCGTCATCATATTTATGAGCTAGTTTTGCGATGTGCTTTTGAGGTCAAACTTCCACAAGTCCTACCAAATATTTAAGCGCATTAACAGATGAAATATGTTTACAAGTCCTTAACGTTAAAAAAGACGAGATTATATGATTTTCACAAAAGCGATTGCAACTTCCGTATAGAGATGATTATTGTGAATTTCATCAATTAGTTATTATATTTTTGGGTGGGAATGCTGAAAACCAATTTAAAATTCGACCTTCTAGTGTCATACATCAAGCCCGTTGGATAAGTCGAGCAATTTTTAGTCTAAAGATATTTTTATTTCGACATCAGTACAAAGTTTTGGTGAAGCAACTAAATTCGTTTCGTGATATTTGTATTTTTATTGTTATTTTATACGTCAACATTTGGTTCAATTGTTCATACCCTATCAAAGCACCGAATCGGAATTTAAACTTCCTAAAACAGTTAAAAAGGTTGGTGCATATTTGTAGCTTGTAAAATTCACTTATATTCCTACAATTTGATGAATAATCATAAATTTTTTCTATATATCATAGGTTCGAAAATAGATGCATCCATATCTTCAGCAACTATCAATAAGTTTTACAACCACCTATGGCACCTTACTAAATAAACTGCTGCTTTATCCTTTTTCGATTGCAATGTGTCGATTGAGGTTAAAACAAAAATGAAAGATGCTTTAAAATCCTGTAGTGCGTCTACCGGACTTAAATGTCTAACATTATGCTCAAAAGATATTAACGAGAATTTTATGGGTTAATTTTTGATAATTAATATGGATCTTTTAACTATATTATCTAATATTTATTTGATTTATATATCGTAGGAAGAACTATTGATTTGTGTATATCTGAAAATAGTAGCTAAAATAATAGTTTTTTCAAAAGGTTCGATGTAAACGATCAGTTTCTTGTAGAAGATCCAGCAAATTAGAATTTGAATACTCACTACATTCGTAGCAGGGAAATCACAAAATCTTTAAATGTAGTGAATGATATAGGGAAAGGCCCGTTAAATTGGTAGAAGACTACCATGGGTGTCTAACGAAGGATGAAACGAAAAAGAGTTTGTTAACGTTGCGTTCAAAAAGATCGTCGCTTATTTCCGAAGTGCAACAAAGAAACTTTGAAAAAATCATTTTAAAATATACACCTTAATATATATATATATATATATATATATATATATATATATATATATATATATATATATATATATATATATATATATATATATATATATATAAATATATATATATATATATATATATATAAATATATATATATATATATATATGTATATATTATATATATATATATATATATATATATATATATATATATTTATTTATTTATTTGGCGGACCAATTGCAGCCAGTGCCAAGGTGTTAAAATAGTCAAAGCTTTAATTCATTCTATTTTTTTCAATCATACTGTGCATCAGCTTCCATGTGGGTGTGCCTATTGAGTGAAATTTTAGAATTTTTATTAGTAACTTTTATTTGAGGCTGCATGAATAGAATCCAAAAGTAACATCCAATCATTGACATGATTTCATTTTAACTATATATCAGTTATCAGTCCAAACATTTATTTCCTTAACCTTTGAATTTGGAATGTTACATTTATAGCGCATTTTAATATAGATGAAGCCATTTCATTTTTACCACGGTCACCTTAGTACTAAATACCATACATCATACAATGGGCAGACATATTTTCAAGAACCATTAATAGAATAGTTAAAAGTTCAAAGGTTTTGTGTATAAAAACTTATACACAAAATTTTTATTTAAAAGAGTAGTGGGTAGACTTTTTTGAAGCATTAGAAAGAGAATTAAACATATAGCCAAACACCGAATGTGGAACAGATATATGTATAAAAATAATATTTAAATATAAAATAAATTGTTGAGATAATTTATATCGATGAATTGGGCATTATACTTACAAGGAAACGAAAATAAAATTATTTCAATTATCACACACATGGTAAATTTTTTATAATGGAATAAAGACTTAACAATTTCGAAATTTCCTCTTGTTAAGGAATTCAAGAATACATGGTTTTAAATTTCGGCACACTAGCCAAATTTATGTGGAATTCAAGAAAAGAGCCTTTAGAGATAAGGTTTTTGACTTTCTGGCATCGAGTATATCATATAACGTACGAATGAAAATTTTAGTATGTACAATTAAGTTTACAAAATGTATTTTCGAAAAGATAAATAATTATATTGTTTAATTATTTGATAATACATAAATTCTCTTGCGTTATTAAATTTAAGTCGGTTCTATTAATTTTGTATGGTGTCGTTGGTTGCGATTGGACTTGAATTTAATTTAGGATCTGCCTTTTACTCGTATTTGAATTTGAACACATTGCCGAATAAATTTTCTAATAAAAGTTCTAATACAAATCGGAAAATTTCTTGTAAACATATTACGTGTTCTACTTTAATTTATGAAATCGTTTTTTTAATTACTTTTAACTGTGCAATTTTCTTAATAATTTAATTAATTAGAATTTTTTTTTTTTTTAAAGCTAATTTGTGATTTTAATGTTTTAATTCTTTAAAACATATTAAATTTTATTTCTCAATGTAAATCTTTTAACTTTTTGCTAAACTTGGATACCGTTTATCGGCCCAGATAAAGCTTTGCTCTCAAAAATTAATATTCTATTGGGAAACGACTCTTTGAGTTGGCCTATTAATGGACTTTAAACAATTGAACTAGCATCTGCAATAAATCTTGTCGAATCCTTGGGATCAAAGTACTGGATGATCGATCACAACATTTATTGTAAGAAATCATAAGTTGAAAAGGTCTTAGAGTCTGTACGCAAACTGCTAAATAACTTCGAAATAGTCATAATAAAAGACTGGTTTGTCAAAATTCGATTGTACTATATATTACAATATTATAATTTTATACCAGAACATTGGATGACAAATTTATTATGGGAACTCTATATAAAGTTATAGCGATCCGTATGGGTTGGTGAAACCTGATTTTAGAAGGTCTAAAAGTTTATATTCTCTCAAATAATTTATATATAATTTAATTAAAAGTTGTATTTTATCAAAATTCGACTGTACTATCACAGTATTATAATTTCGACTTAATGCTTATTTTATTACCAATTTAGTATGACAAAGCCTAAAAATGGTTAAAAAGAGCACTTCGTTTGCGATAATTGAAAAAGTTTCTAAAAGATTCAGTGACTGAAACTTATTTGGTATAAGATATAATTTTAATTCCAAATATTTTTCAAAATTGTATTTCCTCCACTAAAACTAACATGCGCTTATCACCTATAAATATCAGCCAATTTATAAAAAAAAAAATTAAATTAAATTAAATTATTCAAAAATAATAGTTAATTAAAAATAATTATATTCCAAATAAAAATTTTAATAAAAATTAAAACTTACAGATTTAATTACGTAGACCGAAAAGAAGGTTATTTACCCTCCATAAAATCTATTAGTCGATTTAATAATAGACTACAAAATATATTTAACTAATATAATAGCGCAATATATAGTTGTTATAAAAACAAAAAAATTATAGTAGTTAAGCAAATTTAATCTAAATTATCCGTTAATTAATAATTAAAATGTAATAAAATCATTTTTGATGTATGTATCGACGACCACCTTATAGAACTCATACACCGCACAGCATAAAACATGTGAGATGAGAAATTTGTATGATTAATGCTTCAAAATTTTCTAATGATGAATTTAATTGAGACGTATACATATATATATATAAGTTCGAGTCGAATTTACAAAATTTATATATTCACATGAATCGAATTGATTGTAATTTTATAAAGGGTTTAAAATTCTACTGTGGAACCAATTCTCAAGAAGATTTTAACACCAACACAATAACTACAAATTTTCTTATTGTTTTGGCAAGAAATAAATCAATTAATTATAAAATCTTACTTTATATAATAATAAGAAATTTTATATAGAACCGTTAAAGCCATTTTAACATAATGGCTTAATTATATATTATATTGATCCAACGCATGGTCGTAAAACGATGAGCGATGGTAGTTAGAATAAACAAAAAAAAATTAATTTGAATAACAATACGAAACGCGACAAAATGCGCGAGTGTGGAAGACATTATTTCATGTATATTGCCTTTATGACGACGATGACGATGGCATTTTATTATATAGTAACCTAAATTGTAAATAGTTTTCGTAAAGTTTTATGTCCAATTACTAGTTTATTATTGAGTTAAGTCTTAAGTCGTCTATTATGTTAGCTTTACTATTAGACATTTAATTAGGGATTGAACTTAACTTCAGAATGAACTGTATAAGCTCACGATATAATTATTTTTTCTGGGATTTTGGCCTTTTTCAAATTTGTCGCTCTCCTTTCAGAGATCACTTTACCGTCGGAATCCATCGTTAAGTTGTGGCATATATTATGTTATGATAGTATTACTTCACCATACATTTAATAATTTCGTGATGATCATTTCCGATAATGGCCTTGTTGGTTATAGTCTAAAATAGAGTAACGCCAAGATGTATAATTCGAAAATTGTTGTAGAGTTTGTGCAATTGCCTCAGCTAAATTTGAATATTGTAATTCGGGTTATTTGAATAGATTCCAGTTTTGTGGGACATATATGATAAATTTTAATTTAGAATATAAATCGCTTACTTTAAAAATCAAAACTAAAATTCATTAACAATCTCTCTTTGAGATCAAAACAAATTAAATAACTTCACCATTCTTGGTTGATTATGAATTTTTGATTTTATCAAAGAAATTTTATTGTATATGAAGAGGAATGCCTAGTCCATTGGCATGTTGACAAATCAGCATAAAATTATTAAATTTATATGCAGTTTGTGTATTTGCTGTAGTATTGCAAATTTTATTATTTCGTGTAGAATTAATAATCCATAAATGGTTTTTATAAGTGGTATTTTATGTAAATGATGAACTTTTGATCAAATTTGACAATAAGACGTATCAATATGTAAAATCGTATTAATGAATTTACATTTTAATAGATGATAATTGAGTAGATTAATATTGACAAAAAACAGTTTTGTAGAAATTCAAAAAAATAAAATATTCTTGATGATTCAGTGATCTCAAAATAATATTTGGACACCAAGAAATCGATAATATGGTCTTTGACCATCAACAATATGAATTAAATCAATAGAAATTGTGCCCAATATTAAGAAATTCTTCACAATACTTAAATATTGGAAGATGGATGGTTTGTAGGCCCATCCCATTGAGTTAAATATAAATATTCGTAATAACTATACTAAATTCCATGGTGATGACTAACGCCGCACAAAATTTGATTGTTCATTGCACGCTTATAATTATAATTTTTATATCTATTAATCAACCTGGCATTTAATTTTGATCAGTTAGACACTCATCTACTAAGTATCACCTTGAATCGAACTCTAGATCACCAAACAAAACAAAACAAAAATTCATCAATAAATATAAATCCCATTCGAAATCAAATCAATAATAAATATTAACGCCGGCATCCACCGCCGATTCTAAAATGTACTTTCATTTCCTTGATCTTGAAAATTGCATCATCTCTGAGAAAAAACCTTATTTTACAGTACACACATGCATTCACAAATATAAAACAGTTGTATTATAGAGTGAAATGACATCAGAATAATTAATGTTACAAATTCGCGAATCGCGATCATCTATAGATCGTAATTTAAATTTAAACTATGTATAATTAATTAATCCAATTCATGTCAGTTTGGTTTGCAATATAAATCGACCGAGGATTAAAAGTACGTGGGTCGAACACAGATCAAAACTGTAAAACGTTTGTACCGTTGGATATTCATATAACAGACACACACTAAATTCACATTAGACATGTAATTTTCACACGTTTCTCTATATGCTCTCCCCAAATGTACATTTAAACAGCGTCATTTTGTCGATCACATCTTACCTTTGTAAACTTTTGTTAAATAATGACAAATATTTGCTCGTGTTTACAAATTAAATGATTATACCTATATTAAATAGATTAGCCAGATCCAAAGATAGATTGAAAGATTATGATAAGCCACAATTAAATTCAATACAAAATTTTTTATGTACGCGTATATAATATGAAACCCCCCCGCGAGCGCCGGTATATACGATATGTAACGTTTTTTTAGTTGATTTGTTTTTGATCAAAACACTGCGATTGCCGAATGATTGATGATCTGCGCTCTCGATCATAGCATAGGTAATTAGTTATCGTGTGAATGATTACTGTTTATATCGCGCGCGCAAAAAAAAAACATGATCAATGATATGGCGGCATCTGTTATTTACGTGTTCGAACTAATGTTTCATTAACTCAACATTTTGCGTGCCAGAAATCAAATAGTTCATGTCAAAGTTTAATTAACAGAAATTGGGCTGAACATTTCTATAAAACGTCTGTTCAGTTTATTTTTTATTTTTTGCAACGTTAATTAACGCCCGGTATATTTCGTATTCACCATTAATTAGCAATCAATAGTCAAGTATATTATGTGTTTACAAGTAGTTTTGAAGATTGCGATCTTCATTAGTATTGATATATGTATATTGTATTATCTGTATATATAGGTAATTGGGTATTTAACTTAGTCATGCTCGGTTATTATTTATGAAACGATTTAATATCGTCAGTCGTTTATATTTGGGTCGGTAAGTTGTGACATTAGTGGAAACTAGATGAAATTTATGCAAGTGTACTGCAAATAAAGTAGACATAGTATTGCTTAAAGTTTTCAAATCAGGTCAGGATCGCAAATGTAACAACGCAGGTATAACTCATTTTATAAAATTATCTATATAGCTATGTTGCTTTGGGAATTTTGCTAAATCCAAAAAATTTTGAATTTACGTATTAAATCTAATTTTTAGTTACAATGCTCACCACTTGAGTTTTTTTTGTATTATTAGTTTGGTAACAACAAAGAGGTATTATAAAATTATTTGCTGTTGTTTTGGGAAAATATAAATCCACTAAATCTTTCTTTCCCAAAGGAATACAACTTACATAAAAAATTTGTGATTTTTTTTTACGAAATATTAGTTGTTATCAGCGTTACCGAAGTATATTATAATCGCACTGTTGATTCAGTCTAAATTGCATCGTTTAGCATAACTTTTTATTTTATAAGCGAATTACTTAATTGTTATTCATACAGGTCATAACATACGCCTGGTAAACATTTGAACTTTCCATGACCACAATATGCAGATCTAGGCATGTATATTATTGTAAACAAGACGATGTATACATAGTAAGTATAGCTTTTACTTTTATTCAAATGTATCATAACAAAGTAAATATCAAAGATAGAATTATTTCTTGAATTTTTTATTTAATTCTCAAGGCAAATATATTCTGAAAATTTAAAATTGTAATTTTCGTTTGATTATTCTGAAAAGCGATTTAAATCAAATCGTAATGTCCTTAAGTGGCACAAAAATTTGTTAAAAGAAAAACAAAATCAAAATTGAGCGATTCAAAGAATCTATTAACCATAATTTATTTTCTTAATATGTATATGTAAACAGATAAACCAAGTATAACACAATCATACATGCTACCGTTAATTCGTATCTGCGCATATCCTGGAAATTTTTAACATAATTTTAAATTTCTTAAAATTTTGAAAATAGTATAAATAATATATTCTATATCTCATTTTAAAAACCTTGTTTAAATAGTGACTAGCCATCGTATGATTTTATAATCGTCATAAAAGACGACCAACATATAAAACCACCCATCGGTATCATTGTATCATTTAAACTGCCGAAAAATTATGGCGATGTTTTAAATAACTCTTTAATATTAAAGGGTGTGCCATCTACCGGTTTAAATTTGAACCACCGGTTATTTCGAATCTGGCAATACTTATGTCATTCTATTCTGTCACAAAATTAAGTATATTATCTTCACTGAACGAAATGAATCGATTTACGCTTGAGCAACGTTGGGATTTATTGGAAATTTATTTCCAAAACAAAAACAATTGGTCGGAAATTGCACGAAAATGTCGTGCAAAATTTAGTCGCAGAGAAGGACCAATAGTGCCCGGTATACGCAAGTTTATTGTTAAAGTTCGTGAAACTGGTTTCATTGTTGATGCACCAAGACGTGAGCGTGCTCGTACAGTGCGTACACCCGAAAATATAGAAGCTGTGGCTGAGAGTGTGCGTGAGAATCCATCAACAACAACTCGTCATCGTTCTCAAGAATTGAACATTTCACGCACCAGTATACGTCGAATTTTGCGATAAGATTTCGGTATGACGCCTTACAAAGTTCAATTGGTTCAAGAGTTGAAGCCGCATGATCATCCGCTTCGTTGTCACTTCGCTAGATGGGCCAACGAAAAACTGCAAGATGATGTCGATATTGCCAAAAAAAAACATCTTTTCGGATGAAGCTCATTTTCATCTTGGTGCGGGTACGTTAATAAGCAAAATATCCGTATTTGGGGCTCAGAAAACCCACACGTGGTCTTACAGAAGCCAATGCACCCATTACGAGTGACTGTTTGGTGCGGCTTGTAGAGTGGAGGCATCATTGGCCCATATTTCTTTGAAAATGAGGACGGAGCAACAATTACGGTTAATGGAGACATCTATCGCACTATGATAACCGATTTTTTTGCGCACGCTCTTCATGGTATTGAGGTGAACGATATTTGGTTTCAACAGGATGGTGCAACTTGCAACACATCTCATGACACAATCGATTTATTGCGTCAAACGTTTGATGGCCGTTTAATTAGCCGAAATGGTGATGTTTATTGGCCGGCAAGAAGCTGCAATATAACACCATTGGACTATTTTCTGTGAATGGGGTACTGTGAGGCCAGCCGCTGCAGCCATATGAATAAAAAAATATTCCATCTCTAACCGGAACAATTGTACTTTACAACAAAAAAACTTGGCAAAATTTCAAACCGTTTTTGTTTTATTGCATTTTTAAATTTAAACTTTTAAATGGCCCACTCGTTAGAAATTGAAAAGTTCCTCATAATAGTTGATACAAATACAAAATAAAAGTTGAAGCCAACACCACATAAATGTAATTAGCAACGTGATTTTAGATAATATTGCCAACGGACAGAATTATTCGCCGAATGTGAAATCTAATATTTTGGAGAGTACTCTAATGTTTTGACGACGTCATGTAACCGGGCAAGTTGTGACCATTATCGATTTTACTGTTGCCAAACGAAAAAATTTGGATGCACTTACTATAATTTTGATCTATAGAATTTATCATATTGGCATACCCCACTTAAGTAAAAATCATTTGAATTCATTTCTATAAATGGCAAGCCAACGTTATACGAGGTTTATATGTGCTTCATATACTGTTCAGACGATATAATATGGGATAAAATCGGTTCATGGTCAAATTTTTTCATTTTTTTTTTTTTTTAGTTTTTTGGTTAATTTATAGTACGTGATTGTAATTGCACATTTGTTGTTTGTTCATATACCGATTGCGACCAAATCTCTAGAGATTAACCGCAAAATTTTTATGCACCAGAATTTTGGCGACATACTTGTTTTAAGTAATTTTTTGCCAACATTTGTTATTTGGCATTTTGTATCAAAAGTTTAACATTATCTCACGTTATAAATTTTATAAATGCACGGCATAATGAGCTAAGAGGTTAAGACTCGAACCGCCTAATTATAATATTTAATGATAGCGATAATATACGTGAAATAATTTCATAAAATCATTAAAATTTATCTATTTATGTTGGATTTAAAATTTAATGTTCCAAATCTAAACAACATAAATTTCATAAATCTATAAATATCTAATGGTTTAGTTATTTGATTGGTTAATTATATTCCGATTCTTATCAATCGATTAATCTTACAAGATTTTATTTTATTTTTTTTTATTTCCGAATTAATTAGATGTGCACGCGAGTGTAATATTTTTATATGCATCGTAATTTACATGAACCTTGATAAAGAACATTTTAGTCTCGCTTTGTTTCATAAACTGCCTAAGCGTACAAATGTCTCATAAATCATAACTATAAGTAATTACATAACTTTTCGATCATAAAAATGTAATGATAAATTTACATAATTTTTATGATTTTTTTTATTATTTTTTTTTTTTTAATTAGAAATTAATAAGAATTAACAACATAATATATCGAAATATGCTAAGTAGAGGATTCATGTTTTAAGTGCCGAAATCGATAAAGCCAATGTTGATTAAAAAATATCGATTTATTTAATGAGTTAATGTAAAAATGTCGTTATTTAAAAAATATCGAAACGTGTGTTGGAACAAGTTCTTCGTCATACCCGATACCGATTATAAATAAGTAAATTCAATGGGAAATGGTTTCAAAGTTTGGAATATTTTACAGTGTAAAGATAAAATTTTCCTAAATCTAAATTTTAAAGATACCCATGATGGCTAGCCTATAATATCGACAATAAGATATTTATTTCACAAAACATACATTTTCTAAACTTTGAAAAAATGATGGTTAACACATCAAATTTAAGAAATCTCGAAAATTTCTAATAACCCAGAAAATGCAAGCTAGTTAGCCCATAAAAATTACAAAATTTATACAACAATTCGTAAATGTTTAAAAACCAGAAAAATTTAAAAATTTAAACCACGTTTTGAAATTTCCAAAACCCAGTAATTGCAGAATAATAACCCCACCAAATTGAGAAATTTACGCTACAAATCGAAAATATCCAAAAACCCGCAAAATACAGTAATCAAAATTAAGAACTTTATAGTTTTTAAAATTAAGTCACTCGAGAATGACCTCATCAACCCCTTCCTTTTTGGGTTCGGTTTTAGTTATCATATCAAGAATCACTTCACGAGCATAAACCGTTTTAAAAACTTAATTAATTGCTTTGCAAAGTTTTAGAATTATTGCTTTATGTTTTACCGCTTCCCCAGTGCCATCTATATGTAAAACAATTTTGCTGTTGCCTAAAAAGCAACGTGAGATTATACATTTGTTCTGTGGCTGCTATACCAGCCTTTAAGATGAGTCGTTAGTTCTTATAAGCACTAAGGAGTTTTCAATGATTTCGTGTTAGAACTCAATTCGTTCATCGTTGGCCTATTGTGTCATTTATTTATGAATGTACTTTATCGCTTTCACAGTGAAAAAACTAAATTCAAACTTTATTTACAATCTTAAATTGCATTTCAAACTATTTTATAATATTATATATATATTACAAATATATGATGATATTTAATTTAAAAAAAGAAATTTCAGAATTCAATTTTAAAATATTCATTTAGATTATTTTAAATTTCAGTTTATCAAGAAATACACGTAAACCTCCTTTTTGCGAAACCGAGAAAATTCAAGCAAAAAAATTTGATAATTTGATAATTTACGTAAAAAGCAAGCAAATTTTGCAAAAAAAAAAAAGTTTAGGGTTTCTGTGAAACCGCAATTTCGTTAGAAATTGATATGCTTTCAACGTTAACCTGCTCATCAATTTTTATCAATTTATCAATTTTTTTGTCTGCATCAGTTACATTATTCCATATATCAGGTAGTCTTAGAATTGCAGACTTATTTTCGTATTGTATTTAAGGTCAACTATCGCAAATACCTCTAATGAAAAAATGTATGGTGATCAAAAAATTTCAAATTTCAATAGACCTCCGGTTCAGACAGCTTATTTCTTAAAGCTCTTGAATTGAAATTAGGTGGAATTTGAATAAACCGATCAGGGCTTGAATTTGATTTGACTTAATCGGTAATGAAAATTAACTCAACAGTTATCCACTGTTAGAGCGCAAAATCCATAAGTCGAATCATCGTCTACTTCAGTACAGACTGTTAGGACGATAAAAGTTAACCGCAAATTAGTAAGGTTCCAACTTTTTAAAGTCGCAGTTTTTCTTCCTTACACTTTACGAAACAGTAGTATTCTAAGCAGGTTACATTGATCATTCAAAATTTTAATTTGTTAAACGATATCGTCAAGAATATGGTGTCTATGTCTATAGAACAGGAATTAAACCCCTCAATTATTTATAATTCGATCGATCAATGTTTTGTAATGGCAAAGTGAATTCCACATGTTTGGGTCTCGAATAAAAATTATCCCAAATCGTAAAAAAAAAATTCAAACGATCATATACCTATATAGTGGTATAGTAAGTACGATCGTGGGAGATTTTTATTTTATCTTTTATTTATTCGATTTTGTCTTTAATTTAAATTTATGTTTATCAAGAACATCACAACGAAATACATAAATAAATTTTAAAACGATTCATAAAAAATGCATAACAATGGAGATGAAAACATATGACATTCGTGTGTGTATAAACATATATGGATAAGAATGATTTGGTCGATTTCCGACTCAATGTGGTTATTGTAATAAATTCGATTCTCTTTTGTATATCCGTGTGAGATGATCCTTTTCTTTTTACAAAACTATAACATTTACTTTGTTAACGATAAAAAAGGGTTACAAAAGGGTCCCAATATAATCAAAATTATAAATGTTCGTTATCATTTAGATTTCGATGCATTTAGTTATGGGAAAATCATAACATTAAAAAATTTGAATCGAATTTTAAATAATCCACCTTTTCCTAGCACAGATTCGCATCAATACGAAATGACATTTCTGTTTGTATATCACGAATTTATATATATTTTTTCTAATTTTAATTAAAATAAAATAATTAATTCGTGAAAAACATTTAATTAAATTTAATTTCTTAATTTTATCATGAACACACACAAAGCGACTAAATAGCAAGAGATCAGGAGAGGGAGGCGCACAAGCGATTAATTAGTACAATTAAAATGTATGCTGTATGTTGTTTTTTATGTATCCAAGAAAATTATCGCGGATGAATAATTTTTAATCACGTCGTGCGCGCGGTAGGTTTGTCCACATACCTCCAGCGAAACAATTTAAATTTAAATCGAAATATTTTCAAATTTTTTTTATTAATTAAATCCAAATAATTGGAATATTCTTAATCGGATATGATTTGGTCACTTTATTTAGATGTTGCATATATATCGATTACACGTTCGATTTGCGTTTTCGGTGCGTATGCATTTAGGTACATAAATCTAAAATTAATTAATTTCCCAAACACCATGCGTTAAAGTTAATTCCTTTTATATAACCGTAAATTAATTTATTTCTCTAATTATTTTTTTTTATTGGTTTTTTGTTTTTTTGTTTTTGTATAAACTACAATAATAATAGTTTTCAATTAAAATTGGATGTGAAGTTGTAAACTGTTCGATGTATGTGGTGTGAGAACTTATTTATATATGGATATGTTTGTGGTTTCGATGGAGGAAAATTAAATTATTCTGGAATTTTTATTTATTTAATTTAAGATGAACATGTGAAATAATTACACATATATGCGATAAATAAGTATGAGCATTTCACACACGTGATAATGAAGTAAGTTCAATTTAAATTGATGTGCCATGTGATTTGGTTGGTTGCAAAATAATATAATAATAATAAATATGCACGTCAATCCGACACACAGCCCGTTGTTCTGTTAGAAGGGAGCACGTGATCTCGCGGGCAGCATCATCAAAGTATAATCAACCTTAGCAAAAAAAAATGATATTTGCTTCTTGGTATAGTCATACCTTCAATTTTCTGCACCAGCTGAGTTATGTTCTTCAACATTATTATGAATTCCTCCTCGTAGTATGAGTCCGCTACCATATCTCTGGAGTCTTTATTTGACAACTAATGTCAGAAGTATTAATATTATGAGCAAGGACTTTACTTTTCGTATTTTTAAATAATTTATTGCTTTTATTGGTATGATATGATTGCGCTTCTTCCGAATTGATGTAACAATGATTGTTTTACTTCATTATGCGTAATTCACGACGGGCTAATTCAGTTAATCATTAAATTCTCAAAATTTATGTTCAGTTTTAAACCAAAATTATTTTAAATGCTAGGTTGAGTCATTTCTACAGGTCACTTAATATAAATGAAGATTAGAATTCAACGTGAATGAAAGTACCTTCATAATTACGACTAAAGTAGTAAATGTATTACTTTCAATACCTTGATAATTTTATCAAATTCTGTCTCAATTCTGAGCAATTTCAATCTCCTCAATAAAGTCATTAATAAATAATGAAAATAATAGTGGATAAATGTGGACCTACTCGAATAAAAACCGCGCTGATCAGGAAAAATAAACATTTTCACTAGAAAATATATAAAAATTTCTGTACCAAAGCTTCGAAAATTTTACCAGATTTAAAAATCTTACGAATGAAAGAAATGTTCCAGGGATCAGGAAAAGGAAATTGCAGAACGGATGCTTTCATGAAAGATGACGGTCAAAGTATAGGAGCTAAGCTCTCAGCACAGTTCTTGATTAGGATAGGTGAAAAACCAACATGGCCAGCTCACTTATAAACTTCTCCTTCTGTAAAATTAAAAAATTTAAAATCATTTTTAAAATGAGAAACTAGAGTTGTGATATTTGATTAAGCAGAAGGCGAAGAAGGTTCATAAACAGAAAGAAAATAATTGTGTGGGAAACCGTGCCCCCCAGAACCTTTTTGGATTTGAACTTAATTCATCTTCTATCTGCAAAATATAATTATTATATAGAAATCAATTTAAAGTTTTAAACTCCTTTCGAGCTACAACAAAACTATATATGTAATAAAAAGCCGAACCGTGAAGTCTATATAGAAAATTGAATTTGTTACGGTGGTGTTCGAGACGCAATAATTCTTTGTTGTCATGGTTCGCGGTATCACAGTTTGTTTTTAATTAATGGAATGTACCTTTCAACAGCAGTCTGGAGTAGTTTATTGAAAATTGAAATAGTTTCGTTTAAATTATTAGTTCTTCTTCCGAGAAAACTCCAATTAGAATTAACAAGAAATTAGCATGCCTAAAATCAAAATGAAACAGAATTATTAGATGAAAATTGAGTAAAGCATTTTACTTAAAAAATCATAATTAGAGTATGGAAAATGCTCAAACATCCGGTAAGGTCATCACACGATGAAACCTTGGTTGAAAAAACTAAATCCAAATATCATAATCCAAAATTATTCCATTAGGAATGTAAACAGCAACCATTAGAATAGATGTACTGGCAAGCTTAATCCGTACAGCAATAATATCAAAAACTGGATAGTATGCAATGATTTCAAAAAAATTTAAATCGAGGTCTTAACAGAAATCAACAAACCTCCTCCCTTAAGGCTAGTATCAAAATTCTTCAGAGTTAAAAGTTTTGGTAAGCCATATCTCACAGATTAATCACATCATAATCATTGTCCAGAACACAAACTAAAAATAATTTAACTTTACCATAAAAACTGAAGGCATTGTGGTAGGAAATGGAAGTGATTGTTACGGAACTTTTAGCAGGACTTCCCAGCTTTGTAAGTTCCCGAGGTATTTAAATTTTGAATGAGTTTAATATCACAGCCGGTATCCAAAGTTTTACATTTGAGGCCACTGGATAAAAATTTCGATTATGGAATAATTTAATACTAACACAAATCGGCCAAGTTTCTGCATTTAGAGGCTTTACACGAAGTTGTTCATTTATATCTAATTTTAAGTTTTTTGACCTGACACATTGATTAACAGTAATTGTCAAATTTAAATGCAGTTAACTATTTCTTAAAATTTAAACCATCTCCATATTTAATTATAAAAAATTACTTCACTTCAGATTTTCCATATATAGATGCTGCATATTATGTATCTCCCATATTTAGACACTGGATAATTATTAATAAGCGACACTTAAACACAAACAAATACACAATCGCTATATAGATAAATACCTAATATAAATCCTAATCAAAATTCATTTCAATCTTAAGTTAAATTAAAAACAAAACAACTCATTATCTCGACCACATCATTACGACGAGTTGAAGACAAATAGTTTTTAGATTAAGTTGTTTGTCTTATATACATATGTACATATATAGTCGATATGTCCAAACTCGAAACAGTTTTTTAAAGGGGGAATACAACATTTTCATTCTAATCCTAAGACCGTTAGAAATTATGATGGTCATACATAATTACAACAACAAAGTAGTAATGGACAAAGAGAAAAAATATGATATAAGATGATCATTTTAGTTCTTAATTATTATTTGTCTTTTTATATTTACAGAATTTAATGAAACGAAGACGTAAGAAATGTTTTTAACATATCATTAATTAAGGCAGATTCTGAGACCATAACTGGCCTTATTCGGTATGTAACAAATTGATTTAATTTAATTGACTAAATTTTGGATTCATTTAAGATTATATTTACAATTTGTTGTTTTATACTTATAAATCATTTAGCCTACATTTTACAAGAAATGGATTAGGAACCTGATGTAAACTTGTCTTTAATGTCAGAGTTTTGCCTCAAAATTTTACATGACTACAGTCATGACAAGAGTAATATTTTGTCTAATATAGTATCTGCAGCCACGTTTCTACCAATGTTCGACATTCTCTACTGCATGTATGTGCAGGGGTCTGTTAAATTTTCTGGAGGAAAAAACATTTCATCTACAAAAAATGTATATATAGCCTAAAGATAAATATGCATTCGGGTAAATACACTCAGCTGACCGATTTTTATATCATGCACCATAACCATAAATCGCAAACACAAGCAGGAGTTTCCATTTGCAAAATTTCCCATTATGTTGAAACCATCACGAGAACCCATCAATTTGTGTATAAACGATCATGCGCGATAAATAGAAAAATCAAAAACACCGTAATTTTTTTTTTTAGCGCACATCTTAACTAATCTGCTGAGATTTCAGTGTGTGCATAAATAACGATCTATAAATACATAATTTAATAAATAAATAAGCAAATAATTTATTAATTCGAAATGATAGTAAAAACTAAATTGATTACATTTAAAATTATGTGTGCGACTTATTTGCGCTCCCATCTTATCTTCAATTTGTCATCGTTGCGGATTTCAAAGTAAGAAAAAAGAAAATTTTTACAATTAATTTTCCAGTTATGAAATTTTTGTGTATATAATATATTATAAGTCTTATTACAGTCTTAAATCCAAACAACAACAACATTATTAATTAAATAATCACACACTTAACATTTATAACTATTAATATATATAGTATATGTTTGTGGAAGAGAGCTGGTTTGGTATAAACACGCGATCGCAATTTTTTTTTTTTTTTTTAATTTTCTTAGATTGTATGTTCAAGATATCGATGGTACACAGGCAGGGATATCATTTTATATTTATATTTGGACATAAGTTTATGACACAAAATATTTGCTGTGTTCTAGTATTACATATCTAACGGATGAATTGACATATAGAAAAACTCGATGTGGAGCCGATAAAATACTTAATATAAATCCGCAAAATCACGTTAGGAATTTATGAATATATATTTATTCTTATTTATCGCGCAGAAACTTGAATCGTCTATAATTCATTCGCAATGCCCGGCGCGTATTATATCGAAAATAATAATTTTTAATCTGTGATATTTTATTAATTCGAATTTATAATATTTATTTATCGAATTTTTTATGCGGCCTAACCATATGGTCAAAGATCATTAAACAGAAAAAAAAATATTAATCTGTACAAGACGAGTGTACCTGACCATCATAATTTTCTTCGGCTAACAGTATGTATGCAATCATCGCGCGCACAATTCTATTAAACACTATTTCATTTTTGTTCGGTTCAATATAGAGGTTCTCTAGCGGAGATAAACATAAATTTCATCCAAATCATATTATCAATCATGGTGTGTGTGGCTTAAGTTGAAAATAATTCTTCTTGTAACTATCATAAAAATAAATAAAGTTATCAAATTACAAATATGAATATACAGTGCGTGAAATAAAATCGAATAGGCAAATGGGATGACTGGATTTTGTACGTGCTTGGATTTAACTGCTTATATTGTTGAAAATACGATGAGACCACGACCACTGCAATATGCCGGGTTTACGGCCCAATAGGTGAGTTTCGTTCACACCAATCACTCACTCGATTGATATCTTCTTGTAATTTGTCGCATGTTTTATTAATAATACGAAAAATTTTGATGTCATTCAATTGAGTGGAAATCCAAAAGTGTACAGGCTATCAAGGGTCTTTTAGTGACAGATAGAATCAAATGCTTTGCTGAGACATACTAAACTATTAGCATGTTTTTTTAAAATCGAAGATGGTATGTCATCCTGCCCACACCCGTCACCAAAATTTAACAGTGCAGATAAAATATTGTCATCAGTTAAAATAGGAGGATTAATTGAGATATTGGTGTGGTTTAGTTTTCGAGTTTGAACCTCAGTGTTTTGTGTCCTATAGACTGATTCGAAAAACATGTCCGCAATTTCTTTAGAATCAGTGCTCTTGGTGTTATTGTAAGGCATATTAGTCGGAAACGATACTCGTTTAGACCTAAAATATGTCCAAAAATGCTTTGAGTTTTTTTTCCTAGACTCCAGCTAGGTATGATTTGAGGTTTAATTTAAAGTAGGCGTCAAAAACACCACTGTATTGCCAAAACTTGGTTTCGTCCACTTTAAGCCCACTTTTTAACATACTCGCATAAGCTTTAGATTTACGGTTTTTAAGATTTATGAGTCGATCATTTACCATGGCGAACGATTATTGATTTTTTTGATGCTGGACGGAATATTATTTTCAAAACCTCGCATCAGTTCACTTTGACGTTTATATCTCTGGAATTTAAAGTATCATTCCATTTAATTTCTTCCAAGTATTGTTGGAAACCTAAGTTGTTAGCTTTGTTAAAATTGTATGTATAATGATGGTTATAAGCTATTTTTTCCGGCATAAGATCTGTTAAATTTGTTACTTTAAAAGTATCAGCTTCGTTGGTAAAAACCAGGTCCAATGCTGCGTCTGATTTGATATTATAAGGAAGAATGGTGCTCATTCGTTTGTCATATTTCCAGTTAACATCTCCAGTCACCAAGCAAGCACTAGTATAAAATCGGAAGATTTAGGTTTATTGACACATTCCCCAATGGCTTCGCAACATAAACATCACTGCATAAACATCACTGCTAGCATGAGGTGGAATGTAAGCGGTGTAAATATATAGGATACTGTTATTGATGTTGATCTTTACACATACTTGTTCAATAATTTGGGGGGATACATTTATCGGCGAACTAAGAAGCGTTGAGTGCACCGCAATAAGAACACTGCCACCAGATTTTTTTGAACTTGTCGCTTCGGAGCGGTCACATCTATAGACTACATAGTCTTGTCCGAAAAATTCCGTACTGCATATGCCAGAGTTTAACGCTGATTCGCCAATTACATAAATCAAGTAATTTGAATTTAGAACAAATTTGTAGAATGCAGAAGCTTTCGACGACATTTTGTTTACATTTTGGTAGTAAATGGGATTTAAAATTACTCTTTCCGAGGTCTTTTACCGAGCATGACAAATACGTCAAACCGTTATTTATGTTGTTATATTGGATGCCCAGGTATTCCGTAAAAAAGATATTTTTTGTTTAAACTTAAATTCCTTGATAAAATTCCCATTGGCCAAGATTGAGAGTTTAACATTGACACGAAAAACTCATCATCAATACAGAGGTATTAAGATATATAGTTGCAGATACCACCATTCTTTGCTTTAGGAATCATTCTTATAGCGTTTACGTATACTAGATAAACGTTTTACTAATGAAACTTTTAAACTATGCTCATCGATAACGGATGGGTCAATTCTACTAATAAATAACAATCGTCTCGGTTTTACCACATTTTATGGTTAGTGGATTGTCCAGCAAACTTCTGACAGATGTTTCTGGTATGTGAAGGAGAGTTTTTTCAGGAATTACTGCAGGTATTTTTTTTAGATGCGGTTGGGGTTGATTCTTGTAGTGTTTCAGTTTTTTGGCTTGTTGCAGTGGCTGTAGTTGATGGTTGCTATTGTGTTAATTCATCATTTTCCAAGGTTACAGGAAGTGTGAGTTGGGGAACTACTATTGATGGCGGTCTAGATGGTTTGTCAAGAGAAGCCATCTTGACAAGAGGCTCTTCCCTTTTTATAGAGGAAGTTGAGTTTTGGTGGGTGGATATCGCATTTATTGCAGTCAGCAAAGTAGCCTCCGCGTGTTGAAAACTTTTGATTGAATGATCTAATTTGGATTATGGATCTTTCATACAGTTCAAACAGTATACCAACGCAAGCCGGGTATCCCATCAATTATAATTGTCATTGCTTTTTGAACCTTAGGAGCTTTCGTCAACAGTTTCTTTGCGTGTTTTGTGACACTATATCCGCAATACACTGGAATAATTGTTGTTATTATTTATTTTTATTATTGATGTATACGTTTTTAATAATTATGTCTAAAGCTGTAGGGAAAAAGCTTATTGGTTAAAATTGAAATAGTTTTAAAGGGACTTGTTTTTACTAAACTGGTAAAGAAAAGGACGCGAGGTTAAATTAAATATTTTGAAACGAAAAGGATTTAATTTTTCATTAATATTTTCTCGTACATTAACTGAGGCCCAAATAACAAATGTAATTCAAGAAATTCTTGGAAGGCTGAAATGGGATTAGATTATCTTTGTATCTTTGTTAATCTAGATATTACTAAATATTAGGACATCTTTTCCAAATCACGTTGAAAACTTCCTTGATACTATGTTATCTTGCTTCATTTCTTAAAAGAACTTTATCCCCAATTTGAAAACTTGGAGTATCTGATTTTTGATCATAATATTTTTTGGATTTTAATTTATAGCTTAACAAGGAATTTATTGCGACTTGCCATACACGGTGAAATCTTATTCTGAGTTCCAATAAAAAATCACTGTAAGTATATACCGAAACTTGCTGGATAGAGCTATGGAGATTTGGTTTATATCCCATAACAAGTTCAATGAGCATATAACCCGTTGAAGTATGTGGTGTCGAATTGAAATTAAAAACTGCATAAGGTCCCATGCCAATGGATCATCATTAATGAAATTTTTCAAGTACTCTGTTAGTGTACGGTGTGAACGCTCTAACGGACCATTTGATTCGGGAAGCCGGGGTGGGTATTGATTTTTTTAATTTTTAGAATTTTACATAGTTTAGTAAATATTTCAGAGAGAAAGAAGAACAATAGATTTAGAACAATAGACTTATTAAATTCCCTGAGAATACTCTAGCTTCCGTCTCAGTATTTGTGACTCTATCGGGATTGGAAGAGAGTATTTTGTAAGATCATCTTGTATTGTTAACATATATGTATTACCTTTATGTGAAAAAATCATTGGGCCTACTATGTCCATAAAAATTTTATTGAAAGAAGTCTTAAAGGTTGTGGTAATCTGCATTGAACATTTGTTAATATGAGACACTTTGTTTTTTGACATGAAGAGCATTTTTTAAGAAAAATTTGTTTCGTTTGTTCTTACAAGGAAACTCGCCATATTGTTTAATTCGCCTCATGGTTCTAGAAAATCATTGATGACCATCAAGACGTGTAACATGAAAGTCCTTTATAACTTCGTTTATCTTTTCTTCAGATGATAGAAATTTTGGATTCGAAACATGACCGGTGGAACAAATTAAGATGCCTGAGTTTCATGACTGTAATTAGAAAATTATGCTATATTGTTTTATTTGTGCTCTGGTAATGGCTGCGATAATTTTATCTGATTTTGGCTCCTCAGGAATTTTTGAAACTTTATACGGCTGAGCGCATCTACATTTTGATTTAGGTTTCCAGGTTTGTATTCAATCTCGTAATTATACACATCCAGCTCCAATCGCTAGCGCAAAATACGAGAACTAGGTTTTGGATTCTTATTGAGCCAAATTAAGGATCGATGATCGGTCTTAATCACAAACCTTTCCTTTTTTAAACAAGAATGGAATATTTGAATATCCAAAACTATCGCCAAGAGCACTTTTCCGATCGTAGGATAGTTCTTTTCAGCATCGTTGAGAATTTTACCGGCAAAAGATATTGTTAAGTCTTGTTCATTGAGATAGGATCATAATCGCTAGCGTTAGTGGTCAAAATAAATCCTTTTTCGAAGTCGGGGCGTTACAAAATAGGGTGTGACATAATATAATTTCGTCATTTGTTGAAAGCTTCGTGAATTTCCTCCACATCAGGTTTTAGTAAACTACAAAGTACTAGCTGATGTTGATCTTAGAACGAAAAATGTAAATGTGTAAGGAGAACCTAATGAGTTGGACATCTTATACGAGATAAGCTTAGTCAGTTGAAAACAATTCTTATCGACATGACCCGATTTGTAACATAATTGGTGCTTTATCGCTGTTGGCTGAAACCTATAGGTTTATTCATAAATGAGGTTTCCTCTTCTATGGCTTTATCGACTGCTTTTTTTAATGTATCAAACTGACAGGCTTTCACTATAGTTGAACTGGAATGATGCAATCCATTTGCATCATTTTCATTGAAATGAGCGCAACGCTGTTCCTTCATTCTTTATCACTTCAGCCCTATTTTGGCCTTCTCTACGTATGCAAGCACTATTTAATGTCGATAAGGTTTTCTCAACTTTGTGCGAAAACATTCGGACATCTTCGTTTTTGTTTTGGGTATATGTTTCATGAGTCCAATTTGTAAATTGTTTCAGCGTTTGTAAAAATATTTTTACAAATCGAAATTTTAAAAATTCAATTTTAATTTTTAAAATTCATAAAATAAGGGCTGAATGCCAAAGTGGTGAGAACCCCGTTTAGACATGCATATCACTCAAAATTATGTTTAAATAACTGGAACTATATTCAGTCATTTTTTTAGTATTAGAAAGTGCCACGTTACTCGATTTGGCATTTACAAGTGAATACGCTACGATAACATCTTGAATCAATCTTAAAGTAGATAGCAGATCTTAACTGATTGCCCCTTTTTAAATACTCTATTATTTGCCCTTGTGTCGTATCGAGTTTGTATCTGCCATTCGAGATCCATTTTCTCCTCCTCATACAACGTGTATCTCGGTCAATTCCACTGTCATTCGACATTCGTAATTAAAGCCTACAATAAGCTGGTAATATAATAGATCTTCTTGAAAATAATTTTAGCAGGTAAAACGGTCCAATGTCGTCAAGTCATCTCCATAACCCTTTATTCAGATATTTGGTCAAAGTTCTGTTGACCCTTCCCACTATACCTTCTGACGTGGTGGCCAAAGTTTCGTTTGTGTTTTATTTATATCCAGCGTTAGACAGATTCGCGTAAATCTCCAACTGTACTCCAAATTTCCTAATCCAATAATTGACAGTAACATCAGCTATCACAGTTGTCTCCTAATTTGGTATGGGATACATTTCAGACTACTTGCTAAAATAATCCATAACTATCTTATTCGGTAATAATCCGGCGCTCTTCAGTAGAACGGTTTCCTTTACATTAAAATGCTACATGGTTAATCGGCTTTTCCATGCAAACCATCTTAGTGTCGCTTCTTAACTCGATTACGCCTGTTAAACGGGTTAAACAGTAGAATCGTTGCCTTATTTTCGAGAGTTTTTTTTATTTCTAGATGGTCTGTGTATAGGCATTCTTCTCTTATTGTATCTAACCTGCTTTTACAATGAGAGTTTTATCTGTAATCTCACTGTAATACTAATCTTCTTATACTAGATTAAGGACGAGAAACCTTCATCATCTAACTGCTCCCTTCTAATAGTTTCGCTTGCATAAGCAATCGACAATGTTTATTTTTTCTTCCACTTGTTCACAATATTTACTTTCGATTGGACATGACTTCTTTTGTAAAGCATCAACACCCCGATGTGCAATCGTAACAGCCAGCATAATTCTCTATTTAATTCGTAAATACTATTTTGAACCATATAGATATTATGCTTGACGCATTTCACTGTGGCCAATAATTCCTTTCGAGTAACAAAATAGTGATTAGTCTATACCCAATTATCGTTGGCAATTAGATAGATTTCTAAAATCCCACGAATGATTTCTTTCGGTCTTTGTTCCATTCAAATACCTTATTTTTCCGACAGTTAGCAAAAAGTATCCGATCTAAAATTTCTGTAATGTTTTTTAAGTGATTAACAGTTGTCACTGTAATGATATCGTTAACATAGCCAAGCATGGTTTCCAGTGAAGTGCGTTTAGCAAGCGTTGCATTAATTTTTCGATTGTTAAAGGTGTATAATCCAAGTAGCATAACATTGAGCTACTTGAATTATCTTTCCGATAATTGTTGGTGCTTACTGTACTCGTTTGATTGGCAATTTTAAGTTTTGCTTCCGAAAATATCTTTAATACAAGAGATCAGTTATATCTGTATTTTGATCTATTTATTCTGTGATTGTTCTTTGGATTTCTGTGATATTTGCTCTTTGGTTTGCTGCATCGTAAAAATTTAACAAAAAAAAATACTACTGCCATCTAAAAATCTTACAATGAACTTATATAAAATTTGGTTTGAATAGTAAAATAAGTAAGTACACTTTACAAGCAGAGCCATCTGCAATTATTAACAAAACAAATATAATTATAGTGTCATCTGTGTTTGACTAGTTAGCATACATATAAATTTACATCAACTATGTCCATCTATTATATGGTATATTAACGATAATCGGAGGCCATCTATGAATAAATAGTTAAACTTATAATTATTACTCCCCCACCATTTTAGACCCAAACAATTGTATGAAATAACCTTCAACAGTCGTTTCTATGTAAAAATGTAACAAAAAGAAAATGAGTAAAAATAAATTCATTGAGTAAATATCTGTTGGACGGAAAGGTTGTCTGTCGGTTCTTTCGTTTTATTTAAAGTTAAGTTTTTTTTTTAACTTATTGTGACTTTCTCACACATCCAACAACGACATTTTAATAATAAAAAAATATTATGATTCAATAATTTTGTGTGTTTGTGTTAATTTTTAATATAAAATTAAAATGATTCGTGAACAACAGTGAATACGCGTGTATTTTTATTTAATTGTATCGTGAAAAATTTTGTGAATTAAAAGAAAAAAAATGTATCTATAATTTTTATACTGTGTGCGAATGTATTTGTGTTAATTCATCGATGTGTATTGGTTTTTGACAGTGAATACATTGATACGTTCATATACGTATACGCAGTAGTATATAAGAGTGCTTGTGTGTGTAAATATAAAGAATGGTGAAAATGAATTGAAAACATAGATTTTACTCAGTTCCACTTCAGTCTAATAAATCCATGTGTGTATCGAACGAGTAAGAAAAGAAATAAAAATACGTCTTGGTGTGTATAAAATACAAGAAGCACAAATCAAAATAAAAGAAAGTGTAGCTATTTATAAGAAAAAAAAATTACACTACGATTTGTGTATTTGTGTGTGTGTAGTGTTGGTGAATGAGAAGTTGTTTTTGTACACTATTTTACACAACACTGCAAGTCACGAGTGCAATGCAACACATACACACCTTAAAAAGAAAAATCATAATTTAGGCGATGTAATTATGTTTTAAATTTACCTACTAACTAGTGAATTATATAAAATAGTTTTCTTCTGATGACAATAACAACAACAATAGCAACTACGACAACGACGACGGAAACTATTATTTATGTATGTTGTGTGTGTTTTGTGCTGAGACAAGTAATTTAAATATGTACACACAAATTAATAGTCTCGAAAATATGTTTGCCAATAAATAATACAAGTGTTAACCCTGTACTGGCCATCGTATTTGGATTACTCATAATACAGGATAAGCGTGTGGTCTCTTTGGATGATGTGCCAGCATACACATAAATTTATGAAAACGTGGTAATTTTATGCTTATTATTATATTACATTTTTATAGTTTTTATTTTAACCGACTTGAACATTTTAATGGCGATTGGAAAAATTAAATTTGTGACGGCAGGTGTGATGTTGGCTTTGATACATATTTAAATAAATATAAGCACACACACGCTTGAGTAGTAATTGAGATAAGTTAAGATTTTCTCGATTAGTTGTTGTTGGCCTGAACCTAAACATTTTATGGGATGATGCCATCGTTTATCTTGGGTGATTGACTTCATAATCGACATACCTATATACATATCACCTTGGTGAGTTGTTTCGTGGACTTGATCCAAATATTTAACCATTTTCAATGTTCTTAGAATTTTGGGTGTTGTAATTATGATTCTTGTTAATATTTAAAATTCTGTGAAATTGTATAAGAAATTGGCAACATATCAGTTCAAATAGAGATTAGTAATACTATTTTTCAAGGGTTAAAATTCTAATCAAAGTCTTACTATTAGTATTAACAATGATTTTCTAAAGCACAAGGTCGTATAGTTTGGATGGATTAAGATCGGTTGGCTCTGGCGTCATTAATTTTGAGACTAACATATTTAACACAAACACAAGGATGTCATATACATACGCTATTACATAAGATCGGTATAAGATGATATCTATGGTCTTGCGGAATATCCACCTTCCTTTGTTTGAGTTGCCCAGCTGTATCTGTAAAATACTTATAGCTAAAAATACCATCACATAAAAAAGAGATACCAGTAAAATATTTCTAAACAGCCGCTTACATCTCTTAATTTCTTCTAAAGCCCAGGTAAAAAAACTCGTGAGATCAAAATAGTGACATTTGACTATAAATAGTGATAATGGTGTAAGGATGATGTAACTGATACCCAATTATTGTGGTTAGAATATTACTTTCCTTATAAAAATAGCCTATTAGAAGCATGGATATACCAGCGCAATACGTTTCATCCAACATTAGCGATCATATCAGAGATCACAGGTAAACGAACCTTACGTTTCAATTGTATAAATGTCGGTCGAAAAATCCACTCCTCAAACATTGTAGGCAGTTGTGTTCTGGGAACCAATAGATATGGTGAAAGCACGCCAAAAATAATTGGTTTGACGATGGGTGCCAAAAAACAGAGTTTAGCCTATAAAAAAGGCGAATTCGTAAAAAAGGAGAACCACTAAGCCAATCGGTAAACGGAAAAAGCATAAATGGTGAAGGGATGAAATCTTAAGATTCCAAATACTTAGCAGTTCACAAATTTTATTTAAAGAAGTCACCAGTTTTGATCATCACCTGTTACTTAGACCTATAGCCATGTAGTCCTCAACATATGTGAAATGCAATTTAAGTTGTGAAATGCTGACATTTCAGATATGTATCGAAAGACTTATTTTGGCCATACAGGGGCAGAAAAAAAATCACTTGCATTATTTTTTAAAAAAATCATCGATGATCATCACCAAAACTTTTCGTTTTTAGTGTATGACAGTAGTTAAAGCTCCATGCAAAGTAGGTCTATGGAGTCTATGCATCACTTATTCTTGTTCTAAATTTAAAAAGTTGACCTAAAGCATCAGCTACTTCGTGAATCTTGAGTAAACCAAAAAAAGTATTAAAGTTGCCACCATTCTGTTTTGGTTCGTCTATAAATTCTATCAACGGTTCTCTTAGCAAAAACTGTTTGAAGGCCTCTATACACTATATTTGATTGCTTGACCAATAACACTGCAAACCAATAATTTAAAGTTTACTGTATCCGAGTAAAATTACCTACCATTACGTCATTATGCTGACTTAAATTTAATAAGCATGTTTTTATTTTCAGAGACCAAAAGTTTAAATTACAATATGTATTCCTAAAAAAATGCAAATGTAGTTTTCATGTAAAGAATCAGTAGCTCATCGAAGCAAAATGTAAATATTTATTATCACCAATCTTAATAAGTAAATTAAATACTTAAACCATTATTTATACTTAAGTAATAAATAAACAAATCATATAAAAAAGTAATTGTCGTAAGTTTTTTATTTTTGTTGTGTGCTTATAGATTAGATATATTTTGTATAGCATAAATTTTATGATCTACCAAATAAATATCCACCTTACCATAATTTTGCTACTTGTAACTTTGATAATTAAATGACGGCGAATATTTGCTGCCTATGGATATATCTTACAGAAACCACAATTTTAAAAAAGATACGTGCTATGAATTTTTAATATTGTAGTAAAATAAAATTATCTTAGGATATGACAAGTTGTAAAAAATTAGACCAACCATTAAATTTGTACAACATTACTGTGCTATACAGTATATGTACCCTATTAGCCACTTAGCCACATTATAAATTCATAATACAACAAATTATGTATGAACTCGTATTTAAAATGCAACAAAATGTTTTGTTAAAAGTGACAATGATGTAACTCTTCACAGCAATAAATTCTAGTCATAGAGAATCATTATTGTGATTTGTTCTAAATTTCCTCATGTGATATGGATTAGAGTTTCATAGCTAAGTATATAAAGTAAAGCAATCACAATTACAGTCAACTAAATCCCACAATTAAAACTTGTCATATAAAACTTGGTTAGATTCTAAGGTTTTAAAATCAAAAGCGAATTTAAAATGCATTTTGCTGGAACTTAAAATTGACATCGCTTTTTTTTTGTAGGTTATGTAGTACTTGCAGCAACGAAAATAGCCTATAATTTATTTAGATTGCAATTCCTCACCAAAAAATCCATATAAGAAGGAGCGAAGTTATGTACTGCTCAAAGGTCTATTAAAATAATTATGATCTTGGTCTCGCTCTCTCTCTGGCTTTTGCATCCCATGAAGGGATTTTGCCGCCCGCACTAAGGTCCTCCATCCATCTCGGTCCATCGCTCTCGTCCTCCAGTTTCGACATCCTAATGCATGTAGATCTTGTTCGACGTCGTCACGCCAGCGCAATCGTCTACGACGAACACCAGCTGGTTGTTGATGGAACACTTTGTTGGTCATTCGCTGTTGTGGAGATCGTGTAACGTAGCCGAGCCATCTAACTCGATTGGATTTGATGAATCCAATAATATCGCAGCCTCCAAGAAGTTGCCTTATCTCGTGGTTCATACGAATCCGATATTCATTATCCGCGACTTTGATTGGACCAGAGAATGAGCGAATGACCTTCCTTTCGAAGGTAGATAACAATCTACAATCGTTAGAGGTCATGGTCCAGCTCTCGCTTCCGAAAGCCAACACAGGTCTTATGAGTGCTTTAAAAAGTGCGAGCTTGCACGACTGCGACATATGTTTAGATTGCAATAATTTCGATTGGACGTAGAAAACTCGTTGTACAGCAGCGATTTGGGCTTTTATTTCTGCCTGCATATCATTCGACGATGTTATAACTGACCCGAGGTATTTAAAGTTTTCGACGCTATCAAAGTTATGGTCACCAATTTCGAGATTTACACATGTTCCGGGGTGTTGATAACAATTTTATTTTGCTGCTGTTCACCTCCAAACCAAGTCTTCGAGCTGTATGAAAATGTCCTTGATATCGCTAAATCTTCGGTCAAGAAGCACGATATCATCTGCATATCCAAGAATTTGGCCTGATTTATTAAATATATAGCGCGAAGTTTCAATGTTGCCTTTTCCCACTACGTACTCAAGCGCCAAGTTGAACAGCACAGGCGCGAGTGCATCTCCTTGTCGAACACCAGATGTTTTATCAAAGGGGTCTGACACAGCTCCCTCAATTACGATTCTACATACAGACCCAGAGGTTGTTAATTTGCACAGAGAAACGACTTTCTCTGGAATTCCTAGACATATGAGCGCGGCCCATAAGTTTTCGCGGTTTATACTGTCATATGCCTGTTTGAAGTCTATATACAGTTGGTGTATTATGTTGTACACCCAACATTTTTCCAAGATCATCCTCATGGTAAAATATTGGTCAGTGGTCGATCGGTTGGGACGAAAACCACATTGATAATCACCAATGGTGTTTTCGGCGAAAAGGATGAGTCTATCAAGTACAACATTAGTCAACACTTTGTAAGCAGTGCTCAACAGAGCGATACCACGATAGTTTCCACATTTAAGACGGTCACCTTTATTGTGCAGCGGACATATGCGTGCAGTCTTCCAATTTTCCGCAACTCTTCTTGGTCTCAAATAGAGACGATGAGATCGTATAAATTTGTTGCAAGAGTAGCGCCTCCGAGTTTAATCAATTCTGCGGGAATTCCGTCGAGACCGGGTGCCTTTCCATTTTTTAATCTACTAATAGCTGAACTACGTCCTCTACTGGGGATATTTAACAAGGACCACCTCACCTGGACGAGCTATTGCTCTAAGGGGGTCACTTCGTCGTTCCGATTTAGCGGATTTTGAAAGTAGGTTTGCCATATTGAGAGAACATCAGCCACGTTTGTTCTCAGCTCTCCATTTCCGTCTTTGATGGCTGTACTTCTTGGGTGGAAGTGTTTAGTTAAATTTCTGACGTTAGCAAAACAGTCCCTTGAGTTTTCTATTTCCGCTTGAAAGCTGATATTTCGATGCAAGATCTAATATGATCGCGTTTCTTTTGTCGAAGGTATTTAGTCGTAGCTTTCCTAGCGCGGAGATATTCTGCTAGAGTGCTTCTAGTGTTGCGAGCCTTTTTCTGATGGAACTTTGCGCCGCGGTGGTTATGGCTGACTGTATAGCGTGCCACTGCTCCTGGATGTTAGAAGGATCTTCTTCGTTGTTATTGGGCCGGTCTAAATAATTAGTGACAGCTGATTGGTAACTCTGCAGTGAATTTAAAGCATCGATATTCCATCTAACGGTCTTTTGTGCTTATCTGTTGAACGTAGATGACAGTTTGCACTTATACTTAAATATGACAAGCACATGATCGCTGTCCATGTATGCACCTCTGTAAGATCTGACGTCGGATATGCTGGTGGAGTGTCTCTTATGATCTTGGTCGGTCATAGATTATTTCGATAATTTCTAATTCGTGTTGACAAAGACGTGTTGTATGCTTAATTAACCGTTTCTCATTAACGGTTGTCGTTAGCTTTTGAGTAAGTGGCACTTTGTAAGAAATTATTTTAATTTTGACAAAACGCTTTGAAAAGACTTCTGATTTAGGAAATAGTGTTATGATTTAGATAGGCTAAACTTTTTCTGGTAGACGTACTTGATTTTTTCAACGACCAATATTTTCTTAATATCATCAGAATACAAGACACCTGGACCCGTCCTTGTTGTCTAATGATGTGTCCAGAAAAAATTCGCATTCGACTGTTTTATCCGGTAATTTGCAATTACTAAATAATTCTTGCAAGCCCCGAAATATTTATTGGTATATAAGCCAAAAAAAATTATAAAGAGGTTTAAGGGACCGTTTAAGGGATTGAATTCAAAAAGTTTAATTTAACCGACGAATTTTTCTAACGAATCAGGTCCAAAACTCCACAAAAAGTTATTTAAAAAAATCAAGTTCTTTGATAAATTTAATGTATCACTTGCATCCTCAGAGATGTTATGCAGAATGCTCTTGGCATTCTAACTCAATGGACCAATAGTTGTGGTCTTAGTGTTAACCCACTGAAGACTGAGTTGGTTCTTTTTCCAGAAAGTACAAACTTCCTCTCTTTGACCCTCCAACTCTCAATGAAGTTGTTTTGAACATCGCAGATAAAGTGAAATTCTTGGGTCTCATTTTGGATAGTAAACTAAGCTGGAAGCCCAATATTCTGGAAAGTGTAAACAAGGCTACGATAGTACTCTACTCCTGTAAAAATGCCATTGGGAAAGGATGGGGGCTTAAGCCTCACATTGTGCATTCGCTTTATACCTCTGTAGTTAGACCATTTCTAATGTATAGAGTTACAGTTTGGGGGCCCGCTTTAAATACAGTGGGGAACCAAAAGTTGCTGATGAAAATGCAAAGACCTGCTACCTTGTGTATTAGTGGTGCACTTAGAAGCACTCCTACTCAAGCACTGGAGATTATCTTTCATCTCACCCCTTTGGATATCCTGGCTAAGCAAGTGGCTGCTAGTACAGCCATAAGGCTTAAATCAATTTCTGTGTGGTCCTGTAACATTATGGGACACTCATCTATTCTAACGAACAAAGAAATCCTTAAATATATCGACTACACCATCTCGACATTATATCTCGAAGTTAAATGTATAACTGATATTCTTTCCACAGAGGACTAGGTGAATGGAAGAGTTTTAAAGTCAGGTTTTCTGCGAAGAACTAAATGTAAATCTTTCTTTCCGCTTCCCTGATCATTGCAGTATTTTTCAGGCAGAGCTTAGACTGGAGCCATAGACTGGATGCAGTATTATGTAATATCGTAAGGGATATTAGCATTTTTACGGACAGTCAGGGTGCTATTAAAGTTTTACAATCAGGCTTTATCACGTCGAAAGTAGTCTGGAGTTGTCTTTCATCTCTTAACGAGATGGCTGAACAGTTCAATATCCATCTTATATAGGTGCCAGGGCATTTCAATATTACAGGGAATATGAAAGCCGATGAACTCTCGCGACAAGACTCTCACCTCATCTTATCGTGCAAAGTGGAGATTGAAGTACCACTTGCTACATGCAAATTACTCCTTAAAGAAGAAGCTCGTAAGATTACAAACAATAGATGGGCAAATTGCACCTCATGTGTAATTACTAGAGGCAAATTTGGCCTAATTTGGGCTTAAAAAGGTCTAATCAGCTAATATCTATGCAACGGCATAATATTAGCACGGTTGTGGGTAGACTTGGCCAGTAGACTTGGTGCTTTCTTTCATGATTATTGTCGAAGCTGTAACGACGAAGAAGAGGAGGAAACAATACTTTATTTGTTATGCACCTGTCCTAGTCTGTCTCAAAACAGACTCAAGTTTTTGGGAGCTCACCTCCTGTGCTATCTAATGGATCTCAGTAAATTGAGCGTTAGACATATCTACTGCTTCCTGAGAAGCTCAAATTGGTTACAGTAGAGTAGTGCGGAGAAGCAATTTTTGTGGTAAGTCTACGGACCATATGTGTCTATGCCTCGTCCTTTTGTTGGGCGGCCACCTAAAACTAACTGACTAACTACTTCCCTTATAACATTTACTTTTACTGCAGCCAAGTTTGTCACACCAATAGTAGTGCTTGTAGTATTATTGGTTTCAGTTGTTAAATACGTTTTGAACGAAGTTAGTTGCGACGGCGAATATTAATCGTAATTTTAAATTTAGTAAGAGGGATTTACTCCAGGTTTTGAAATATCTAAGTTGTTATTAAATTCAAGGTTATTTCCATTTTAATTTAACATTTAAACAATTTTCTAATATTCATATTTATTTTTAAAAACTATATCGATCTGAGAGCACTGAAATTTTAATTAAATATAACAATATAGTCAAACGAACCTATAAAAAATCACAACACATCGCTTTTTATCTTAAAGTACCCCATAAAATAAAATAAGCTTCTCTCCCACCACTGAAACCAGTACATTAGAAAATTTATATATATATATATATATATATATATATATATATATATATATATATATATATATATATATATATATATATAAGTATATATACTTAAATAAATAAATTTCACCACACCTCAAACGAAAAAATTGTTTGGTTAACCAACCAACTTCAGGGTTAAAACAAAAATCAAATAATTTTTTTTTTCTTTTAAATTTAGGTTACAACTTTCAAAGATGCTGATGGAGATGATGAGCGAACGTTAGTACAACGCAAGATACAAGGCAAAAACAAACCAAACAAATTTTGTATCGGCGACACGTCATCCGAATATGTTGTTCGTTTGGTTTCTTTCCATTAAAAATGTAAAAACTACAAATTATACTAATAAATTAATAAATAATTAATTAAATTAATTATATATTTTTTTTGTGCACGGCTTGAGGTCCAAAATGTCATACAATTTAACGTTGCTAATTAAACGTAATAATAGCATAAATAATAATTTAAAAATGTGGATTTATTGTGGTAAAATCAAATTAAAATATTAAATCGAAAATTTAAATTTAACAAAAAGTGTGACGTCGTGTAAATTAATTTAAAAATAATTTTAATTAAAACAGTCGAAATAAATAAAAAAAATTTTTTACATATCTTCGGTATCGTGGTTTTATATTGTATGAGTTTTTTTTTTTTTTAAGTTATAAGTTGATATTTTTTTTTTATTTAAAATATTAAATCGTGAAAAGTGATAATTTTTGTGTTATTTTATTATAAATAAATAAATATATAATTTATATTATAGTGAGAGTTAGTGAAAATATTATATAGTTTTTAGTGAATTGAATAAGTTTAATTTTACGCTTGAGAGAGGATATACAAAACTCAATAAATTTAGCCAAGATGAAATCACCTGCAGCAACAAATATTGGATATTACTTTTATATTGTATTTAATTTATTTTTTATATTGAAGGTAAGCAAGTCTTCTTAAATACGATTACTATATTATATATAAAAATCTTGTCTGGTTTAATAAATAAATAAACAAAAATCTAGGGAGTCAAACCACTATTTCCTACAATTATAACGATACAAGGTCATCAAGTATTTACGATTTCGCTATATTGTGCTATATAGAATTTAAAGGTTTTGTCAATAAATTTTTGGTTATTTTATTCTTGTTTTTTTTTTCTTATTAAAAGGTTAATATTTTTGTGACAACACTTGGCCGATTCTCTGATTGATTTACCAAACAATCATAGTAATTAAAACCTACAAGGTGAAATATTAAATTACACTCGAGAAACGAATGTATCATGCTGACTATGATTTAGTACTATAGCACAATGTAATAAGATTTTTTTTTATTCGGTTGGTTTACCTCGTAAACTTATTGTGTACTCGAATCCGGTTAGGTAAATTCAATTATTGATTTATTACTTTGCCTTCGGGAAAAAGATTGAAAATTGTTTGGTTTAAATATTTTCATAAAACTCAAGTTAACTTATTGCGCTTGAAAATTTCAGAAGCGTAGCGGGTCATCCAAAAATATTGACCCAAAAGCTACATTCAAATATAATATAATTGCATTAGAAACAAGTTAATTACAACCAAATATTTACAACAAATAAAGAGTATGATAGCATTACAATTCCACAATAATTGTTTGTCCAAAAAGCCAGATGGCCAAGTAAACATTAAAAACTAACCAATTCAAAATAAAAACTAAATTTTTCAAAAACCAAATTCTTTTATCTTATAAAGGATTACCCAATAAGAAGTTAAATTTTGAATAGCCTGCTATTTGGGCAGCTGTCACCTTTTGACATTTGAGTAGTAAAAACTACGCCATTACTAAAAATGGTACGATACACGCTTCAACAACGCACTGAAATTGTTAAAACTAACTACAAAAATGGTGACAATTTTGCAGTCACAGTTCGCAAAACTAACGCACTTTTTGGTCATCGTGAAGCACCTTCTCGACCGGCAATAGTGAAATTGGTGGAAAAATTTGAAAATTTGTATTTCTGCTGAAAAAACTAGGTGGTAAAACTAGTGTTGAAAAAACTAGGTTTGTCCATTCCTTGTCGATCTTTGGAATTATTCATTCCACAAACGACATTACACCGTATTTTGCTTAAAGACTTAGGTCTTAGGGTTTTTATAGTTCAGTTAACACCAGAACTCAAACCGCTCGATCACTATAAACGTCGTATCTTCGCTGATTGGGTCCTTCAAATGCATCAAAATGATCCGAGTTTTCATCGAAAAATCATCTTCGGTGATGAGGCCCATTTTCACCTCAGAGACTACGTTAATAAGCAGAATTGTCGCATTTGAGGCTCAGAAAAGCCCCTCCATCCTCAACGTGTCACTGTTTGGTGTGGTTTCTTGGCTCGAAAATGAGGCTGGTGCAACTGTTACGGTGAATGGATTGCGCTACCGAGCTATGATTAATGATTTTTTTTAAGAAATGTTTCCTGACCGTGTTATTTTTCGAAGAGGTGATCACAATTGGCCACCGAGATCCTGTGATTTAACACCTTTAGACTTTTTTCTTTGGGGCCACGTGAACAATAAAGTCTAAGCCAATGCCCCACAATCGATTCAAGACTTTAAAGATGAAATTCGTGAAGATATCGAGGACATACAGCCACAAATGTGCGAATTGAACATGTAAAATTTCATGGAAATGATATGGTGCTGCAAGCGTATCCGTGGCGGCCATTTGACTGATATCGTTTTCAAATGTTAATGGCATACCTTCCTCTTTACAAAAAGATAAACATTCATTGGTGGATTACACTGGATTTATCACGTTCTATACATGCTGATCCTTGCCGAAAGGACAACGATAACTGTGGTACCATTTAGTAGGGACATATGTCACTATACTACCCGGTTACGACAATACCTTTTTGCTATCCAAATTATTGCATAAAATACTGGTTTATTAAAACGTAGAATATTTTAAACTAATAAATTTTAAACAAACACAAATTCCATAAATCCCCAGTCACATGATCGTTCAACTAATTCGTCTTAATTGTATAAAACTATAAACAATAATTTACGGAATTTCCCAAAAGAAATACTTATAGTTTTTGTTGATTTCACCACACTCTAGTGCTCATGCATACACTTAACCATTTTAAATGTTTGTCGTTTTTATTGTTTTTGTACTCTAACTAAACTGCGAACAACGCAAAATAAACTTGTTTGCAGTCAAAAATATATACATCAACGCATGTAATTAAACCAACGTATTCACAACAACGAAACAAGCTACGTATAATAAGTTGAGAGCTTTCACTTAAATTTTAATTTATTTAAGTATTTATTATTAAAAGTGATGAAATTATAAATAATAACAGACACTTACATTTTGTATGTCAACTGGTCACATGGTGTGTGTCGACTTTGACAGCTAAATGTTTTTTAAAAGTTCATCAATCCTATTTTTCTAGGATATATACATATAAAATCGTAACATCGTTTATAAATCACAATCAAGATGATAAATTGAGTTTTGGGTTTGTAAGATACATAGATTACATTATGTTGTATATGTATTCTGTACTTACTGTCTGTTTTTATATTATTGTAATGTGATTTTTATTACGATGGTGTCATTTTTTGGAATATACAATTTTAGTTTCTATATTTTAAACAGCTATATCATGATTTATGTTTAGATATTATAAAATTGGTGGTTTCCGGGATCATGCATACAGCCAAAAAAAGTATTTTATGGTAAAGTTTTAAATACTATGAACATATAACATTTTCCAAATGAACTTTAACATAATTTTGATAAAAATTAAATGCGAATTAAACCGAATTTTGTTTCACTTTATTTTTAACATGGCTTTATTCGGAGCTATTGCTTTCAGTTCCCCCCATGTTTTACCGAGATATTTTACTTCGGCTAGCACTGTTCGTTTCCAGGTTATAGTTTTTCTATCTACTCTCCTCTTCCTTTGCGGATTCCATTCCATTTACATTTGGGTTATATAATTTGTACCTGTCCTTAGAGTCCATCTCCATTTTCGTTTGTTAATTTCACGTCAATTTCGATCGGTCTGGTTTGCCGCAGAAGTGCCTCATTTGTGATTGTATTTAGCCAGAATCATTTTAGACGGCCAAGGCATTTTTTGCTAAATACCTGGTGATCTTCTGCGTGTGTTTCCACGTTTCGCAGCCATACAACAGCACTGCTTTCACACAGGTATTGAAATATTGAACATTAGTATCTTTGTAGTTCGTTACAGGGCGGATGCATTCCAGATTTGATGAAGCACATTGAATGTGCTTTGTTGATGTTCCGCCTGTTTTTCTACAGTGCAACCAAGGTATACAAATTTGTCAACATCCTCGATGGTTTCTTGGTTGATGATGACGAGTACATGTGTGTGTTCGTGTTTAGTCTCAAAGCCTTTGTCTTTTTGTTGTTAATTTTGAAACCGTCTTCCTGTGCCAAAATCAGCTATAGTTTCTGGGCTTTCTGTTGCATGTCTGCGTATTTGCTGGTTATTTGCTGGTTGTCCGCTGGGGATATCCGCTCAAGAATAATCATTGCTAAGTCTTTCATTGTGCTGTTGAGAAAGGTGATGCATCTCCAGTTCTTGCACTCGCTAAGGTCGTTTTTCTTCGGAATTGTTACAGTCAAACTCTCTTTTCATTTCTGTGGAATACTACCAGTATTCCATGCTTCTGTTAATAGCACAGTTGGAGTTTCTGCCGTCACAGATACGTCGCCATTTATTCTGCTGGAATATTATTTGCCGGCTGCTTTTTTGTTATTTAGCTTCTGAAGCACAAACATCCCGCTCCGTTGGTGGATGGGTATTTATAGTTTCGTTATAGTTACCATCAGGGAGCTCATTATTTTGTTCACATTTTTTTCCGTTATCCTCGAAGAACTCTTCATTTATTTCGCTGTTGATTTTGTGTGGTTAGGACTTGCCCAGATAAATCCTTTATTGGTGGTTAGTGCTTTGCAGTTTCTTCATGTTTATTTTGATTTGCCGCCGTTTTTGCTTGACAAAGCTGTAACTTAAGTAGGCGACGTTCCTCAAATTTCTTCCACGTATAATTTCTAATCTATGGTTTCCTGGTATAGTTTTGGTAGCCAAGCACATGTGTAGGCTTATGCTATTTATCGTAGGCTTATGCTATTTATCCTTTTTTGGTCGATGGTGTGGGTTTCGTTACTTGTGAGATTGAGTTGGAGCATTTCTTTGAATGTGTCTTTGGTGTCAATATTTTTTCTCTCAGTGTTTCTTCCGACTGATATTTACGCGTTTCACGGTTGCCGGTTTGGTTTTAAATGTTGCTATTACCAGGTGGTGATCAATTTGCTCATCTGCTCTCTGACATCTTGCAAGGAGGATAGGAATTTCTTGTTAACCAGTACATGATCAATTTAATTTTTGAATCTTCCATCTGGTGATATTCCAGTGTATTTGTTTATATTCTTGTGTGGGAACTTGCTGCCTCCTATGAATAGTTGATTTGCGACACAGTGATCTACGAGTCTCTCCCCATTATTCTTTCTTGCAGAATTTAGAGCGTGTCATACCGGGGTTATCGATTCCAATTTTTGCGTTGCAATCATCTTGAACAATTTGAAGGAAAGACTCTAAAGAACATATGCTTATTAGATATAACTGCAATTATTGCAATATAAATATATATATATATATATATATATATATATATATATATATATATATATATATATATATATATATATATATATAAGTATTGCATTATTATTGCAATATATAATGCAATTATTGCAAATAAAAAAAATTTAAGTAAATATTTAATGCTTTTTGCTAATATCTTTTGTTGCATTTTTTTATGAAAAGTAATAATTCCAAACGATCACGAAAGTCTAAAGACTACTGCACTAGATGATTGAACTTAAAGCAGTTTATAGGTTTTGCTTCTTATAGACTTTTATATCTTACGTATTATGATTCAAATTTCGCACGAGTAAAACATTAATCGTCACGCGCCAAAGACATCATCACAACAATAAATTAGTTCAAATATCTTTTCTTAATAAAAAAAAGTTTACGCGATAGCAAAAATTAATTAAAAGAAAATTATTCTCACAAAAAAAATATGCTATTTATAAAGTTTTCTAAAATTAAATCTTTAAATCTCAAAGACATAGACCAAATAAATTGCCACGCTTTGATATATACATTTGTGTATATACGCAACTTTATTTGAAGGCCTTCTTTAATGATAAATGGGTTTACATGAAACGGCACACAAATTATTACAAAATTTTATTCAAGAGACATAATTATGTACCGACAAAATTTTCTTAATTTTATATTAATCTCAGTTTTAAACGTCTCACAAGATGTTGTTTTCAATTCTTTTGATCTTTTTAAGAAGCCACAGTAAAAAAAAAATTGTTTTGTTTTGTAGGTTATTGCTACTATAAATGCTATATAGAAAAAATAGATTCACTTTCAATATCAATTGATTTTTATTGAATTAATACTCTGATTTAATGAATATGTTTATATATATATATATATATATATATATATATATATATATATATATATATATATATATTTATATATATATATAAATTACTTAAGACATCTAGGTTTTAAATTTTGTTTCTATTTCTATTTAGTTTGCTTAAAAAAAGGTATTAGGTTGGTTGCATCTTTAGTATACTCGCCATGATGATGATTAATGGATCGTGCAACGTTCCTCAAGCTCCCTATATATCTGAAAATTGTAACACATCTCAACCATTTTTAAAATAATTAATCACTTTGTGGGGTGTTATTATTTTGTCATATATCTAAAGTCGTTAAATACGTACACATCACTGTTTCTCTCCCCGAAATAAAAAAAAAATAAACCCGATAAAATTGAATAATAAAAATTAAAAACAGGGAAAACTAATTTTATTTAACCGCACATAAATTATAACATTGTTGAATACAAAATTTTCGCTCTTTACAATTTATTAAAAGTGTTATCTTTGTGTACAGCAAACATACACTGAAAATCGATTTTTTAATTTCGACGTTTTAATAGTTTTAACCAGTTTTGTGGTTTTTACCGCCTTCCTAAGTGTAGTACCGGGTGTGTCAATACGGAAGTATTTGTAAAATTAGAATCAGGGTCAAATTGTAAACCACTTATTTGGCGGTCAACTAAAATAGGACATTTCACTGAAACTACAGAATTTACTTAACTTTCAAATGTTGCAATGGCTTTCTCGTTCATGGTACAAATTACGATACTCATTTTTTTATAATTGGTTAAGAGTTGTCTGACGAGTAAGATAGGAAATATGCTTTTATTCAAAACACCAAAAGTTATACCTTAAACAAAACATGAGCATGTGCTAAATATTCATTATTATGGATAACATTCAGTCATAAACACCTAATTTTAAATCAGCACACTCCAATACCATAAATTGCATTAAATTATTAAACATAAAATTGGCACCGCAATATAGCATAAATTTAAACCACCAGCGTTTCTTTTATAAGTATTCGGTCCCCTTTGTAATCTAATAACCAAAAACTTCACAAATAACTTCTTGTAAGTATTTATATAATAACTGAATATCTAATTTCAGTACACGACTGTATTTCAACTTTTGAAAACCAATTCCAAGCAGGCAGCATATACGACTAAGAAAAGCAACACAAGTAAAATTGTGTATTGAATTTTTGCCAAACCAAACAAGTGTTTTTATTATTTTTCTTCGTCGTTTTCTTCGACTCATTTATTCTTGTATTATTTTGCCATATCTTTACAACACACATATAAGACATAAGAAAATTTTCTTTTCTAGCCATTTTTTTTTATTTTTTTTTATATACATATATTATCGTAAAACAGAACGAACGAATGAAAAAAAAAAAACATAAACATTTTTCTTATTATTTTTTTAAATACAATATTGAAGTCATAAGCTAAAAATAAATAAGAATAAGAAATGTTTTGTTTTATAAAACTAGAAATTACAAAATAATCATATATTTAAATTCTAATACACTAATTAGTGATAAAATGTTTAGAATTATATTCGTTGGCCCCAAAAATATTAACCGTTTATGATAACCATCATAAACGATTTAATACAACCAAAACAGAATACATAAAATTCCATTTGACTGGATTTGGCCTTTGGATATTTTCTATTCATTACAAAATTACAAAAGTAATCAAATTGCAATTAGTAGTCGCTTTATACCATTCAATATTGATAAACATTGTGTTTATTAAAATCTTCCACTGATACCAGTATATTATATATATATATATATATATATATATATATATATATATATATATATATATATATATACAATATATATATATATATATATATATATATATATATATATATATATATATATATATGTATATATATAAGTATATATATATATATATATATATATATATATATATATATATATATATATACATATATATATATATATATATATATATATATATATATATATATATATATATATATATATATATATATATATATATGTATATATATTTATATATATATATATATATATATATATATATATATATATATATATATATATATATATATAATTATTGAAAATATTTAAAAAGAAACTTCATTAATTTTGAAATTCAGAATTATGTGAATTCTAAAATAACAAAAATCTAAGTTTAAAGTTTAAAGATTATACTGTAATTATACTATACTGTATTATACTGTACTGTATTATACTGTACTGTATTATACTGTACTGTTGTATGAACCAAATTTTCAAAAATTCATTTTAAAATTTTAAAATATGTAACATTAAATTTTATTTATTTTGAAATAAAAGTTTTTTGTAAGTACTTTTCCCTGACTGCAAACTCCAATAACAAATCGATAATAACTTAAAATTTTATTTTGAAATTCTTAAAACTTTTCATATTCTTAATTAAAATATTATCAAATTTATTGTTTATTTTTAAACAGGGTGTTTAACATTTTGTTATTAAAAATTTAAACAATTTGACAATCAAAATTTTAAAACGGTTAATTAAAAATTAATTTTCTAACAAATATATTTTAAAAACATTGCGAAATTTAAACAAAATGTAAAATTTAGTACTTCATTTTTTACTTAAATGTCTAAGAAATTCGAATGGTCATGTCTAGCAATTTCTACACTTTCCTGCGTAACATCAATATTCTAAAGTTGGAAAATAGAAAGTTCTAAATTAAGTATTAAATATTAAATTTAATAAGTATAGTTCTCTATAGTAATTATTTAGGTTCAAAATATCAAATCTATATATTTTTAACATGGTAAAAACGATTGCTTGCTTTTAGACAAAAGTAAACCGAAACCATCAGAAGGACGATAAAAAATTACTTCATAAAACTCAAAAGTGTAATCTGGACACCAACCGCCTAAGAGCAAGCCTAAATATTGAGCAAAAGTAAAATATTCGAACTATATTCTTAAACTTTAAAAAACTATATGGTTATTCGACCGATTGCATTCATCAATGAGAAATTTTTTTAGTCTGTGAAAGTTTTGCTCAAAGATAAAATTATTTCAACTCCGGGAGTGTACTTTTTGTTTGACTATTTTCAACTCCAATTTTTTAAGTGTTTACATCCGCTTTCATTAATGTCTTAATTATCTCCGGAACTTTGCCATTTACTATGCTCATAATAAATCAATATTTCACAATGTATATCAAGAAACGAGAACAACTTTTGATAAAAATATGATCCACTCTATCAAACCCTTTGGAAGTTTTCGTTTTAAACTGTTTTTTACAAATATAATCTCCGAAGTAGTGACGGGTTTGATGAAACAGAATGAGCCTTAACTTTTAGAAATATTATATCTGAATTTCGTTGATCCATTTGGACTGAAAATAGTATTAGATTTAATTTTGAGATTTGTTCTTGTGGAACATTTATAAAACAATTATTTAATTCTTCGGTAATAATTTGTGTGGATGTGAAAATGGCATTAGTCATGGGATTAAGTTCCATCTGTAACAGTTGCCGTTGATGGTTACGGCAATGATAGTTTTATAGCACTAAACGTCAAATAGTTGACTGAGCACGACGGTTGGGCAACGGACATAATCTCGTAATTTTTATTGATTTTGTAAATACAATTTGAGATTTCCTCACGTTGTTCAAGGCTATAAACTTCCATGGGGATTTTCTGTACTCTACTGAACAAACAACGTAGGTGCTATAACCTAATAAATTTCGAGTATCCCTATCAAAAGACGCCATATTTGCCAAACTTTTTGGAAGCTTTTATTTTAATTAATCAAACATTTTAAACTTAAATAATAAATTTATAGATTTTTTGTGTTTATCGACTCTTTAAATTTTTTTACCTTGCTACTTTCAATTCAAAAAGGTGGTGATACTGTTTCGTTTTTATGCAGTGATCATAAATCAAAATACAAAGTGGGGGACATGCTTTGGCGTTTTACCCATGAATTTTGATTTCCAACAGAGAGAAACAAAAAATCCTTTTAAATTTCTTTTTTTGTGGGGATTCAAAGTCGGTCTTCCCCGATGTTAGTTCAGCCTTAACCACTGCGTAAATTGTTTGATTTTGTTTCATTGTTTGTTCGAAAGCTTACTACAACTGGTAAAAGTGTCGTTTGTCTAAATATTAGTTGCATTCGCGACTCTAACATCAATTGTAAAAATATGATCTGAAAGATCTCGTAACAAATCTAAGTAAATGGTCAATTTTGGCCTGTAATGCTTTCGGTTTTTTCTTTTCAAAAAGTCTTTCAAACCTGAGGAATGTGTATATGATAAATAAACTTATGCAGTCTTAAGACTTTTTTATCGTTTATTAAAAACCATATACATACTTGTACATAAGTATCTACTCCTCGTCTATTTTAGGACATTTTCCAGCAATACCCTCATTTTCGATTTGCTTTTTACACGAACTAAATAAAAAATTAGTCCTCAAACAAAAAATATTACAGACAAAATTCTAATTTTCGTATATGTTTTTGACAACAAGATCAACCATAAATTAGACACACTCCAAATATGTAATACACCCATTAAAACCGAATTTATTTAAATAAAAATGTTGAGATTTATCCACCACAAAAAAATGGAAATGATTACCATATGTACGAGACTCCTTCGAATGTATGTATATGTATTTATATCATATATGTACATAAGCCAATTAAATTCAACAAGTATGAACAATTACGAAAAATAAAATAAAAATCATAATTACAAACATTAAAAAAAATTTGTAATTATAAAAATTTAAATATATTTTTCCTAATATTTTTTTTTATAATTCTGAAATTAAAATTAAAATAAACAAATCGTGCTACAGAATTAATTAGCATTAACATAATATATGCGCCATAAAAAAAATTAGGCATACTTATATGTTGTACCATTCATTCATTTTGTTTTAATTGTACCTCTTCTACACAATCTTAATCTGATATTTTCTTTTTAATGATTCGGAGTCGTGTAATTATTGTGAAACCTCGAATTTATTTATAACAATTTTGTTTATAAATTAAATTTAAATTAACTTTAGGAAATTTTTTAAATTGAATATGTTACATTAAAATAATTTACTTAAGTTTGTTTATACGACCGTGTATGCTGTTTGTTTAGTGTACTTTAATTGAATTTAATTGAAAATGATTTTTAGATAGAAATGCATAATGTGTACTCATGTATTCGTTATAAAATGTTGGTACAAAGCTAATATTTAGGTATACTTATATATACAATTTATGGAGTTATATATTTAACGTATCATATTGACTGATTTTCATTTTTTTTTTAGCTCGAAAGGTTTTTCATTAGTAATTATGGTAACCCTTAAATTTAACAAACTTTGATAGTATTAACTAACTCAAGACAACATAAAACTTAACAACATTTAATATTTCAATTTTAAATTAAGGTCTAAGAAGGTCTAAGGTCTGAACCAGTTATACGACCAGTGACAATCAATTATAAACCAAAGTAATAAAAGAGTATAATCTTGACTAAATAACTACCTAGCGCAATACCAGATAAACTATAATCAACCTCGATTTTTGATTACTGATCCTGCAAGTTTGAGTTCTAGAATATCGGTAGGACTTGATCAAATAAATTGATACAAATAGCCTCCAAACATTGTCGATGAGTATCCTTCAATGTTTTATTTTTGCAATTGGCAAACTTTCAAAAAATTTTAGTGTTTAGCTTAATATTCGAAAGCCATAATTTCTCAGGAAACCAAATAAATCAAAAATTGGGTATAGGTTTCATTTTTAAATGGTCATAACCTTTGTTGTGCCTTGTGTGGTTTTGAACGCGGTGTATCAAATTCTTAATTCAAAATAAACCATAATATGTTAAAGACTACACGACTCTGCCACACATAAAAAACAAATGTTTTTTATTGTTTTAATTATTTTCTTGTATATGTTTAAAATGTGAGTGTTTAAAATATGTTAAAAACTATTTTAAAACTTTAAAATACAGTATACCATATGGGCCTTATTTAAGAACGACACTGCAATACTACAGATGTTCACCTTATCTACATTTTTGGCCAAATTGAGCTATACATGCAAATCGATAAATATTTATATATGCTTTATGATCATTGTAATTTATAAAAAAAATGTATTCAGAAAATGTATAATTTACCGAAATATATTTTATTCGAACAGAAAACGAAGCTTGGTCTATTCCAGAATAACTTAACTAAAGCATTTTAATCAGAAACATCTTATATAATTTTCAGATATGGCTTATTTATTTCAAATGTGTTAGTTAAGTTTTAATTGCTTAATTTACACTAGTGTAAACTGCACTTAAGGCAAAATGACTATTTTGTAAAACTGACCTAAGTGATATTTCCCATTGGTGGATTTAAACAAAAGTAACTAATCAACAAAAAAAACTGTATCTAACTAAAATATTACAATGTTTAAAAGAAAATTATTAATATTTAAGAACCATAAACAACTTATTAGGTAGATAAGGTATAATATATATAATATAATATAGTTGCCAATTTAGTTTGTGATATCAATGACTTATTGATAAATAAGTCATTATTGATTAGTATTAAAGAATGTTTTTTATATTTGCTTACTCATGACATGGAAGTCTAAACTGTTAACAAACACGTAAAATAGATAATGAAATATTTTAAAAACTATTATTATCCAGCTGCGAAGTATATGCAAGAAGGTGGCAAAACTCTTGAATAACAAAGTGATGTGCGCTGAAACACTTTGGCTGGTTGTATGGGATCATACAACGAATTTTGTTCTGTAAATCCAACAGGTATCGACCTGCAATTTCATCCAATATAAATAATTCGGCCTTAAAGATTATGGCGAAGTATTATCTAACAAAACTTAAATGAATAATTATTCACCAACCAATTACATTTCAATTCACCGTAGCTAGAGCCAAAAGAACATACTAGATAGGTTCAAGTTAAAAGCTTTAAAAATAGTAAAATTTCGAATCTAAGCGGTGTATTACGCAAGCCCATCATATTGAACATATTGAAAGAAAAAACATCGCGCCCAGAACCAAAATTATCTCATATCCAGACTTTGCTTGCATTTAAATTTATCTCTAAAATTTTTAAATATATTTTAATCACAACTAACTATTTGTTTTGTTTATCATGCATAAGTATGTATGATAAAAAAAAAATTTGGTTGCTGCTTACATTCTTATGTCATATATAAAAACTAAAATTCGTCGATGTTTAATAAAATCAAAATCAAAACCATTCGATTTTACAGTAGACTAAATGGTTTATAACATTTTTAGCATGGATACATTTTTATAAACATGAAACGTGGTTTGAATACGATATGCTTATACAATCTATACCCAGAGTAATTTTTCACCTATATGCATTATATACTCGTCAATACAATCGTCCGGATATTACATCGTTCGTATATATATACTATACATAGCTTCATTCTTTATTGTACATTTTTTTTATAATCATAAAAAACTATTATATAGTTGGTAACGTGACTCGAGTCAGCGAATAATAATAACTCTAAACTGTGTTATGTATAGAGTTTATGAATTGAATTGATCGAATCGTGTTATACGATACGAAATTCCAATCATCAGTATATTACTCATACTTTTAGAGTCAATGCTGATGATAAGGAATTGAATAACGTTGCCGACCAAATATTTTCTGTTAGTCTGTCTGTTTGTATACTATCTTCATGTAACTAGTTAATATAAATGTACCATAATTTAATTAATTGCCTGGAGTAGTTTTTCTCTGGTAAATTTTTTTTTTATAGCATAAGAAAATATTTTTTGTGTTTCCGGTTTTGAATACAGCATAGTATCCTAGACTACTATTACAGACTTTTTATATATTTTATGTATGTGTGTGTAGGTATGTTAAAATTATTACAATGGATAATTACTGTTGAAAATCTTTTTTTTTCTAGGAAATTCAATTTTACCATACCACCAAACCCACACGTCTACCATGTCTGTTCGCTTTTTTGTTAATGTCTGAATTTTTTGATTATGTTTTTGTGGCTTTTCAGATAATTTTATTCTGGTTATAATTATGTATAAAAAAAAAAATTTATCGAGTTTAACACGTCTTCTCGTTGTGCTTGGAATTATGTATTTTAATTGTCTATTTAGCTCGTGTACAATGAGTTAAAGTTAACAGTTTTGGTATTGCTAAGTTTATTATTAAAATAATATCTCTTTATACTAAAAAATTTCATAATAAAATATTTCTTATCTATTCTATAAGTCTCCAACCACTGCCACCACCATCATTACCACCACGAACAACACTTTTTGTGCAAAAGAGCAATGAATTCTGATTGTGAATGCCCTTGATAGTTTTTACATTTAGTTTTTACTTTTTTATGTTAAAGATACATAAATACATATACTTATATTTTATATATGTAACTATGTAACGCTATAAAATAAAATGCAGAAATTTATCATACTAAAAACGAGAAAAAAATGTTGAATTCGAACGTTAGCGACATAAAATCCAATGTTGAATTATTAAAATATTTTAAACTTTTTAATTTTGTTTTTCTTAAGAAAATCTATTTAGAAACTGCACTTAATTGAATTGCATTCATTATAAATTTAGGTTGTTTTAAGAATAAAATATGTTGAAATTTGTGCAACCATTATATGGTATATTATCTCAGGTCAAATTATATTTTATTAGTCTTTGAATAATATATTTATATCAGGCGTAATATATATTTCTGGAACTAAACTATGCTTTTAGGATAAAAATTTAATTTTAATTTCTTTAGCTAATTCCGGGCCTTATTTTAATTTATTTATTACAACTGACTTATTACTCGTATATAAGTCTTTTAAGTTATCCAATTGCCATCGTACTGACATTTCAACATATGACGCATCCCGGTATTTTCATATTTTCGAAGATGTTGGCAGCATAAGCTGAAATATTATGTTGGCAGCATAAGCTGAAATTACTTTAAAAATATCTTCTATTTTTAAGTCTTGCGCTTAGATCTTTATTATGATACCACAGGCCATTTATTATGTTCCGATTTCCGTATTACTATATTTTGAAACATCTGAATTATCTAAACGGTTGATTTCTTAGTACAGCTACAAAGCTGTATTCCGTCGGCCGACCCATAGGCTTCAGATTTGGCTTATATAGGAGTAATTTATTATATATAGGGTCTACCTGTGAGCTATATTCTACCTGTGTTCAATTCGTTCTCTTTTTTATTTGTTTTTGACGTCTTTTAAATGTGGCAACTATCGTCATACCTAGATATTTTACTGTATTTTCATAAGAATTTTGTTAAGAGTATATTACGGTTGGCGTTCTGCCATATTTTGTTTTACAAATTTGATGTGGCAAAATTGATGTGTCATTAGACATTAGCAATGTCTAATGCCACATCAATTTTGGGTGGCTTTGTTTTTGGTTGTTTCAGTTGCAACTGGAGTAGTACAAAAATTAATCCTTATCGTTTTAGTGCTTTAGCTTAGCATATTATATATATATATATATATATATATATATATATATATATATATATATATATATATATATATATATATATATATATATAAATATATATAAAACTTACGCCTTTCTAACCTTGTTTGATACGGAACTGTAATCAATGATAGTAGTAGCCGTCATAAAATTGTCACACTGGTTTTAAATAAATATCAGAGTAAATAATTACATAGAGTGGCCTCAATATATTAGAGTAGACCCATCGTAAAAAAGGCGCGCTAGCATAATTCATTTTGCCATCATGACATTTAATAAACATTAAATAATTACGAAATAAATTAAAAACATTAAAATTAAGTATATTTACATTGACATTCATAAACAGACATTACCAATATACATATTCGTTTACAAAAAAAAAAAGTTAAATGTAAGGTCATCATTGTCATATATACATAATATATATAAACGAACGCGAGAAAATTATTTAACTTCCTCATCTCTTATGTATTCAACAACGCGCGAACATGCTAAATAAAACATGTCATTCAGACAATAGAATTCGTTCAAAAGTTCAGGCAGCCAACAACAATAAGCTATAATGCTCTCATAAAGTCATAACATATTTAAGTTTCCTTAATTAAAAATCTCTTGAAGACATAAAAACAAAAGACAGCAAGCTCGAAAAAAAATTTGTTTTTCAGAATATTTTTAGAATTACAACAAATAAAATGCGAATTTTTTTTTTTTTTTTTTTTGATTTTTTATGATTATTAAAATAAATTTTACGTGAATTGAACGCGAAAATGGAACAGCGACGCGATTATTTTGTGAATATAAGTATAACAATAAAAATAACAAAAATATTTAATTTATGTTGGATTTACATAACGAACATTTTATTTTATTAAGCGCTATGATAAAAGCATAACAACTGTACAAAAGTACATCATGTTGGCGGATTTCGGATATATGAATCATTTTCGAGGGTAATATAACTTTAAAATAGATATGTACTTTGAAACTAATACAACTATAATTATTTTAAAAGGATTTTCTTAACTCATTTTGTCCTATAAACGTAAGTAAATCATAAAAATCAGCATTTTTCCAAACGCATTACAAGCAAAATCATAATACAAAAATTTTCTGTTCATTCTGATTTTAAGCATTGGAATTATTAAAAAATGTGCAAAAAAATTCGCAACACCATAAAAAATCCCAAAGGTTTTTGGAAAAATAATAAGAAAATAATCTTTATTTGGAATAGTACTTACGAGAACAGAAATATGAATTTATCTATCTGAAGCTTCTGTTTCACTTTTTGATAAACAAAAAATGTTTGATGAATTTTTCTAATATTTCTTCCAATATTACCAAAGATCTGCCAATTTTAAACTATTTAAACTTTTCCATTATTATCTATTCGGTATAATGCTTGTTTGATTTTAAACTGGAAACTGAAGAATAGGTCACAAATATTATTTCAACCTTATAGATGCGGCTGTAGATGATAGAATTGATGGTACAAAAACCAGAGCTTTAAACATTTCTTTAATTAACTTGTAACTATTACAACTATATTAATCGATAGTTAGTTAAGTAGCCTCAAAATACAAACTTTTTCCTACAAATTAATCAAAATTTTCTAGATCGTTTTTAATTTTATGATCGGCAATATCTATTTGAATCGTCTACAGAATTTTTAAGTGATTGCCTTTTATTAATAGGTATTTGATCTAAGCGATTAGTAATAAAAAAGTCCGAATTATGTTGCTTTTTGTTCTGCTGGATAATATGGGTATGCTGACCAATATTTCTATATTTTAACCGGAAATTCCGGTTCCTTATTGCTCAATTATTTAATATAAATATACAATTTTAATTAACTTAATAATAGCAAAAAATTAAAGAAAATTGGAGTTTCACCAAAATTTAAAATGTTGGTATTTTCTCGTTGCAGAATTAGAAAGCAATCAGTATTATTGTGTAAACCAAGTTGAATAAGCTTTTTTAAAAAAACTCTTCAACTGTTCAATATTTATAATATTATATATTGTCAAAGGTGACAAATCTTTGTCTTTGAATAAATTTTATTAAAATTTATGTCTTTAAAAATAAAGCAAATCCAACAAAAATGATACATGCACATTGCGTTGCGTAGAAAATAGTCCTGTGTTGCTATTGGGAAATGGACCAATTACCGTGGATTTATAGAAAATCGAAGGACGGTCAAATCGATGGACGGTTTATTGAAGTTAGCATTCGAGGGATTTTTTTTATATTCAAATTATTGTGAATTAAAAATCTATACTTACCATCAATTAATAACTCGCTCTTAATATTCTCTACAAAATCTGTAAAGTTTTTAAAAATCGTATTTTGATTTTTACCTGGAATTATTAGAAATTCAAAAAAATTTTCGAATCTCGTTGTCATTCTGAACATTACTATTAAATTCGTCTAAGTTTTCGTTAGAGAATTATATTTTTTTATAAATTTATAATCAACTCAGCCACAACTATTTCAGTCTATACTAAGCTACTCGTTAATTATTTTTAAAATTATCTGCTGATTATCAATTCACTATATTTTTTTAATTCAATGTACTGCTCGCTCAATCAATTTTTTTTATTATTTACAGGTAAGTTACGAGTTACAATTTTCATTGAGATATCTTCCAAAATATTTACGTATGCTTAAGTATACTTATTAGTTCAGTTTAAAATTATTTAAACATTTAAGCATTACTATGCAATATTATACATGTCATATTTTCGATAAACTAAAAAGGTTCACCTCTTTGGCTATGCCAACGATGCTAAAGAATATGGCGTTAATGTTCCTCACGAACCGAGGCATAACAGAGCTAATCTCGTGTAATTTATTCGTATACGAAAACATAATTTGGCCGCCTTCCGAACTTCAAATTTTAAAATATATCTCCAACAGATTCCATGCAGAATTTGGTTTGATTTTAAAAAATATATTATTATTCAAACTTTAACAATAAAAAAGCTTTTTAAAAATCTTAATCTAAAATAACATAAACCTAATAAAAATAATAATTTTATCGATTGCATTAAATCAACTTAATTAAATCCATCTTATTTTGGAATGATCAAGATAACCAATACAACATCAAATCTATCGAAAAAGGCAAAAAGAATAATATTTATTTAAGAAATTATTCTTTAATCTTAATTTCAAATACAAATATATGTATAAGCAGATTTACTGTACATAATACAAAAATCGAGTTGAGTTGGGATGGAAAAATCGAAAAAGAAAATTGAAGACAAAGAACGATAACTTTAAAATGATATAATATTCGTACAGTTAAAAAAAAAAAAACAAATAAAAATTTGATACGAGAAAAGCTCGTTTCTGCGCAAAAGCTTTTTTATTTTTAATTTCAAAATTCGAGCACACACCCACCCGTGTCTTTCACGTCGAGAAGAAAGAAAATACACGGTACATAAACAGAATTTTTTTTTTGTTTTGTGAATGATAAACATTTTTCGGTTGCTCTTAATGCTTGTTAGAAAAGTTGCACAATCGATATTTTTCTCGTTTTTTCTGGAAAATAAAAACACAAATTTTCAATTTTTTATTACTATATAATGATAATACGATATAGGAAAGATAGAATGAATATGTTCGTACATAAATTTTGACGAAAATTTACACGATAGTAAGATGTACACGTGGTATTTGTGTGGCGTATTGTACATCTATGTATAGTTATGTTAAGTTATTTTTATAGTTGGTTTTGACATTGAATTTTATTTATTTTTTTTTTTTTATAATTTTAAAAGACACATTGTTTTAATTTATTACGATCACTTTTATAATTTTAATTTTAATTAAAAATAGTGTTATGTCGTTTTGGGGAGAATGGGAACGACGCTTGCTTTTTATTATAAATGAACAAACTTACATGACCATGTGACAATTTAAATTTTTGCGGTCGATATGCTAGACTAATAAATCAGTTAGCCACGTTACTAGACAGTACAAAGCTAAAAAGGTTTTGTCACGCGATTTATGATCGAATTAAATGTGAGTAGCATTTTCTTTTATTTTATTATTTATACTTTTGCTATCTTCTTTAAAATTTAAACAGTATGGTTAAACTGCAGTAATTGTACAAAATGCAAGATTTAGTTACGAACGTTTAAATTCATAAAGTTTAATCGCTGGGGTTTTGAAATTTGTAAGGCATTGTCTAAGTGTATTAAACTTGATCCTAGGTCCTGAAATGTTTCAATCGACAGTTGTTTTAAAACCTAATTCCATCTGGTTTTACTATACACATAACATTGCTTTAAAATGACTAATAAGTTGACAAGTAGCTCATTATATTTGGTTTATATTTTGAGCAAAAAAAAACATGTATACGCTCAATAAATAAATTGGGCTACCACAAAATTTAAAAAAATTTAACTTTTACTTATTTAAACGAAATTAACCAACTCCAGATTTCGATTTTTGCTCAATTTTTCATTTGAAAAGTTACTTCACTTATGTCGATTTCGTATCGTCAAAAACAATTCCATTTAAATAACTTAAGTAAGATTTACTAATTTAATAATTTAAGAAAATAGATAAAAATAAATTGAGCAAAAACGATAAACTTGATTAGTAAAATTCGTTATCTATAGAGATAAACATATTTTTATGATTATCTCTAGATTTTTAGTTTTTTTTTAAGTAGCTCAGTTTAATTATCGGCTAGAGTATCGTAAATAATTTAATTTCTCGCCGTTAATAAGTTTTATAAAGTGAATTAAAATCATAAACATAAAATTATTTTTTCATCCATGAAGTGGTACCTATATAAGTATATTTAGCCAATACCATCCACAATTCTCATTAAAATCATAAATCATAATTTATTTTCTCATAAGCTGTAGAATAAAAAGCAACAACAACAATAAACAAACTCATTTCGAAGTTAAAATCACGTTTCAATTTCATAGAAATTAATTTTAAAAAAAATTCCATTTTCATTACAACTATAAAGTTATGCATAATGTTTCAACTCAATAGTTTTATAAATTTTATTTTTTATAATATTTTTTTTATGTTCGTAAATAACGTAAAAGTATATAGTTATAAATGATAATAATAACATAAATGTCTAGCGATGATAAAACGTAAAAAAAAAAACTATCGATCGTCTAAATTCTAAATGGAAAACTATTTTACCATTTAGTTTTAAAATTGGTGAACAAATATTTTCCATTTTAAAGTTTTTGTTTAATTTTTAAAATTCTAAAAAAAAAATGTTTTTAGTGGTTTAAGTTATTTAGGGCAATAAAGTAAAAATATGTTAGTTTTGGTTTTTATTTTATTTATTTTTTATTGGTATATAAAAAAATGTACTATTTGCCCTGGTATATCCAGTTCGGAAGATTGTTCTTAGATGTGTTTTATATTAATGTATGTACGTGACTTTATTTTTAACTTAATTTTTTAAAGATATGGTTAGAAACGCCACGTTTCTATATCTATATCAGTCTACTGTCGTATGTTAATTTTTCTTTCTCAAATGTCACATCTTTCGAGTTATTTAGTGATACCAGTTTTACAAGCAGCATATATTTTCTCACAAGATTTAAATCCGATTTGTTCGCATATATAAGTAACATAAATTCTCCATTATCTAAAAATTTAAGCAAGCATATATAGAATGTCTTTACCATTTATACGTACTTATTTTACACACATAACCGTTACATAACTCTATCTAACAGACAAAATGAAAAATGTTTGTTTTCGAACCCATCGACCAAATCCATCAATTCTGCTTTCCAAATCCATTGTCACCATTTCACATTTATAAGGTGCTGCTAAGCATGATATTTTTCGCCAAATTCACACCGTAATATACGAATATAAAGCAATTTCTTTCTTTTTTCTTCAACTTGTACTACTAAAAATTATAAGCATTAATATTGTAGTGGTATATGCAGCAACCATACCCAAAATTGATGCAATAAAAAAAACTGTCAAGAAATTTAACAGATGTTATACTTAATAAGTAAGATCAGTCGATATAAAAAACAGGGAAATGAAATTTTAATATTTACTAGCACATATGAAAGCTAGTAAATATTAAAATTTCATTTTCCAAAAAAAGGTTGAAATACGATTGAAAAATACTCGAATGCACATGTAACAAAATTTAACCTCAGTAAATATCGATATCCTTTGGGATTAAAATATTTAAAAAAAAGTTCATCATTTACTTGACGGAAATGAAAGAAAATATTTTCTTTTTCCATCATCGTTGTATACATATACAATATAAGTCGATCAGACACGTTTTCATTTTTAAACCAGTTACTCAAAATTACAAATGAATTAATAAATCAATTAAAATAAAAAAAAATGTTGATATATACAGTGAAAATATGTGTGGAAAGCGACAAACGTTCATTCAATTTATGTATTGTTAAGCAGAGAAACTATGTATATATACAACAAATAACGACTAATGGTTAGATGGAATTTTGAATCGGAAGTTAATCGAGTTTTTTTTTTATGTCAATATACATTTTCTGTCTATAAATCAAAAACATTTTTTCTTTTTTTTTTTAATTTTATTGAATTGGAATTAAAATGTACGGATTTGTACGGATTAAACAAGAAATCGATTATTATTAGTAATTGAGTTTGGTTGTTTGTTTATTACAAAGTTGCAAAACGCTAATTGCACGTACGAAATAGGTATAGTTTGCATTTTCAGTCTGTTGAAAGCAATTAAAGCGAAGTAATCGCTCATTATCTTGACCAGCATACCAATTTATCATGTAGAGCGGATAATAAATGTGACATTACCAAAACCGAGATTTACACATTAATATTTTGGATTTGTAAATTGTAAAATAGCTTACGATATTTTAATATATTTGAAGTAGTTTCTATAATAATTTTATTATACACCGAATTTTATAAATTTCAGTTCCACGGAATTAAAGTCAAAAGATTAGAAAGTTAGTTTAAAGCACTAAAAATTTCGATTTTTTAGTCGAATCAGGACGCCTTTACAATTAATAAGTCGACGATTAGATTTATGCGGTGACTTTGTATTTTTCAGGGCCTCTATTGGACTAAAGCTATCCGTGACAATAAGATATTGTCTCGATTGAGACCTCTTTAGACGCCATCAGATGGCCTTAAGTTAAGCAGTGAAGACTGTTCGTGGTTTGTCCAGATTGTTCTTTATGCCACTAAAGATGCCTCTCTTGGTGCTCGTGATTTACGTTTGTGGACGCTTCGTATACGGTCGTAAAAAACTTTAGGACTTTTGTTGTGTTTGTTACTGTATTTAATCTCTAAAGCTTTGCATTAAACGGGTGTTGGTACTTAAATCGAAGACTGAGTGAAATCTTGGGTGCGGGTCTCATTTTATACCTAATAGACATTTTAGTAGATTTATTCTTCTTTTATATTTTGGCATCAGAATTTTAATATAAGAGGTCCAGTTCAACTTTCGCTGAAAAATAACTCCTAAATATTTTGCTTCATCTATATCTGTGCCACTGGAGTTTTATCTAGACGAATGTTGGTCCTAACTCTTTATTCTGAGGGACACGTATTTCTTGTCGATCTTTACAAAACACTGGTTAATTTTTTAGTAGGGAACATTTAATTCGATTCAATCCTAGCGACGTATTATTACAACACCTAAAAGAATTTTTAAGTTCGAAGAAGATTGAATCATCCAACTCGTAGCTTGCAGTTATCATTTTGTTCTATTCTGCAAACAGAATTAGGAACACAGTCAGGTGCTACTTGAAAAGTTGGTTTTGCAAAAGTTAATAACGAGGCTGAATTCCTAGCGGGCTTCACTACGATTAATGCATGAATTGCATCTTAAAACAATTTTGCCGTTCTCCATATTTCAGTCAGTGAAGACTGATTATTGAGATAAAAGCAAA